>CM053506.1:66993767-67302602 GCA_028627145.1 Eidolon dupreanum
CTTAAGATCCTGGTGCCCCCTGGGCTGCCGATCCAGTGCTGATTCTTAAAGTGAGCAGGTCCATCACTGCAAAAGTCTGCTCACGGACACAGCCCCTTTAAGAGGCTGCAGTGGCAGTTGCCACTGCCACAGCCTCTGTCTCACTCAGCCAGTTGGGAATGGGGCAGCCTCACGTCTTTGCCCCCTCCTACCTTCTACCACTGCAGGGTGATTTCTTATTTCTCTCCCTAGTTGTAGAGCTTCCATTCATCTAGATCCTAGTGAACCTAGGCAACTTTGCTTGCTGCTTGCTCTGTTTCTGTCACAGCTTTGATTTGGTGACAAGAGGGATGAACAAAGCCTCTATCATCTACACCATTTTTTTTCCAAGTGGGACACCTGGGTGACTTGTAAGCATTGGAAGACATTGGCCAGAGGGTACTCAGGTGGATTTTGTTCCAGGAAATCGCCACTGGCTCAGAAGTCCCAGCCAGCTGCCAGGGAAGTTATGAAGCACCTTGGTACAGCCCACCAGCCTCTGGGATAGGTGCACCGCTGAGAGGTTCCCAGCATTCTGCTTCCTGGGTTCTCCTGATGGACAGCTGCACAGCTGGCTGGGTGAGGGAAGAGTGACAGTGTTGTGGTGGTGCCTCAGAATGTAAGGACTCTATTAAATATTTAAATAAGTCTATAAAAAACTACTTAATCCAAGAAGTAAATTGAGCATATGTCAAATTATAATATAAATTGTACATTAACAGCAAACATTTGAAAAAATAAAAATGTAAAAATCAATACCATTTACAATAGCATCAAAGAAACCACAAAATATTCTAGAGGTAAGCTTAACAAAAAATGAAAAAATAACCTCTACATTGAAAGCTATAAATCATAGCTGAGAGGAAGTAAGTAATACCTAATTAAATTACACACACGCATATATGTACACGGGACACCATTTTCTTGGACTAGGAGACTCAGTTTTGCAAATCTATCAGTTCTTCCCAATTGATCTAAATATTTAATGTAACACAAGTTATAATCTCATCGCACATTTTTTTGAGAAATTAGCAAGCTGATATTAAAATGCATATAAAATATAAAAGACCTAGAATAGCAAAGCAATCTTGAAAAAGAAGTACAAAGTTGGAGGACCTACTCAACAGATTTTAAAACTTATTATAAAGTGACAATAATTAAGACAGTGTAGTATTAACAAAGGGTTAGAAAAATAGATCAATGGAAGAGAATAGAGAGGAATAGAGAATTTGGAAATATATTTTTTTTACTAACTTGCCAATGCAATTCAATGTGGAAAGGAAAGTCTTTTCAACAAATGATGCTGGGTCAATTACATATCCATATAGAAAAAAAAATAACTCATACCATACATAATAATTAACTCAATAAATTTAACAAAGCTAAATGTAAATCCTAAAATTATAAATTATCTAAAAGAAAACAAAGAATAATATCTTTGTGATTCTGGGCAAAAATTCTTAAACAGAACCTAACTAGCACTGAATACAAAGAAAATTTTATAATAAACCTGTTCTGTTCAGAATCAAAACCACTGCTCACTAAGACACTTTAAAGAACATAAAAAGGCAAACTACGATCTGGAAGTGTTGCAGAATAATCAGACCAGTGAGATACCAAGCACCACTTGGAGAGTTGGAGAACTCAGGTTTATTACCACGGCGGTCCCAGATAAACTAGCGCTCTGAAGATTTGGGCCCTGAGCTCAGATGCAACCTTGCTTTTATAGGGCTGGTCCAAGCAGTTACAATTGACATGGGCTGAATGATTAATTTGTCCTCAGGCAGTTACAGACTTCAGGAGTTGCCATAGGTTCAGACAGTCACAGAGCATGAGATTTTCAGACAGGAACTTGAGCAACACATCTATTATCTAGACAGAACAAGCAAAAGGGAGGATGAGTCTTTAGTTATTTTCGAAGTCATCCTGTCCTTTGGCCAATATGGCAAGCATATCTGTAGAAGCAGAACAAAGAGCTGTTTACAAAGTTAACCATTTGAGTGAAAAATTCCTCTTTAAGAGAAAATACGTACAAGACATATGCAACAAATGACTTTAATGTCTATAAAGAACATATACAAAACAATAAAAAAAATCCAACATAAATGAGCAAAAGACTTTGATAGATACTTTCAAAAAGAAGATATGTGAAGGTCCAATAACAAAATTAAAAAATATTCAATATCACTGGTCTAGAGGGTACAGATTAAAATCACTAGGAGATACCACTACTCATCCACAAAAATGGCTAAAATCATAAAGACAGATAATGACATGCTGGTAAGTATGCTGGGCAACTGTATCTCACATATTACTAGTGAGCATGTAAAATGGTTCAACTATTATATTTAAATCGTTTGGCCATTTCTTATAAATTAAATATAGACCTTTACACCTTTTGATACAGCTATTCCTCTCATTTGTGAGAGAGTAAATGAACACATGTTATAGCCTCACATAGAAATATTACTCAACAATAAGAAGAAATTAACTACATGCAATAACATATATGAATCTAAATAACATTCCTCTCTGGAGTGAGTCTTATGAAAGGTGAGTCATTTTCTGTGATTGAAGATGAGATAATTAGAGTTTTATATTTAAAAAGGTAGGGATGCATTAAGTGGCTGTTTTTCCTCTGCTTTTCCTCACTGGGGAGAGAAAATAGAGATACTGTTAGGGCAAAGAGAATTTTAGGAATTGTAAACTAACTTTTTTTGCAAGGACTCTTAAAGTAAAAGGATTATTAGAAACAGTAATTTAATGCCAGAACTGGGTTTAATTGTAAGCAGATACTAGTGAAAAGAGCATGGACAATGGATATGAGCCAGACCTTGAAAAAGCCTGTACTCTAAGTTAAAAGAAATGAATTGTCACTCAAGAATTGTGTAAGAGATATCTGCACTTTGTAGAAGGGTTGGAATATACCAATGAATCAACTTAAGCAAAATATATCTCACACTTTAGTTTCCTTATATATATATATTGTCCATTTAAACTCTATACTTCATTGTTTATTGTTATTTTAAAGAAAGTTTTTCACTCACAAGGTTATAACTAAAGAACACAAGTGGAAAATGTGTTAGGTTGATCCAAATCTCAGATTAAAGTGTTGGGTTTCACCACTGACCACATAATCAGATCACCACCACTTAACAGGTGGCCACTTAATACAGAGTAACTAGATAGACACTTAAATTGTTTCCAAAATTTTGCTGTTAAATGCTAAATGCACAGCCTTGGCATGCCTTCTTGTTCTCCTGTGCTTCTGTAGGAAAGAGAGCAGGAAGGGAAATTACTGCAGTTTTAAATTTCAAAAGATGCAACAAATTGACCTGGAAGTTTACATCCTTATCCAAAGCATATAAGAGCATCCACTCTCCCTCATTACTGTTTGCTACTATAGAATTTTTTTGTCAATCTGATGGGTGGGTGAAATATTCTTTGCACCTCCCAAGCTTAAGTATGTTTTCAAGTTTATTGGCCATTTGTACTGACTCTTCCACAAATTGTTTATTTATATCTTTTGGCTACTTTTTCTATTTGCATCTCTCTCTCCTTTCTTCTTGATTTGGAGGATATAAATATGTTTATTATTTTAAAGTCTTGTTTTGTCTTAATAGTTAAGACTTCAATTCTCAGAAACGTGTTCTTTTACTACAAATTCTAATATTACAATTCTCTATCAAGTTATCACTCTGATCTTTCAGTTACTTCCAAGTCTGTTCCCTTTCCATGAAAAAAAAAAAATCCCTAATATCAAGAAATTCAGTTTATTTTTAGCTGTGTTGGGATAGAATAAATTTAAATGATTCTTGAACATCTAAATTTATTTCTATTACACCAGCATCAAGCACAGTCAAGTCTACAATATCAAGACCTCTTGATTTCATTCCCTCTTTTCTTTTCCAAGAGCTGTTGGCTTGGTTCAGGTCCTCAACTCTTTCCTAAAATAGTAGAACAACTGCTTAAGTGAGTTCTTTACCTCTGTCTCACTCCTCTAATACGTCTTCCACGCTGTTACCATAATTGTATTTAAAACGCAGATCTTATGATGTCAGTTCCTCATTTAAAAGATTCCAGTGATATCCCATGACTCACAGTAATAAAGCCCTATCTTTTACATAATTTTAAATAGAGTAATTATAGCCAATATTTAACAAATATTTTCTTCATTGCCAGAAAACTATGCTAGATGCTTTACATATACTTCTCCACAAAATACTACATTAATCCTGTGAAATAGTTGGAAATTATTATTGTTTTCCTTTAACAGATAAACAAACTGAAGTTTACAGAGGTTAGCTGACTTGCCTAAAATCACACACAGTAACATCTGGCTAGTGACACTGATATTTAAAACATTGTGCACACCACAAAAAGCATGACAGCCAGTTTGCTGCCTCTAAAACTTATCTACTAAGAGAGGATCTCATAGTGGATTTTTAAAGTAGCTACTTGCATTTTAAAAGTTTGATGTGAAATAAAATAACCAAGAAAGGTTAAAAATAAAAGTATGTAAAAAGATAACCCAAATATATGCTACCAAAAAAGTAAAAGCAAATATAGCAAAATATTAGCAAAAGTAGAATTCAATGCAAAATCATACAAAAGTGGCAGAGATAGTTCATATTTTACTCAGTTTTTATTATTTATTTATTTATATTTTTTAATATCAGTGTCAGGTATACAGTACAATGGTTATACAGTTATATAACTTATGAAGTAATCCTCCTGATTACTCTAGCACCCATCTGGCACTATATATAGCCATTACAATCTACAAGAATGATATAGTGATCATAAATTTCTATGGAGTTAGCAACCACCTTTGAATTATACAAACAAAAATCTGAAAGATCTGAGAACATCGTAGTAGAAGATTTTAACTTACATACTAGAAAAATAACAGATCAAGTAGACTAAAAACACAGATGAATCACACAAATAACAAGCTCAATTGTAAAGACAAATATAAAATTTTGTAGTCAAAATGAAGAGAATATAAATGCTTTTCAAACATGTAATATATGCATTTTCAATAGAGATGGCACCACTCTTTACGAAGTGAAGATTGGGTCTGAAATGTGCAAAAAAAATGAGATATTATAATAGTTCCCCCATCCACCTCAATTCTAGCTAAAAAAAATCTTATTGCTTTTCTTGTTAGGGGAAAATTAAATTAGAATTTGTTTAATAAAAACCTTATTACTTAGTATTTCATTTCTTAGGGAGAAATTAAACTTAGCTGATGAATTTAATTTAAATAATTTTTTCTCCTCAGTGGATAATAATTTAAATAAAACAGTTAAAAAACAATGATCTAAAATATTCCCCAAAATTGAGCCATGCTGGGAAAAAGAATATAAGTATATTTGCTTATACATGCATAAAATAACTCTTAGAGGTACACAAGAATCTGATGAGTGTTGCTGACTCTGAAGAGAAAAACTAAATAGGTGACAGAAGTGTGAGAAAAGATTTTCATTATATATTTTTCTGTGCTTCTGGGACAGGTGCTTCTGGAATTTTGAAGCATGTAAATGTATAAACTACATGAAAAGCAAACCATTTCAATTTTAAAATGAGAAAAATCATTAAATATTTTCAGCAAAGGTACCAACATGTTTAGTAGAGAAGTAAGTCTTTTCAACAAATGGCACTGAAACAATTGGATATTTATATTTTAAAACTAATGAACCTAGACTCTTACTTCACAACATTCATAAAAATTAACTTGAAATGGAATATAAATGTAACAGCTAAAAATATAAAATATATAGAAGAAAACATAGAAGAAAAATATCTGTTACTTTGCATTAGGAACTATTGGTAAGATATGACACCAAAGGGATGATCAATTAAAAAAAAGATAAATTGGACTTCATCAAATTGGACTTCCCATAAGTGGCCTGAGGTTACCTCTGCAAATGATTCGTTATTCACTTGACCCAGAAAACCCCACAAAATCATGCAAATCAAGAAGTTTAAATCTTCGTGTTCACTTTAGAACACTCATGAAACTTCCCAGGCCATCAAGAATATGCATATTCAAAAAGCCACCAAGTATCTGAAGGATATCACTTTACAGAAGCAGTGTATGCCATTCCATTTTAATAATGGTAGAATAGGTAGGTGTGGTCAGGCCAAACAGTGGAGCTGGACGCAGGGTCAGTGGCCCAAAAAGGGTGCTGAATTCTTGCCACATATGCTTAAAATACAGAGAATAATGCTGGATGTAAGAGTTTTGATGCAGATTCTCTGTCATCGAGCATATCCAGGTAAATGAAGCTCCCAAGATGTGGTGCAGAACTTACAGAGCTCCTAGGCAGATTAACCCCTATATGAGCTCCCCCGGCCACACTGTGATGATCCTCATTGAAACAGAGCAGACTGTTCCTAAACCAGAAGAGGAGGTTACACAGAAGAAAAAGATATCCCAGAAGAAACTGAAGAAATAAAAACTTATGTCCCAGCATAAATTCATCATCAAATAAATGTTAATAAAAGTAAAAACAAACAAACAAACAAAAAAACACTTTTTACTGTGGGCCTTCAAAAGTCACCATTAAGAAAATGAAGTGACAGTTCTGGTCAAGATGGTGGAGTAGGTAAATGCTGTTTGCCTCTTCTCACGACCATATCAAAATCACAACTAAACTACAGAACAGACATCATTGAGAGTTGCCTAAATCTAGCTGAACAGAAGTCCTAAAACTAAGGGAATCAACAGTGCATTAGGTGAAAAGGATCTAATCAGAGGATTGAATCAGTGATTTGGAAGATAAGGAAGCAGAAAACACACAATTGGAACAGCAAAAAGAAAAAAGAATCCAAAAAAATAGGGACAGTTTAAGGAACCTCAGGGACAACATCAAACATATCAATATCTGCATCATAGTGTTACCAGAAGAGAAGAAAGAGAGCAAGGAATTGAAAACCGATTTGAAGAAGTAATGATGGAAAATACTCCTAACCTAGTGAAAGAAATAGACACACAAGCCCAGGAAGCACAGAGAGTCTCAAACAAGAAAAACATGAAGAGGCCCATACCAAGACACATCAAAATTAAAATGCCAAAGGTTAAAGACAAAGAGAGAATTTTAAAAGCAGCAAGAGAAAAGAAGTTAGTTACCTACACAGGAGCTCCCATAAGACTGCCGACTGATTTCTGAACAGAAACTTTGTAGGCCAGAAGGGACTGGCATGAGGCATTCAAAGTGATGAAAATAAGTATTACAATCAGGATTACTCTACCCAGCAAAGCTATCATTTAGAATCAAAGGACAGATAAAGAGCTTCCCAGACAAAAAAAAAAAAAAAAGCTAACACCAAACTAGTATTACAAGAAATGTTAAAGGGACTTCTTTAAGAAGAAGAAAAATTAAGATAAAAAATATGAATAACTAAATGGCAATATCTGCACGTCTATCAATAATTACTTTTAATATAAATGAAATAAATGCTCTAATCAAAAGACATAGAGTAGCTAAATGGACAAAAAAGCAAGACCCTAACATATATTTTCTATAAGAGACTCACTTCAGATTGAAAGGCACACAGGCACTAAAAGAAATGGGTGAAAAAAGATACTTCATGAAAATAGAAACAAAAAAAACAAAAAGGTTGGATAACAATATTTATACCAGACAAAATAGACTTTAAAACAAAGACTACAACAAGAGACAAAGAAGGACCCAGTAATCCTACTTCTGGGTATTTATCCGAAAAAAAAAACAAAAAACTACTTTGAGGGGACATGCAACAACATGGATGGACCTAGAGGGTATTATACTGAGTGGAGTAAGTCAGACAAAGAAAGACTAATGTCAGATAATTTTGCTTATATGCGAATTCTAGAGAATAGGATAAAGAAACAAACAAAACAGAAATAAGCTCATAGATACAGAAAGCATTTTGATGGTTACCAGATGCAGGAGCTAGCGAGAGATAGGTGAAGGCAGGGAGGGGATTAAGAGGTACAAAATGGTAGTTAAAAAACAGTCATGGGGATATAGAGTATAGCATGTGGGATACAGTCAGTAGTATTATAATAACTAACTATGTATGATGCCAGATGAGTACTGAATAAATCGGAATGATCACTTTTTAAGTTGTGTAAATATCTATGTTGTATACCTGAAAGTAATATAATATAATATAATATAATATAATATAATATAATATAATATAATATAATATAATATAATATAATGTAATATAATGTAATATAATATTTTATGTCAACTGTAATTGAAAATATTTTTAAAATATTTTTTAAAAAATGATAAGCCACAGACCAAGAGAAAATATTTATTTATCATATGTCTGATAAAGAACTTTTATCAAGAACATACATACATATAAAGAACTCTAATAAGTAAATAATAAGAAAATAATCCAATTTTTTTAAAACACTAGAAATTTTAAAAGATACTTCATCTACAGAAAATACATAAAAGGCAAATAAGCACATGAAAAAGTAATCAAAATCATTATCCATTAATGAAATATAAATTAAAACCACAATGAGATACAACTTTATACCCACTGAGGTGGCTATAATCAAAAAAAAAGGACAAGTGTGGGTAAGAATGTAACAAAACTGGAACCCTCATATATTAGTGAAAATGTAAAACATTACAGCCACTGTGAAAAAGAATTCAGCAATTTCTTAGAAAGTTAAACATATATAACTTAGCGATTCAACTCCTAGTTACCTACCCAAGAGGAATGAAAAAAAAAAATGTCTGTACAATGCCCTATATGGAATATTAACCACAGTATTATTCAAAATAGCCAAAAACTAGAAACAATTTAGATATCCTTCAACTGGTAAATGGATAAACAAAATGTGACACATCTATACAATGGACTACTACTAAGCAATAAAAATGAATGAACTACTGATAAATGCAACGACACTGATGAATTCCAAAACAGACTAAGGGAGAAAAGCCAGACACAAAAGACTGCATATGGTAGGATTCCATTTATATGCAATTTTTATAAAAGGCAGAACTGTAGAGACAGAAAGCAAATCAGTGGTTGCCTGGAGTTTGGGGTTGATTTGAAACTGACTGCAAATGAGGACAAGGAAACTTTTTAGGTTGATGGAAGTGTTTTAAAATGGGATTGTGATGGTTGAACAACCACCTAAATTTACTAAAATGCACTGAACAGTGTACTTAAAATGGATAACATTTCAGGTATATAAAATTCTACTAAATACAACTATTAAAATAAGAAGAAAGGGGGGAAAGAAGAAGAACAACAATAACAACTGACTCATGTAACAAAGCCATGAAAGAAATATCAACTATTTTTGGAACAAGATAAAATTAAAAATTATAGCAAAAAAAAAAACTAGGAACAACCCCAAATTTTGTCTACAGTTAGAATAAATAGTCATAGTACCATATAATGTCATATTCTATAGTAATGAAAAGAGTTATATACAATTCATGAAAAATCTCACAATAATAATATTGAGCAAAAGAAGTGAGATACTGAAGAATAAATAGTTGCATTCATGTTAAGCTCAAAAATAAGCAAAAATGATACGCATTGTTTATAGATGTATATGCAATTAATAAAACTAAACTAAAATAAAAATAAAATAATAGAAATTATTATAAAAATAACAATTTTTCATATCTGTATGCTATCTAATTACTTACATGCACACATACAAACACAGATATATGAACCACACCTCTTGTTCCTATTGGGTTTGCTAGGAAACAGACAGCACACACACACATACACACACACACATACACACACACACACGATAAAAAAAAATTAACAGCTAAAACAGAGCCCTCACCCAATGCCCAAATTTATACATCTGGAAATTTAAAAAACAAACAGACTCTAGGTAATTTTGGGGTTGAAATGAAAATAGAAGTTTGAAAATAATAATAATTGAAGGACTCTCAAAGTATTACATATCAACCTATGGATTCAACCAAAGTAGTAATCAAAGAAAAATTTATAACCATAATAAACCTTGTAAAACCATAAAAAAGAATGAAAATAAATAAGTTTTCAATTCAAGATGCTAGATACAGACCAATAAAATAAACAATAAATTTTAAAAAGGAATGAATAAGATTGAAGGCAGAATAAAATAAAATAGAAAAATAATTATTTGGTAAAACTAAATTTAAAAGACCAACATAAAAGACGAAACTTCAGCAAATATGTTTTAAAATAAAAATATTAAATTATGTAAGGAATAAAAAAGGAATAGATGACAACATAGTTTTTAATTCTAAAAGACATACACAAAAATGTCAAAAAATATAGAAACTCACACAAAATAGTCAATTTTCTAGGAAAATATAAATTTTCCAAATGAACCAAAAAAAAAAAAAAGTAGGAACTCTTAATAGACTAATCAATAGTCATGGAAAAAGTTAAGTGTAAAATATTTATCTTCCAAACAGACAATAAAAGTTCACGAAGGAACTCTACCAGACCGTCATGGAACAGATTATTCACGTCCTAAACACACTGTTGCAGAAAATAGAAACAAATGGAAAGCTACTCATTTTACAAGACTAGCATGATCCTGATATCAAAACCAGAAAAGGATAACAAAAGAAAGAAAGCCATGGCCCAGTCATATATCAACTCAAATCCAGAAATCCCACATAAAAATTAGAAATTTAAAGCAGAATTAAACAATATTATATCAATAGGTTTTATTTCATGAATTCTAGAACTGTAAAAGAGAGGAAACACTCAAAATTTACTATATTAACAAGTTAGAGGAGAAAAAATAATCTCAATAGTTCCAGAAAAATCACTGATAAAATCCAGTATATTTTTAGATATAATTCACATACAATAAAATACACTATTTAAATGTACAACTCAGTGCTTTTAGTAGATTCACAGAGTTATGCAACTATAACCACTATTTAATTCTGGAACATTTTCATTACCTCAAAAAGAAATCCCACGAGCAGTCACTATCCATTCTCCCCTCTTCCTGTCCTCTGACTACCACTAATCTACTTTATGTCTCTATAGATTTGACTATCCTTAACATTTTATATAAATGAAATCATCAAATATGGGCACATTATGTCTGGCTTCTTTCACTAAGCATAGCATTTTGATGGTTCATCCATGGTGTATCATGTATCAGTACTTAACTCCTTTTCATGGCTATATAGTGTTCCATTGTGTAAATGTATCACATTTTGTTTATCCACTTGTCAGTTGATGGACATTTGGGTTGTTTCCACTTTGGGCTGTTATGCATAACACTACTATAACCATGTGTATACAAGTCTTTATATAAGCATATGTTTTCAATTTTCTTGGGCATATGCCTAGGAATGAAATTGTTTAATTCATTTTTATGTTCAAAATTATTGGCAAACTATCTCTAAAATACATAGTAAATCTTATACTTGATCTCAGAAGCATTAGATGCAGTCTAAAGTCAGGAACAAGATAAGAATCCCTTATCTTGTATAGGAAATGTATACAAGCATTCTAGGGTTAATAGTATTATTAATACTATTCAATATTGTCCTAAATGTCTTAAACAATGCAATAAGAGAAGGAAAAAATCATGTATACATTTAAAAAAGAAGATGCAGAATTGTGATTATTCGTGTATTATATATCAAAAACCCGAGAGAATCAAATAAATTATTAGACATGATAAGAATGTTCAGCAAGGGGGCCAGATAAAGATAACACAGAAAAATCAACACATATTTGTTAGAGACTGTGTTTGTATGTAACAGAAAATCTGAGTAAACAGTGCCTTATAATATTAGTGGTTTATTTTTCTTCACATAATAAAATTTAGCTCACTGATGTCAAAGCAAAGGTCTGAAGTTCTCTTGATCTTTAATTCAAGTCTATAGCTCCAGCCATTGCTTCTGTGTTCTACAAAGGTAAAAGGATGAGAGGGGAGAGGGAAAGGTGGTACTAGCTAAGGCTGCTCTCTTTTAAAAAACAGCTTTTCCGAAAGCCCCACCCAGCAACTCCTGCTTGCATTTCATTAGCCAAAACAGTGTGACATGATTACACTATGCAACGGTGTCTGTTTAGTGGGTATATTGCTGCCACAAACAAAACTAAGCTTCTGAGTAGGTGAATCTGTCTGCCACATGTCAGTAATAACAAGTAGAAAGTATAATAGGAAAAATAATCCCATGCAACACAGCGACAAAAAACTATAAATTCTTAGGAATAAACCTAATAAGAAACATATAAGACCCTTCATTTAAAAAAAAAAAAAAGATCTTCAGAGTATTGTGCTAAGTGAAATAAGTCAGACAGAAAAGGACAAGAACAATATGTGGGATCAAAATGCAACAAACAAACAAACAATAACAATAAAAGAAACCTCATAGATACAGACAACAAAATGGTGGTTACCAGAAAGGAAGGGGGTGGGAGAAGGATGAAGAGGGTAAAGGGTGTCAAATACAAGGCGACAGAAGGAGACTTGGCTTCAGGAAGTAAGCACACAATAGAATATACAGATGTTATATCATAAAGTTGCACATCTGAAATTTATATAATGCTATTAACCAATGTCACCTCAATAAGTATAATAAATTTTTTAAAAACTAAGAAAATTAACTAAAGAATATTTTCAAAAAAACTTGGAATAAAGAGAAAAATATGTCATATTTGTGGACTGAAGGACTCACAATTGTAGAGGTATCAACTCTTATCAAATTAATCTATTAATTCAATTTAATCTTAATCAAAATCCCAAGAGGATTTTCCACATAATCTGATTCTAAAAATTCATACAATATACTGCAAGAATGGTTAAGACAAGTCTTTTTTCTTCTATCTATTTATTTATTTGTTTGTTTATTTATTTATTTTTTATTATGGTGACATTGGTTAATGAAATACAATGTTTCAAGTGTATGATTTAGCAGTAAGGTATGGTGTGTGTATATATATATATGTATGTATACATACACATATACATACACATATATATATATTGCATTGTGTAAGACACTTTTGAAATAAATAAATAATGAGGGAAAATCTGCTGTATCAGATATCAAAATATATGTGATTGGCACAGATATATGGTACAAAATATGAAATCCAGAAAAAGATAACATCCTCTCTCTCTCTCTTTCTCACACACACACACGCACACACGCACACATGCACACACACACACAAATCCTTGAGTTGGTAAAAGCCTCCTTTTACAATACACACACACAAAAAAGAAAAACATGAAGAAAAGTTTTTATAACTTTGACTAGAAAAAAAATTAAAACTTCTATAAGACTGAGATGTAAAGTTAAGATCATTATTAGACCAAGAAAAACCTTTTACAACTTGTATAAAAAAAAGAAATGATTAAATCTAGAATATACAGAATTCTACACACAAATATTTAAATGAATACTATCAAAATACTACAGGGAGGAAGGGAATGGGCAGGGATGTCTGTGAAACAAGACCATGAACTGATACTTATCAATGCTGGGTGATGTGCACAACAGGTTCATTATACCATTCTCTCTACTTCTATATAATTTTGAAAATTTTCCATATTTTCATTTATACACTAACATAGAAAATGATTCAAGAGTATAGAATTATAAAAGCAAGTTGGTAAATATGCAAACTATATATATTTTAAATATCCATATTATATATTTTCTATGGATCAATTTTCTTAAGCCAGTTTCACTAACTTACATTTTCCCAAATATAAATTAGTAAATGCACAAAAAAGGTCTGAAATATTACAAATCAAATTGAAGTCAGTGGTTACCTCTAGAGTGCAGGGAGGTGCACTGTGAGTGTTCATTAAAGGGAAATTTTAGCCTACTTTATAAGTCTTTAATTTTTCACATAGTTAAAATGTAAGAGGTTACACAGCTGCATATATTTATCAAAATTCATAGAAATGTAATTGTTCTGAATACCATCTGGGGTGGTGGTTACAAGAATCAACACACTTGTAAAAACTCGTAGAACCATACAACAAAAGAAGTCAATTTTATTGTAAAGTTTAACACTTTTTTAAATAGAAGCCAAAAAAACCTCATACAACTGTCACCCGAAAAGGGTGATTTTCGCTGTGTATAATTTGTACCTCAGTGTACCTGGCCTTTAAAAAAAAAGATTTTATTTTAGAATGATTATGATATAATTTGTTTAAAGAATAAATTACAAATTACATTAATGGTATATTAATTTTAAAAGTAGATTACATATGTCTTTTATATTACAGTATAACTGTACTTATATGTCTGTTACTTATTGCTGCATATTGGGATTACAGACATTTTTCTCTTTGCTTATTTTTTTCTACAATGAATATGTATTATTTACTACTAATTCTTTTCAATGTTAAGTGTGTAGACACTGGCCCAGTGTCGGAAACTCAGTGCAGAATGTCCTCTCACACTGGCTTTGCTGTCCAAGCCAGACTCCAAGGGTAAGCCTTGGCAGTGACCCAAGGAAATGAATTTGGGGGTTCCTGTGGTATTAAAAAAGAAAAAGAGGTTAGGGCCCTGACAGCAATGTGTCGCTGAGTATCTGATCATTGAGTTACCAAAGGCATGCATGAAAGAGTTTGCCAAAACGAATATAGCTCTTAGGAACTTACTCTGAGGCCCCACCAGGCACTGTCAAAGATTACCTTCCCAGCATACTAGAAAGCATTCTCTGCCGGCAGATTGGCCCCTGTAAAATTATTTATAGGAGATTGGTACACATACTCAAAATGATATGAATACTTCTAATTATATCCAAACATGCCAAATGTCAGTACAAATTATGCTGAGGGTTCGTGTTGCCAAATGTCTTGCCCTAACAAAGAGAAGATAGTTGCAGCATTAGCATGTTGGTCCCTATATAAGCTTGACACATCCCTCCTGCCTCATCTCCACCAAGAACCCAGAGGTAAGTGATGGGGGCCTTAGGACATGACCACAGGGGATAGAAAGACCTTATCCCATGACCCATTTCTAATCATGAAACTCTTCCTCCCAATTTTGACTTTTACTTTCATAGAGCCAAGCTCTAGAGCAGAGAAATTTTAATTCTCTGTCTTACTAGAATTGCTAATGAAAAACTTGTTGTTTTACAGTGTTAGACACTTCTGAATCTACATTTTCATCTGGAACTCCAGAGGTAAGACTCAGCTTTTTTCATGTATTGACCTAACGAAGCTGGCAACAACTCTTCTTTATACACCATTTCTTTGTTTTTGCAATTATGTAAGTAGTTGGTGTTTCCAAATAGTCTTATAAATGCTAGCACATCATTTTTTCAGAACGTCTTATTCCATGAGACCACCCTCATTTGAGTTCCAGGATTAAAGGATCATTTAGGACAGAATGAATTTTGACAGTGAGGTCTCAGCTGCACTTAGACCTGTCCAGGGGCAAGAGACTATTCCATGCTAACCTCTCTCTACTGCAAAGTGTTGAATACTCAGACATTTTACCAATAATTTTTAAATACACAAGAAAAAAATCTTATCAAAAAACATAAACACATCCTGTTAAAACCATAATATTTCAGCTATTTTTTTATGATTCACTGTTATTTGCTTTTAGAAAAGTTTATTATTGTTCATTTAAAAAGTCATAAGTATTATACCCACAGAATGCTAAATATAGTACCTAAATTGGAAGAGATCCTGGCCCTTCCCCAAATAATGTATACCTAAAAGTAAAGGAAAGAATCAAACTAACATACCAATGTTGCAGGGGCATATCTATCTATCAGAGAACAATAGCTTACCTGCATGTGATGAACCCTTATTTTAGTTTCTTTTCTTTTTCCGAATGGAAAGAAAAGAAGCCTGTGGGATTTATGTGGGAAGAAGGGGCCTTCTTCATGCTGAAGCTCTCATTTCTCTGTGGTTAGATCTGTTAACAAACAGTTTGAAATCTCTCATGCCGAAAGGAGAGTGTCAAAAGACATTTTGGAATTAAGGAAGTACTAAGTCTCTTGGTAGCAAGCCAAATGACCACAAATCCAGAGTACTGAGAATTTATGAGGTTCTTTTAACAACCCACTGAGAGACATAACACCAAATATTAAGATAAAGTAGATGTTAAAAAGAATTATTTGGCTTATGAGTTTTAAAAAATGGCCATCTATAAGGCAAGGATGTTTTTGACGGCTTTGAAAATATCAACCTTCATTTGCACAAGACAAACTTTCCTCCCTAACTCTGTAATTGACCTAGCATATAGCAGATGCAAACATTACACAGAAGGAAAAGCGAAGATTAAAGAATGGCATTTGCTATAAAACAATCCCCCAACAGTTTTAGCTATGGATATTGTTACAGTTTAGAGATTAAACATGCAAAGATACCATTCTCATTCAATCGTAGGTACCCTAGCCCTAAGGATCAAGACATATGCAATCTGGGAAGGGAATTTTCAAAGTTCTAAAAATGAAGACTCAAATGATAATCTCATTCCAAACTAGCTCTGTGTTAGTTAGTGCTACTGTTAGAACACGGGTACCAACAGCTGGGGAAAATAGTGTTACAGCCCAGGCAATAGAGGCTCAACATTTCTTTGATTTCAAATCCTAACTCACATGTATGACTGCTGGTTTCTATTTCTCCTGCTCTCTTTTCATTTCCAAGAGAGAATCCTCTGCTAAATAAATCGCAGCCATGAGTGCGAGTTCGGACGCAGAGATGGCTATTTTTGGCGAAGCCGCTCCCTATCTTCGAAAATCGGAAAAGGAGCGGATCGAAGCCCAAAACAAGCCCTTTGATGCTAAAACATCGGTCTTTGTCGTGGAACCCAAAGAATCCTACGTAAAGAGCACTATACAAAGCAAGGAAGGAGGAAAAGTAACTGTAAAGACAGAAAGTGGAGCAGTAAGTAAAAACAGAAGGAGAAAACACTCCCCGCTTTTTTCTCTCTCCTTACTTCGAGTTGAAGCCTTACTTGCTAGGAATCCCTAAGCCTATTGCTAGTACAAGCACTCTTCTAGTCCACTTATGGACATCAGATTTAGAAGGTAAAAGAAATTCTCAGTGGTAATCTCATTTCTTACCTTCCCAAGTACTCACAGGACCCACTAGGGTCGGTGGCACCATTTCCCTTCAATTCCTCACTTCCCAGTCTCAACCTCAACACTTGGGAGAAATAAAAACTAACTTATCCTATCAGAAGTATTATTCACTAAGTTAAATAACATATTAATATTCCTATTACTTATCCTCAAATGGAATTTCTTGTAATGAATGACAAGGAAAATTTTTTTTAAAAAAATTAACCTATTAAAATAAGAATGAAAGGACATAACTTGATAAACCTGAGACAGGGGAATGTGGGAGGAAAAACATCTTTGTAAAAAGGTAGTATCCTAGCTAATCACAGGAAACAGATTTTCTTAGCACCAAACTCTGAAATAAATACATTTTCATGACTTTATTTTAAAGGATAGTGTAGTTTTATAACCAAAACAAACAGATAAATTATAAACCCTACCTCCAACGATTAATACACACTGGTCTCTTACTTTACTTGACAGACTCTAACTGTCAAGGAAGACCAAGTCTTCCCTATGAACCCTCCAAAATATGACAAGATCGAGGACATGGCCATGATGACTCATCTACATGAGCCTGGAGTGCTGTACAACCTCAAAGAGCGCTATGCAGCCTGGATGATCTACGTGAGCACTCTTCAACCTCTCTGTATTCCATTTGTCTCTGAGTAAAAACAAGGTTCACATGTTGCATTTTCCACTTTTCTTAGACCTATTCAGGCCTCTTCTGTGTCACTGTCAACCCCTACAAGTGGCTGCCGGTGTACAACCCCGAGGTGGTGGCTGCCTACCGAGGCAAAAAGCGCCAGGAGGCCCCGCCCCACATCTTCTCCATCTCTGACAACGCCTATCAGTTCATGCTGACTGGTGAGTGATACATCTATTTACAGAAATGTGGCAATACAATCTTCAATGAACAAACAGACTTTGTCTGGGCCTTGATTATAATTATACATTGCAGCCACATCGGGCTTCACTGTTTTCAAAGAACTTTCAGAGATGTAATGTCATATATTCTTGCCAGCAGCCATCTCCATTTTACAGATGAATGAAGTAAAGCTCACTGAGTCCACTGACCTGCCCATGCTAACCCAGCTAGTAATTGGAAGCCTAGTTAAAACAATAAACACAACTCTGTAAACATATCTGTTGCTGTCCCATATTTTTCACTTTCTAATTTGAATAAAAAGTAGTCCAAATTTATTTTTTAAATGTTCGCATCCACAGCAATCAAGGAAAAGAGGTACCAGCTTTAGCTGGAAAGCTTTGTGAATTGTGAATTCCATCTTTATCATCAAATGAAACAACTAACATTGTCAACCTTTGGGGTAGACAAGAGTAAAGGAAGAGCTATGACTTAGCTTCCAAAGATTTTGAAGCATTTTCCTACTAGAATAAAAGAAAATAAAAATCCTTCTTTCTCTGAAAATATTCTTTAAATTATTTCAAAGTCTATGATTCCTGCCTTATTGAAATATAAACAAAAAGCTTTGATACATGTTATAGGCCCAAATACAGCATTAAAACCTTTTATCTTCACACACCAAATGTATTGCCTTTGGAAATATTCTAAATTCCTGAGTTTCCTGTTAGTCCATGGGATTTTAGAAACTGAGAGGGTTTTGTTCCTTACTTTTTTGTGTTTGTTCTGTTGCCCTTGTTTTGAAATTGTCCTTTAAAGGAGAAGAGAGAAGAGAAAGGAATAAAATAGGAATCTTCTATTACAAATTGGCCAGCAGTTCTATAAGGATTCCATGCCAGTAAACAGTTCTTTGGTTGTCAACAGAAGCTAACTTCCTTCCAGAAATTATCCAAATGCTGGCTCATTTCAGGGTTTTTAATATTCAGCAGCTGCACTTACACTGCCACCACATCTACCAAGGTCCCTACCCCGAAGCTTTGGAACTGCTTTAAATTCAAGATTACTTATGGCTCCCCAAACATGATTTTCACATAAAACCATGCAAAACTGTGGTATTAGACCTGGTTGGTGTTATATTTGCATTGCCAAAGGAGACTAGCACATTGTTTTCTTATCTGTGCTCCCATTAGATGCAATATGATCTTTCATGATTTTTCTTCTATTGGAAAAATAAATCAATTTGAATATGTTCCAAAATCTGTATCAACTTCCCTGAATAGAATTTTAAAGTCTAAAATCTATAACATCTAAATAACATCCATATTTGTATCAATTTCTCTGAATATATTTTTAGAGTTGAGAATTCTCAAAAATCTCTACCAGTAATAAATTAGCACTTTAACAAATCGGAAAATTGGTATAAATCCAACATATCAGTCACATAACTAGTAATGATTTTTGCTTTTATTATTTAAAATAAAAAGAAATGAAAATAAATGATAATGCTTTTTATAAAGCATTTCAGGATTCTTTAGCAGAGGAATTCTCTTAAGAACTGAATATTTTTATAGTAGCAGTATCCATCATGAACTTGATATGCCCCAAAGTCCTGGATACTATCATTATTCTCCATGGTTCTCTCCAAGAGAATGAATGAATCAATTAGATAAGTGATGGATAACTACCCAGAAGAAATTTGAGACTATATAAACTCACTGCCCTGGAAATATACACAGGATATCTTTTCCTTGACTGGATGGGAATTTTCCTTTTTTATGTGAGATAGTAGTTATTTGTGACCAAAGAATAATTTTGGAATAATTTCTACTAATACCAGCCCTAAAGCTAATTGAACTGATCTGAGACTGTGCTCGTTCATAATAAAAGTGAAGTAAATTGGGGCGGGGAGGAGGAATGCCTTCAAAAGAAAGTAAATAAACACAAACATTTACAATTACAAATACCTTCCTTATTTAGTATTACCAGCAGTCAAATTAATGATATCAAGAACTGGGAGGAGTCCAGATAGGAGAAAAATATATAAATTGGAAGTCAAAAGACCTGAATATCTTTGACCTTAACGAGCTATGTAATTATTAGAAAAGTCACTTAGTCCTCTCTGGGTCTCAACTTCTTTATCTATCAAAACTTCAAAATTCAATGATTCTTTTACAGATGAAATTATATGATGCCTAGTATTTTCTCTAAAATAATCTTATGAGATATAAACAAGTGTATAGAGATTTTATAAATTAACAAAATGATAACTGTTAAAACTGTATGATAAGTACATGGGGGTTCTTTATACTATTTTCTCTACTGTTATATATGTTTGAAATTTCCCATAAAAAAGTCTTCACTTTAATAAAATACAAAAGGAAATAGATGATTCTTTGCCTCCCATTTTCACAAATTTTACCTCAAAAGGCAAAACACAAAACCAAAATCATAGGCGACATCTTCAAAATGTTAAAAAGGACAAGCTGTGTTTGATCAGAACTGATTCAAAAATCTTCATGTTGATTGTGTGTGTGTTTTTTTTAAACTGACAGTCTTGATTTCTTTTTCACAGATCGCGAGAACCAGTCCATCCTGATCACGTACGTGATTTCTTTTTCTTCTCCTCTGCTTTGTAATGATTGTCTTAGATGTTGACAATGGAAGCTATTGTTTGATCTCTTCTCCGGTTTCTGTTTGACAGGGGAGAATCTGGTGCAGGGAAGACTGTAAACACCAAGCGTGTCATCCAGTACTTTGCAACAATTGCAGTCACTGGAGAGAAGAAGAAGGAAGAAACTGGCAAAATGAAGGTGAGTGTAATAGCCACAGTCAGAATCAAGACTATCAGGGCTCTCAAGAAGTCTACAGCTCCAGATGTAAGGACTGCTCTTTCCTTTGCAGGGGACTCTGGAAGATCAGATCATCAGTGCCAACCCCCTACTGGAGGCCTTTGGCAATGCGAAGACCGTGAGGAATGACAACTCCTCTCGCTTTGTAAGTCTCTTGGTCACAGAGAGCTCTGCTCTGCCCTTAAATGCCAGAGTGACCATGTTTAAATTATAATTTCAATTGCATCACTGTGTGCTTCAACTCTTTCATAATACATAATCTTTCTCTTTCCAAGGGTAAATTCATTAGAATACACTTCGGTACTACAGGGAAGCTGGCTTCTGCAGATATTGAAACATGTGAGTAATAGGATCATTGAAAATCAAAACAGAGAGACAAGTGATTTTATTTGCAGGGATATTTTGCAATAGTTGATATGCATTGAGTCTGCTGCCAGTGTTGCCTATGAACCAATGCCAGGCTTATCCATAGTCTACTGTGTACTCCATTTACCTCAATTTTAGTCTTATGGTTCTTCAGCACATTCTGGAATTCCCGCCTTAGAAGCAACTGAGACATTTTTTTCCAGGACAAACACTAGGGCTATTTATGGGTTCTTACAAGTTACTTATGGGTTTACAATACATCTCTATGATTTGTTCTTGGTCTGAGCTTTGGTAGATGTTTCTAAGGAAGCAAGAAGCCCTTGACCACAGTCTGAGGTGATATGAGGAAGGAAAGGATGTTAAGGATCAATTATAACACAGAGGCCACAGGTTCCCCATAGGAAAAGTTTATTTTTCCTAGAGCAGGTATGCTTCAGTCTTTGCTCTTAGATGATGAGGACCTTTAGCATTTGCCATGTGTATTTGGAATTCATATATGTAGTAACAAGAGGATCAACTACCAAATTGAAATCTCAGTGGAGTCTGTGTAATCCTCCTGATTGTAGTAAAGACACTGAGGTCCATTGAATATCTCACAACCACTGATTTTTTTCCCTAATTCAATATCTATTACTCTTTCTGTCTAGATCTTTTAGAAAAGTCTAGAGTTACTTTCCAGCTAAAGGCGGAAAGAAGTTACCATATTTTTTACCAGATTACTTCCAATAAGAAGCCAGATCTTATTGGTAAGAAATATCTTAAAGTCATAGATGAAAGTTAATATTTTTATTAACAACTTCCAATGTAAAACATATTCCTGGAATTCTATGTATCCAGAAATGCTCCTGATAACCACCAACCCATACGACTATGCCTTCATCAGTCAAGGGGAGATCACAGTCCCCAGCATTGATGACCAAGAAGAGCTGATGGCCACTGATGTAAGTCTCTCTCTCTCACACACACACAAATTTTTTTTTAAATCCCCTTATGTATGGGAATGACCGTAGCAACCCACCATATGTGTGGTTACTTTGGGATGTCCTCCTAAATAAGTTAGCCATTTCTGTCCTAACCTTTGTCCTATCACTTCTCCTGGCAGAGTGCCATCGACATCCTGGGCTTTACTCCTGAAGAGAAAGTATCCATCTATAAGCTCACAGGAGCAGTAATGCATTATGGGAACATGAAATTTAAGCAAAAGCAGCGTGAGGAGCAAGCTGAGCCAGATGGCACTGAAGGTACTGAATGAAGCTCCATTTGGGTTTGATTTAGAAAATATGGCAAGAAAAAAGCCTGTTCTATATTCACATCTCCTTTGTAGTTAGACTTCTGAAGGACATATACACACTTATACACATTGCATGTTTTCCTTGCCCTTTTTCTTCATAGCTCTATATATCCATCATTTCTATCCAGCTTAAATAAGTTAAAATGAGCCCTAATAGCCATGTATAAGGAGGTATTTTAAAAAGCACAACCTGGGCCAGATCATTAGAGAGAGAAAGAGATGGAACAGTGCTCTTGCTTTACCTTGGCAATTGTGGGTAGGCATATAGGATAACTTGGCCTAGTGGTCTAATTCAGCACTACCAAGGTAAACCTAGTGGCTGGTAATACAGGATCTGCCCAAACACAGCTGGAGTTGAAGGATGTCCCTAGACATCTTTGTGTATGTTTGTGTTGTGTGTGTGTGTGTGTGTGTGTGTGTGTGTGTGTGTGTGTGTGTGTGTGTGTATATAAACCTGTAGACAGTCTAGGCAGCAAATAAGATGAAAAAGGAGCTGAGAAAGAAATCCACATACTCCATGTATGGAAAGAACATGAAATATAGAGGACCTACCATGCTAGCTAAAGTTATCCATTCCTTGAAGCCCTTTCTGACCTCCCAGCTTGACATTCTTTCTCCCTCCTCTAAATTTTTCAGCAGTTACTTGTTCTGACATGTGGTATTTGTATTATAGTCACTAACAGAATTTTGAAGGAACTCTGTAGTGAAATTTAATTTCCACATTTTCGGATAAGGAAACTGATCCAATGAGGTAAAATTGGGAGGAGCCAAAGTGAGATAAGGATCCAAATATTCTGACTTTTAACTGTTCTTAATGGTGAATATTAAGATGTTTTTATCTTATCCTTCCAATTATACCTAATGTGTCTTAAGAGCAGGGACTACGGCTTGTGCCTCACTTATAGAGTGTTTCCATAAACACTGAACATGTTTATTGTTAAAGAATTTCTCTAAGGCTGCCTGCAATAAATCACCAAAGTCCGGTGTAACCGATAGGCCATTTATTAGCAAGTACATCCTTGAAAGTACAGAGACCTTCATCTGATATTCTATAGAATTATTTAAAGTTTTATTTAAATAAGAAAAATGGATGGGAGAAAAATGGCAAGATTATGTTAAAAAAGATATCCACCATTAAACAACATTTCTTGAATTGTATCTCTGCAGTTGCTGACAAAGCAGCCTATCTCCAGAATCTGAACTCTGCTGACTTGCTCAAAGCTCTCTGCTACCCCAGGGTCAAGGTCGGCAATGAGTACGTCACTAAAGGCCAGACTGTACAGCAGGTAAGTTCAAGATCTCAATGAATCACACACATCCCAGGCCTTTAATAATGTCAGCAAACATTACTCCTTTAATAATGCCTTTAATAACACCAAAAATATTACTTTGTCCATGAAGGTGTACAATGCAGTGGGTGCCCTGGCCAAAGCTGTCTACGAGAAGATGTTCCTGTGGATGGTCACCCGCATCAACCAGCAGCTGGACACCAAGCAGCCCAGACAGTACTTCATCGGGGTCTTGGATATTGCTGGTTTTGAGATCTTTGATGTGAGTTATCTTCATATTAATAAAAAGTGAGAGGAAGGTACTTTGGACTTAGATATACTAAGGTACTCTTATTATTCATTTACATTTGTAGTCCACATTGTCTTCTCCAACACTGTACCTAGAGTTACCTCCAAAGTATCTGGAAGGTAACAGAATGTAATAATAATAATAGCCAAGATTTATTGAGAAATCAGCATATTTCTGGCACTACGCTAAGCACTTCAAAATGTTACCTTATTTAATCTTTAAATCAACTAACAAAGGAGTAATCAATATTACTGCTAATTACACATGTGGAGAAACTGAGATCAGCAAAATTAAAAAAAAATTGCCAAAGATCCTATGGCCATATAAGGCAAAGCCAAAACAGGAACCCGGATATGTAGCATTTGATCTGTACACAAAGCATCTCCCATGGAGAAGAATGGGCCTAAAGGTAGAAACATAAGGACAGTTCATAGTCTTTTCTTTTCCAGGTTCATGTGACACATACCACTTCCACTCTGGGGCATTTATAGTATCATCATATATAAAATGAGGATGCAAACTGTTACAAAGACTCTTTCAGATCCTCAATTGCTAAACTACATCAGGTCCCTGCTTCCACAGACCTGATAAAGAGGATTTGCCAAATTTTTGATATGAACAGAAAAGAAACTGGACAAGCTTTCCTTAATAATGTGACAGCCAAAAATGAAAATGTCCAATCTTCTATAGAAGTGATAAAAAGAAGTGAGGTTTTTCAATAAATTATTTTCACCCTTAAATCTGAACCATAACTCATAGGATCATGATTGTACTTTTAATATATATTATTGTCCATGCAATCTTAGAGTTGGAAAGAGGTAGATTCTACCAGAACTCTTGCTGTGTGATTGACAACTATGCTTTTAAATAATGTCCAGAATACATGAAAAGGGTTCATGTCAAAAATAATCATTTTCTTCCCTAGGATTTTTGAAGGGACAACAATTAGTTTAGATTTTATTTCATTACTATCTTCCACATTTTTTCAATAAAATGTTTCTTCAGTAATGAATTTTAGTGCTATAAAAATCTATTTAATGTTGAAAATTTTGTTTTGTGCAGTTTAACAGCCTGGAGCAGCTGTGCATCAACTTCACCAATGAGAAACTGCAACAGTTTTTCAACCACCACATGTTTGTGCTGGAGCAGGAGGAGTACAAGAAGGAAGGCATCGAGTGGACATTCATTGACTTCGGGATGGACCTGGCTGCCTGCATTGAGCTTATTGAGAAGGTCTGTTTGACATCTAACAAAAGGTTGAACTTTTTCAGGTGTCTTAAGCAAGTCGAGAGAGTGTTACTTCAATCTTAATTAGATTGATTTCAGAAAAAAATTAGAAAATTGCTACTTAAAAATAACTTTTTCTTTACCTAAGGATCAGAATGTTTAGTTTCATTTTGTTCTAACCAGGTTTGTTCTAAAACTGACTCAAATCCAATTTTAAAGCACCACTGAAGCCTCTATGAGGATGATCTGCTTCACTAAAAGAACTACCTCATTAATTCTAAATCTATCTCCATTATGATCTAAGATGTTGGCAATAGAAATTAGTCTTCTTTCTAAATAAAAACTAATGCACAGGTAACACATCTAGGGCTTATGTGAAAGGTAATCTGTTTCGAAATCAAGAAGTCAAATTGTTAATACTTCTTTATAATCTATCTTTAAGGAGATAAAATGTCTTAAATAAGATGTGGGTTATTTATACTGTTTATTGTATATAAAGTAAACATTCTATGTCAGTTAAGTCCTTTTCATAGCAAAATAATACTTTGACAACAGATTAATTCACTCAATAGGAAAAAAGTGTAATAAATATAGACCCTTTTAATGGATCACCCTCACATGCTATGCTGATATTTGGAGTTTATATCCATCCAGTTATTCTTTTAATGAAAATGATTCTGTGGATTGAACGTGAGAAAAGATGATGGAAAAGTCATTCTAACAAAAGGAGTTCTTGGAAATGTGACCTTGTTATACTTTATAAATATACTTAATTGGGGAAAGATCATAATTTGATCAAATGACAGCCATTATGTCTATATCTTTTGAGAGGAGATAGGCTGACACCAATGTCTAATTTTCTGAATTCAGCCACTGGGCATCTTCTCCATCCTGGAAGAGGAGTGCATGTTCCCCAAGGCCACAGACGCCTCCTTCAAGAACAAGCTGTATGACCAGCACTTGGGCAAGTCTGCCAACTTCCAGAAGCCCAAGGTTGTCAAAGGCAAGGCTGAGGCCCACTTCTCACTGGTGCACTACGCAGGCACCGTGGACTACAACATTGGCGGCTGGCTTGATAAAAACAAGGACCCCCTGAATGACACTGTGGTTGGGCTGTACCAGAAGTCTTCAATGAAGACTCTGGCCAGTCTCTTTTCCACATATGCTAGTGCTGAAGCAGGTACTTTCTGTACTCTTAATCTAATTGAAACCTATTCCCGCAGAATGATCACATACCATTCCAGCCTCTGGGAATCTACTTTAATTGTTGGGTTTTCTTTTTACATCAGACAGTGGTGCAAAGAAAGGTGCTAAGAAGAAGGGCTCTTCTTTCCAGACTGTGTCAGCTCTTTTCAGGGTAAAGTACAAATTTATTTCGAAAAACCTATTCAGATTCCATGAGTTATCATAACTATAGTATTCAGAATAAATTAGAAGGGAATGGGATGTTAATAGGAATCACTTTAAATATTCACACTTATCAGGGTACAGCCAAAGCAATACTTGTCCTGTAGAGTCAGATGTTTTACCCATTATTCCTTATTATGATCATTTAATGTATCCAGGAATCCTAAAATGTCCTTAGAAGCTTTCTTATTATATAACAAGACTTTTTTTAAGGAAGTATAGTTGAACTTCAAAGCTATCCCTGTGAAGGCCATATCTTTATTCTGCTAATGTTGCCCTTTGAGAATGTTCCTGAATTCCTCTTTGAGAATGTGCCTGAGATACACTCTTTAGGATATTCTTCTGCCAAAACACATCCTTGTCTTCTGAGGTGGATTTAACTTTTTGTAATAGCTGAAAAACACCTAAAGCCAACCCTAGTGATTCAGATGGATGATTGCTAGAAAATATCTCTTGAGATTAAAAGAACAATAATAATTTGACTACAAATAATGAGATTTTTTTAAAGTGGCTTAAAAACTGACTGTTCTAATGGGGGATGTACAAAATGTTTGGTCTAATTGGCTGCTTTGTCAGTATTTTTATGGCTATGTCTCATTCCTTTTAAAACAAAAATGCAGGTATAACTTATGACTTAAACAGAAAAACTTTCCTGTTCTTTTCCTTCTCACTGGCAATCTGCATTATCTCATTGAAACGGCTAACTTTTGTTTCATCAGCATCCTTGTACATGTTTTCAAGATTTAAAATGCATTTCTTATTTTATTTCATAATTGTTAACTAAGATGTGGAGAGGGAAGCAACTCTACCTTCTAAAGAGTACACCTAAGAAATGCTGAGAAATATTTATGTGTGAATTTTCTACGGTTGAGCAAAACATCGCCATCTGTCATAACCAATTAGTCTATTTCTGGAATAATGCCTCCCTATATGCTTCAGACTGTAGATCATTCTCAGTTACCCTAGATTCACCCATACAAGGTTACATTTATCTCATGATTTTAGACTCTTAAAAATAATAATAAACAATACAAAAGAAGAGGTTAGAAATTCTAGGGAATAATAAACTCAAGGAAGGAATAGCAAAAGTTGGAACAATTGCTATCCTAGGTTACCAATGTAAGCCACTACTGTGAAAATTGTTATCACTAAGAGAGATGAAAGAGACCTTAGAGGTAATCATAAATATTTTCAGATGAGACCCAGAGAACCAAAAGAAATTTTATAGAGTCAAGCAACTCATTAGTGGCAGAGCAAGGCCATAGTCTTTTGAACATAGTCTTTAGAATATTTCTGTGCATCAAAGCTACTGAATTTTCAGTTTGTTTATAGGATAGATCCTAAGTGCTATAAAGTAATACCTTGGAGGACTGTATTTCTTTCCAATATTTTGGCCTTTTGGTTATTTGAGAGGCTAGAACTCTTAAGACCTTAAAAGCACAAAGCAGTTGAAGCCTCACAGACTTACACCTAATAGTTAAGAGCATACATAGGTTCTTTCTACATAATTACAGCAAAGAAATCTGAAATATAACTGCCTCATCAAGTCTCTTCTATCTGGTTTTCTAGGAAAATTTAAATAAACTGATGACCAATCTGAGGAGCACACACCCTCACTTTGTACGGTGTATCATTCCCAATGAAACCAAAACTCCTGGTAAGATGTAAGAGCATGAAATAATAACAGGCACAAATTTAAAAACTCAGTGCCCAGTAGTAAGTATTCTGATATATTTTTAGGGGCTATGGAGCACGAACTTGTCCTGCACCAGCTGAGGTGTAATGGTGTGCTGGAAGGCATCCGCATCTGCAGGAAGGGATTCCCAAGCAGAATCTTATATGGGGACTTCAAACAAAGGCCAGTCTCTCTTTGTCATCTTTCACTGAATGCCATGAATGTTTAATCATCTTAATTGTTGTCCCCTATTCATAGTATTTCATGTATCCTGCTTAATGAATATTACATACTTAAAAGCCAAATAATATAGTGTTGTGGTAGTAGGACAGAATAACAAGGTAAAAGAGGTGGCAATTCTTAAAAATAAGAAGGAGGCATGCATTAGATAATGGGGAAATCATATTGCTTTACTATCCAAACTTAAAAAATAGTTGAATTTTCTTGATTTTACTTTTTCTCTAAGATTTTTATTGATGTTTCTTTTTGGTGTCCTTTGTTTTTCATATATGATCATGCCTTCCTAACCTTTCTTTCTTTGACTGAACAGATACAAAGTTTTAAATGCAAGTGCTATTCCAGAGGGACAGTTCATCGACAGCAAGAAGGCTTCTGAGAAACTCCTGGCCTCTATTGATATTGATCATACCCAATATAAATTTGGACATACAAAGGTATAACTGTTATTTATTTACACCTGATCCAAGTACCTTCTGCTATCTGTGTCTCCTATAGTATGGGAATGATTTGTGACTCTCCATTTCTCCAGGTTTTCTTTAAAGCTGGCCTTCTGGGTCTTCTGGAAGAAATGAGAGATGACAAATTGGCCCAGATAATAACAAGAACTCAAGCCGTCTGTAGGGGATTCCTAATGAGGGTAGAATATCAGAAGATGTTGCAAAGGAGGTAACAACCATACAGAATATCAACATCGTAAGGTCCCTTAGGAACTACCAATCAGCCTTCTTCATTCATTAACGTTTTCATTTTGTGGCTAATATGTGCTTTTCATCCAGCTCAGAACTCACTTCTACAACACATCAGCTTTTGCTTACCTCCTTACACTTGGATTCCCTCCAAAACTACTCTCCTCCCTCCAGTTTCTCCCTTCCCATCCATCTCACATACAGCTGCAGGAATAATGTGCAGTAAGCACTATTTTCATCATGCCATATCTCAGTTTGTGGTTCCCCATGGTCTCCCATGTCAAATCCAAGTTACTTTGGATGTCAAGCATAGCTGTCAAAGCTCTCTCTATTCCCTACTTCATCTATCATTTCCATCCACACAGCCTTTTCCAGCCTGGCTAAGCAATTTGCTTATCTCATATTTTCAAGTTTGTACAAGCCCTCTCCCCTCATCCTAATTTACCTATTTATATATTCAAAACTTCCATTCCTCCTTTCTCTAATTAACCTCATCCAGCTCTATCTACACAGCATTACTGCATTGCCTGTCCTTACACACACATTTTGCATTCATTTTGTTCATTAAGTACTTACTTAGGTCTGCATTCCCAAGTCTTTTACATGTGTCTACATTACGATTTGTGCCATGGTATCTGCCTTCTCAGAGTTATGGTTCTTAGATATTGGACCTATAAAAATAAAATTTCCATTTTAGCAAGCTTGAAGAGGCATACACATTGCTATAAGGTAGTCGAACCTCGCCAATCTGTTGCTACAGTTTGAAGAAGGGTTATCTTTTATTACTATTTTACACTTTTGTTTAAATAAGACAAATTTTGGGCTTCAGTCCATGCTAAATGCCCAGAAGATATTTAAATCTAATTTAGCAGGTAAGAATGAGGCATCTGAAAGAATTTGAGAAAAGCCTGTATATTATCTGAAGAAGCTAACAAGAAAGTTTTATAGTGCATAATTCAATGGTGAGTAAAATGAGAGGAGAGACTTCAAGGAAGACATGATAAATCACAAGTTCAAATTATGTGGGGCAAGTCAGAAAGCAACCCCATTTCACAGTTCACATCAATATGCTGATAGCCAAGCCACATCTACTCCCAAATCATTAATAGTGTAATATCTCAAATGATCTTAAAATGGTACATGATGCTCATACATGTAAAGTATTTCCTCTTCTAAAGTCAGCTTCTTTGCTAGTTTGATGGGGACTTAAGAACCAGGAATTGTCCAATAGGAGCAGCACACATTAGCAAAGTGGTTATAATGAGGACTACTGTGAATAGGAGTGTATGTATACAAAACCTGTATATAGCACTTACAGAATTTCACATATCATTTATATGTGGGAGGTCATTAAGAGGGGAGTTTATATGTAAAAAAGTAACAATAGCATTGTCTCTAATAGTTCAATTGACACTGATATTTTTACATCATTTCAGAGAAGCCCTTTTCTGCATCCAGTATAATGTCCGTGCATTCATGAATGTGAAGCACTGGCCCTGGATGAAACTCTTCTTCAAGATCAAACCCCTCCTCAAGAGTGCAGAGACGGAGAAGGAGATGGCCACCATGAAAGAAGAGTTTCAGAAAATCAAAGATGAACTTGCCAAGTCGGAGGCAAAAAGGAAGGAACTGGAGGAAAAAATGGTCACTCTCTTGAAAGAGAAAAATGACCTGCAACTCCAGGTTCAATCTGTGAGTACTCTATATTCTGAATATACCATAGTCCTGAAGATATTCTGAAATTTACACATACTTCAGATTTATAAATTACCTTTTCTTGAAAAAAAGAAAATCTCAAGATTTTGTTTTGTTTTGTGTTTAGTATTTCACTTAACTTTCAATATTCCTATGAGGAAGGCACAATTACTTTTAAATTACAAAATAGAAAAGGGAAGATTGAAGAATGTATTTAACAATATCACAAATTTAACATGAAGGAAGCAGTTTAAAGGCATGCTCCCAAATCTCATTTTATCCATGTGCTTTGCCTGCTTCATCTCAGTCATAAAATATAGTTCTGTTTTCTGAATGTAAGTATATGAGCTTGTATTCCAATTCAAGAAAGACAGTTATTCTTGGTTCTCTTTCTCCTTTCCCCAGGACCGATATTTAGTTCAGTACATTGATTTACAGTACTTGAACTGAACTACCAGGGTGTAAGGTAGAGCTAGATGCCCTCTGTAGTTCTTCCTTTGACACAGATCCAAAGTTCTTAAGGCCTGTGTTTATTGGTTCGGGAAGGAGTTTTAATCAGAGTGGGGGTGGAGGTAGGTTTGGCACCTGCACTCTGGCCAAACACAACCTCCCATTTCCTTGGTCCAACAACCCCAAAAATGTCATGAAGAAGCCTGTGAAAAGGATACTTTTCCTAAAATTTTGAAGCTATTTTTAACTTTTCCTTCTGATAACTTATGAGAAAGTTATAGTTTCCAAAAATCATAGGATCACAGACTCTTCATCTTAACCTTTCATAGGTATTATCATCAGTCAGTGAGTAAACATTTATTGAGTATATCACTGTTAAAAATAGATGCAAAGGAACCCTGGGAATTCTCCATTATCATTCATTTAAGCATTTTAAAAACTTAAGATATGAACAAAACAAACACTGAATTAAAGAAATGCCTCAGGCCAGAATAATCTAATAAGTTAGTGGCTGAACTGATTTTTATGTGAGTCTTTTAGTCACTTATTAAAAAGTTATTGAACTATATGGTTTCTCAAAATTACACGTTCTTATATATTCTAATATTCATTTATAGACTAATAGGTAATTTCTAAAATGGAAGTAAAAATTTTGGACAATTATAGCACTGTTATAGATTATCAGGAAGCTTTTGAGTGTATAAAAATGCTGCATAAAAACGTATTCATAGGCATAAATTAATTTTTTTCTTTGTCTTTTCTTTTTTAAATTCAATCTAGTAACTAGTTGTTTGAGCTAAGTAGAGAATGCTCAAAACCAAAACTAACCAATTTAATTAAGTCAAAATCTTTCACTATTACAGCTGAAATGCTCTTAGCAATCATTTATTTCAACCCCCTTAATTACAAATGAGATAATTGAACATAAGAGGAATAAAGCAATAAAGGTCATATATATGGAGGCAAATTTGGGACAAGAACCCAGGTTCCCTCCGGTCCTTCCACTCTTCTACACACTTCTTAAAAGTTAATTGCTTCAATCCAATTATTTTTCAGTCTAATTTGCTCCTAACTCCATAGTCTCACTTCTAATTAGCTACATATCTCCAGGCCGTGTAATAATATTCAATTTAATTTACATTCGTACTGAAAAATTCATCAAAATTCAGTGAACACTACTATTTTGTGCAAAGAACAAGTTCAAAATAAGTAACATATTCTCTAACTATCTTACTGAATCTCCCCACAGGAAGCTGATGCCTTGGCTGATGCAGAGGAAAGGTGTGAGCAACTGATTAAAAACAAAATCCAGCTGGAGGCCAAAATCAAAGAGGTAACCGAGAGAGCTGAGGATGAGGAAGAGATCAATGCTGAGCTAACAGCCAAGAAGAGGAAACTAGAAGATGAATGTTCAGAGCTCAAGAAAGACATTGATGACCTTGAGCTGACACTGGCCAAGGTTGAAAAGGAGAAACATGCTACAGAAAATAAGGTACGAATCATATTCTCCTTCACTATTTTGAGGTTCTAGCATCCAATAAGCTGCTTTATAGTAGAAACAATCTGTTCCTTGACCTTCTAGGTGAAAAACCTCACAGAAGAGATGGCGGGCCTGGATGAAACCATAGCTAAGCTGACCAAGGAGAAGAAGGCCCTCCAAGAGGCCCACCAGCAGACCCTGGATGACCTGCAGGCAGAAGAAGACAAAGTCAACACCCTGACCAAAGCAAAGATCAAACTAGAGCAGCAAGTAGATGATGTAAGTGTATTTTTAATAACCATTTAAAAGATATTTTAATATACTCTCAGTGTTTAACAAATTTTACTTTCTAATTAGCTTGAAGGGTCTCTGGAGCAAGAAAAGAAACTTCGAATGGATCTAGAGAGAGCAAAGAGGAAACTGGAGGGTGACCTAAAATTGGCCCAAGAATCTACAATGGATATAGAAAATGACAGACAGCAAATTGATGAAAAGCTTAAGAAGTAGGAACTCCAGAAAAAAAATTATGACATATACCATCTTTCAATTCATAGGGGTACTAATACATCTTGTTCTTCTGTCTAAAGAAAAGAATTTGAAATCAGCAACCTGCTAAGCAAAATTGAAGATGAGCAAGCAGTAGAAATTCAACTACAGAAGAAGATCAAGGAGTTACAAGTGAGTCACCTCTCCACCATTTGTTCTGCACTCCCCCAGAAAAAAAAAAATGAAATTAAGATGAGGTTATATTGTGCCTTTGTCACTCCCAGGCCCGCATTGAGGAGCTGGAGGAGGAAATCGAGGCAGAGCGGGCCTCTCGGGCCAAAGCAGAGAAGCAGCGCTCTGACCTCTCTCGGGAACTGGAGGAGATCAGTGAGCGGCTGGAAGAAGCTGGTGGGGCAACTTCAGCCCAGATCGAGATGAACAAGAAGAGGGAGGCTGAGTTCCAGAAAATGCGCAGGGACCTGGAGGAGGCCACCCTGCAGCATGAAGCCATGGTGGCCACTCTTCGGAAAAAGCACGCAGACAGTGTGGCTGAACTCGGGGAGCAGATAGACAACCTGCAGAGGGTCAAGCAGAAACTGGAGAAGGAAAAGAGTGAGATGAAGATGGAGATCGATGACCTTAGCAGTAACACAGAAGCCATTTCCAAAGCCAAGGTACCCATTACGGTCTCTAAATGAGGTTAATTATTAACCTTTAAGAACACCCATTGTCCCATCATTAAACATTGCTTGTAGTCAGTTCATAGAACTAATCTAGTATTTTCTAATATATTCCATTCTATCTCATTGTTTTAAATGCGGGATATAGCCCAGTAATTTTATTTCAAAATCCACTTTAAGCAAATGTCAGTTTTACTGGGATAAATAAATGGGCTCCAACAATTACCTCTCTAGGGACATTACACACTCACCACACTTGAATCCCACACAGCAGGTTCCATAGAGTTGGTGCCATAATTTTCTACTCACACAACATAAATTTATTCACTCGAAAAATATTTTAAGAATCAAGTTTTAACTTTTTTCACTTCATACAATATTTTGTCCTTTGCTGCCATATGTCCCATAGGGAAACCTTGAAAAGATGTGCCGCACTCTAGAAGATCAAGTGAGTGAACTTAAGACAAAGGAAGAAGAGCAGCAGCGGCTGCTCAGTGACCTGACAGCTCAGAAAGCACGCCTGCAGACAGAAGCAGGTGACAACCTTTCTCTGAGTGCTGAAACTTTGTACTAGATAAAAGCAATTCCAGGTATTCTTAATAAATAGTAATACTCTTATTTTAGAGGAGGATAAACAATCAGAATTTGCTGAGCAGGTCAGAAAGAAAAAAAAATAAGCAAGAATCGGCAAACAAATTTACTTGTTATACTCCTATGGCAATTTTGCCCTTTAATCTCCAGTTCTAACCAGTTCTATAATATTTAAAGTAAATATTTGATATATATGTATATGTAAATATATACATATACATAAATATAAAACGGTTAGGCTAACTTTTTAATGTCATTAACAAATTCCTTTACTTCTATTTTTAGGTGAATATTCTCGGCAATTAGATGAGAAAGATGCTTTAGTCTCTCAGCTTTCAAGAAGTAAACAAGCATCTACTCAGCAGATTGAGGAGCTGAAACGTCAACTAGAAGAAGAAACTAAAGTGAGTTTTTCCAAATATCTTCTCGGCTAATCAAATCGAAACATGTCCAGTTAGGTTCTACTTTGGACGTGTACATTAAATATCACTGAATAAATGAACTTAAATCACTGAACTTATACTTCTGCAGGCCAAGAACGCCCTGGCCCATGCCCTGCAGTCTTCCCGCCACGACTGTGACCTGCTGCGGGAACAGTATGAGGAGGAGCAGGAAGGCAAAGCCGAGCTGCAGAGGGCGCTGTCCAAGGCCAACAGCGAGGTCGCCCAGTGGAGGACCAAATATGAGACAGATGCCATCCAGCGCACAGAGGAACTGGAGGAGGCCAAGTATGTACTATAAACTCTGGGGGAGGAAAATGACATGGTTTCTTAGCTGTCCAACTCAGCAATTCCCAGAAGCAGCTGTGATGACATTGATGATGGTGATATAATAATAGCAGAAGTTAATATTTACTGAGTGCACATTGTGTGTCAAGTACTATATATACATTAGTTCGTTTAGCCTTTGTAGAAACATTATGTTGGTATTATTATTCATATCCCTATTTACAGATGAGGAAATTGAAGCTGTGAGAGGTTAACCAACTAACCCAACGATGTATGATTAAAAAATGGTACAGCTGGGATTAGAACCAAATATTGTGATTCCAGAGCCCACTTTATGCATTGCAGTAGAAAGAGATGGCTCTTAACACTCATTTTAGAGGTCATCAAACAATACAGAATATCCAGGATTGGTCTAGATCAAGGAAAGCCTTAGTCTGTGTACACACCAAAGGGAACCTCCAAGTAGATTTTTTTTTTTGGACTTCTTAAAAAGAAGTAAAGCTTTAAGCACAATGATGTCCAATCTCAGAACAAGATTAAGAAAATTGTGGAGCATTCATTTGATACAATTTTGTACAGAGATTAAATATAATTAATATGGGGAAATATTTATGGTAGACAACAATTTTAAAGCAATGTACACATTTACATATGCTGTATAATTTTATAATGTATAAATATATATAAATACAAATAAGACTAGGAGAAAATGCACCACATGAAAATGGTTATCTCTGAGTGGCATCACAACAGGAGGTTTTTTCCTTTGCTTTTATATATCACCCCCATGTTCTACAGTGAACATGTATTATTATGTAATCAGAAAAAAATATATATTTCAAGACTGAGATTTTTTTCTTTATCTTAAGGATGTATAGTTGGCACATAATTGGGAATGAAGAATATAGGTAATTCAGAAGTGAAAAAAACAACTTGCCTTTGCTTAAACTGTATGAATTATCCTGACTTATCCATTAATTTCTTTCTCCAGAGAGATAGTCTAAATATGTACAATTAGAAGAAACTGCCTATTTTTCTCTAAAGAAAAAGTGCATAAAATAAAATGGAAAGTCTGAGAAAGCAAATTAATATGCTAAATATACTTTTGTACAAAAAAGTATCTAGTTAGCCTTGAATCCTTTTCCAAATGAGATGAGATATATAAATCAATCAATAAAATTGTCCTGGACACACATTCTCCACAATCATCCTCATTCAGAAGTCCTGAAAATTATGATTTATCTGTGTGGTAAGACACATACAATGGAACACTAGCAGTTGCCCCTAAGAATTCAATAACACACCAAGGACTTGAATCCAATTGTTTACCACTTTGGACCTTTTCAAACAGTTCATCAATCTAGAAAGCAGTTCTGGCAACCAGTTTTGAAAAGCACGTTATTTGCCATTATGGAAAATGGACTGTGGAAGGGATCCAAGAAGGTTATCACTTCCCCCTGTCCTTAACCACTCTCCTTAGCTGCCTGGCTAACTTTTCAGGAAGAAGTTGGCCCAGCGTCTGCAGGAAGCTGAGGAACATGTAGAAGCTGTGAATGCCAAATGTGCCTCCCTTGAGAAGACCAAGCAGCGGCTCCAGAATGAAGTGGAGGACCTCATGCTTGATGTGGAAAGAACAAATGCTGCCTGTGCGGCTCTTGATAAGAAGCAAAGGAATTTTGACAAGGTGGGCCAGCCTGCTTACACTCTCAGTATTTTACTTGGTCTCCCTTTCTCCTTGCATCTGCTGATGATTTACTGCTTTTCAGATCCTATCAGAATGGAAACAGAAGTATGAGGAAACTCAGGCTGAACTTGAGGCTTCCCAGAAGGAGTCCCGTTCTGTCAGCACTGAGTTGTTCAAGGTGAAGAATGCCTATGAGGAATCTCTGGATCAACTTGAAACACTAAGGAGAGAAAATAAGAACTTGCAGCGTGAGTCCTCTTGAACATCCCTACCACACACAGCCTTGCATGGACCTTCCCATGTTGCCATCAGCTAACCACTTCTCCCTTACCTGTTCACCCACAGAGGAGATTTCTGACCTTACTGAGCAGATTGCTGAGGGTGGGAAGCAAATCCATGAATTGGAGAAAATAAAGAAGCAAGTGGAACAAGAGAAATGTGACATTCAGGCTGCCTTAGAGGAAGCAGAGGTATCTATTTGCAGGTAGTGGGAGATTGGGGGATAAAAGACAAACCAGTGAAACACTCAAAGTGAGCAATGATACTGTGAAGTGGATACATTAGTACATAGCTGGTGAGAAGCTGATCCCATCACCTTTATGAAGAGCAATTTGACAATAGTAATCAAAAGCCTTAAACATGTAAATACTATAACCTATCAATTCTAAAAAACTATCCCAAGAAAATAATATTAAATACAAGCAAAGCTGTAAGAACAAGATTAAGAAAATTATAGAACATCCATATAATGCAAATTTTTAGAGATTTTATACAGTGAACATGTAATTAAAAAATATATGTTTTAAAACAGAGTTTCTACAGCAGGAATTAGAATATCACACATGAACATTTGAATTTATAAAACAGATTAATAGTTCATGTTTACTACACTTAAGTTTAATCATATAATTAATCATGAATAATATGTATATAGCACTTTATACTTTACAAAGCACCTTTATTATACAGCTGACCCATAGAATCCATCACTAAATAAACAAAAGAATGATTCACCTAGCAGGCTCCTAAAACTATTGTATTGTGCTTCATAATATTACATAAACTGATATAATAAAGGTGTGACTCACAGGGAATATAATCCTAATATTCAAGTTATTTTCCATTATTAATTGATCACTGTTTTGTTGAGGCATCGCTTGAACATGAAGAGGGAAAGATCCTACGCATCCAGCTGGAGCTGAACCAAGTCAAGTCTGAAATTGACAGGAAAATTGCTGAAAAGGATGAGGAAATTGACCAGCTGAAGAGAAACCATATTAGAGTTGTGGAGTCAATGCAGAGCATGCTAGATGCTGAGATCAGGAGCAGGAATGATGCCATCAGAATCAAGAAAAAGATGGAGGGAGATCTGAATGAAATGGAAATCCAGCTGAACCACGCCAACCGTGTGGCTGCTGAGGCCCTGAGGAACTACAGAAATACCCAAGGGATCCTGAAGGTAAATGACTCCATGTTAACCATTCAGATAAGTCAGACAAGTTACCTGTTTTCCATTCTTCATTTCCTGTCATTTCCTGTTCCTGGCACCAGTCTTTTCTTCCAGTTCATTTCCAGAGATGTTCATATCCTCTTCAGAGTGTCTAAGGACTTTTTTTTACTTAACAGGATACCCAGCTACACCTGGATGATGCTCTCCGAGGCCAGGAGGACCTGAAGGAACAGCTGATGATGGTGGAGCGCAGAGCCAACCTTCTGCAGGCTGAAGTGGAGGAGCTGCGGGCATCTCTGGAGCAGACTGAGAGGAGCAGGAAAATTGCAGAACAGGAGCTCCTGGATGCCAGCGAGCGTGTCCAGCTCCTGCACACCCAGGTGGGACCCTCACATCAAACAAATGCTGGTGTATTGTTAAGTGGTGAATTAGAATTATAATATAAAAGTACTCCATTTTTATAAGTATATTAAAAATGATAGGGGATATGCTCTAAAATATTAATTGCAGTTATCTTGGGGTGTGGGGTTATAAGTGTTTTTATGTGTATGTTCCTATTTGTATTTTTTAGATTTTCTACCAAAAAAAAGAGGGTATTACTTTTTTATTTAAAAATAAAATTGGTTTTTAAATTAAATTGGTTCTTTATTTTGAAAACCATGATTTCGACCATACCTAAATAAAGATATCTGTTGACTCCAAAATCTGAAAACGTTCCATGCAATGTTTCCCATCAGGGGCACTTCAGCATTGGATCTTGTTTTGCTTACTGTCCCTGTGCCTTGCAAGACAGTTAGCATTCCTGATTTGCCCAGACATTAAAAGTAGGAGCAACCCTTAGTCGTTTTGACAACTAAACATTTCCAAACACCCATGGAGATAGTAGTGATTCCCTTTAAGAAGCACTGGGTTGAAATTTTAAGAAAATGTTTTCATAAGACTAATTCAGCATTCCCCAAGGAACCAAAGCATAAAAGTTCACAGGGAATAGATTCCTTCTAATTTAAAAACTCCTAGTGCCTTTTTACAAAAACAATCTATTCTTTCCTAATGTTCCCAACCTTTTTAAGGATAGAATACTAGTGATGTCCAGTTGAAATATAATTGAAACATCAATTAATTAATATAGGCATTCTTAAACCTCAGACGTCCTTATTCAAAAATCAGATGGAACTTGGGGCAATGGTGGGGGTTTCCAATCTTGCAAATAATTATTTTGCACTGAACAAATATTTAAAGTTTAGTGAAATGTTCCCATTAGTCCCTTGTATGAACCAACAAGATATCTGTAAAGTCTAAAGAGAGCAAACTGCAAATCTTGCAAATTTCCACTGACTATTTTTAACAGAATACCAGCTTGATCAACACCAAAAAGAAATTGGAAAATGATGTTTCACAACTCCAGAGTGAAGTAGAAGAAGTAGTGCAAGAGTCGCGCAATGCAGAAGAGAAAGCCAAGAAGGCCATCACTGATGTGAGCAAGATGAGCCTTTGTTTTACTGATATGTGTGTGCCACCCACCACTACCAGGTTTCCTTATTTTCTTGATTTATTTGCTAATTAGGCAGCCATGATGGCTGAGGAGCTGAAGAAGGAGCAAGACACCAGTGCTCACCTGGAGCGGATGAAGAAGAACCTGGAACAGACAGTAAAGGACCTGCAGCACCGTCTGGATGAGGCTGAGCAGCTGGCCCTGAAGGGCGGGAAGAAGCAGATTCAGAAACTGGAGGCCAGAGTGTGTATCTCAAGCTCTCCACATCTGGGAAGGGGAAAACGGCACTCTTTCTACCCTTCTTTTTCCTACATAGTGACTCCCATCTTTGTCCTGGGGCTGAAGACATCCACCCACTATCTTCAGTAGAATCTGAGCTAATTGATATCCTCCAAGATTAATTCTATAAGCATCTTTTTTGATTGCAGGTACGTGAGCTTGAAGGAGAGGTTGAAAATGAACAAAAACGCAATGTTGAGGCTGTTAAAGGTTTGCGGAAACATGAGAGAAGAGTAAAGGAACTCACCTACCAGGTAAGGAAATAGCTTTCTAGACTATCCAGACTCTTGCCCAATGAGAAATTGAAAACCTGGTGACAATTTATGTGATACAAGTACACATTAACTTAGTATATAAAAGGAGCAAATGACAAAGTTGCTTATCACAGACCTGTACAAAGCTTAGAAAATCAGGAAGGCCTTTAAAAAATAGCATGAGAGAGGAAAGAATACAAGTTTTAAAGCCAGATAAACTGGGTATTAGCCCTAATTTGGCCTCTCTTATTTTTTAAACTTGGGTAGGTTACTTAATACTCTACACCTTAGTTTCATCACCTATAAAATAGAATAACAACATCTATCCAGGATAGGAAGGTAAGGGTGAGAAAAGATGTGTATAATTACCTAATACAGTGCCTGCACATAGTGGACATTTAACAAAAGTGGTAACTGTATTTACTATGAAGGAATCCTCAGACTTGACTGAGTTTACCCCAGGCCCACCATCATACCAAAGTGACCTATTTTACCATCCAGAGTAGGCTTATTTCATTGGGTTAGTACAGATCTTTTTTTTTTTCAAACTTCCAGACTGAGGAAGACCGCAAGAATGTTCTCAGGCTGCAGGACTTGGTAGATAAATTACAGGCGAAGGTGAAATCATACAAGAGACAAGCTGAGGAGGCTGTAAGTATCTTTAAGCTTTTGGAGAAGAAGAAAACATCTTTGTGGGTAGAAAGTATATACAGATAATGCGTTAATAAGAAAGAATGAGACACAAGTAAAAATATAGAACTCATATTTTAAGAGAGATGATTTTATAAATAGAAATTTACCCACAAATCCTAACTGCAGAATAAGATTTCAAGAGGAGATATTTTTGTTATTAAACAATTTGTAATGTTTAGGGGGAAAAAAGAAAATTCTAAATAACATACCTAACTTGATAGCTGCAAAGAATATATAGTAGAAACTCTAATTAACACCATAATAAATATTTTTCTCCTTCTAGAAATACACAAACTTAAGCATTTCAAATATAAATCTTTTACCCTAATTGATTTATTCATTCACTACCAGTATCATCATCAGATGATCATCTCTCTGTATTTGCTATAGTAAATAAGAACATGTTGGAAGATTCTCCAGCTTTACTTTTCCTAGTTTTTTCCCATTCTTCCAAACACAATGTAGTAGGCAGAAAGTAGCTAGGAAGTTAAAAAAAAAAAAAGGAAAGAAGAAAGGGAGAGGCACAAATGGTAATAAGTCCAACCAAGACAGGCATACTTTCTTCCTAGCTCCACTTTTTCCCTTTCTCTGTATGCCAGTCAAAATATATGGCAAAAAGTTTTTAAGTGGGATTTTCCCAGACTTATAATTTGACCTTACATTTGCTTACTAAACTCTGTAAAGGAGGATATCTGGGTCTCTTTCTCCTTTCCACCCAGTCCATATGTCATAAATGGATTTCACATGTATGGTTTTGACACAATAAGATTGTCCCTTCCAGTACGAAACAGTTTCTTCTCTCATTCTTTAAAATAAAAATGTAATTGAAGTTACAAGTTTTGTCCAGATTTGAAGTCAGCTGTGGCAAACTGACTGTAAGAAAGAAATATTTGAGTCAAAGAAATAATCCTGTTAGGCGACAAGTACAATGAGAACCATAAAGTCTAATTCTCACATTTTTATCTCTATTCTTAGGAAGAACAATCCAATGCTAATCTTACTAAATTTCGCAAGATCCAGCACGAGCTGGAGGAGGCTGAGGAGCGGGCTGACATCGCCGAGTCCCAGGTCAACAAGCTGCGGGTGAAGAGCCGGGAGGTTCACACAAAATTCAGTGCAGAGTGAACACATCTGTCTGATGCTGCCAAGTGGCTGAAGAAATGCATAAAATGTGCTATTTTTGGTCACTTGCTTTAAGATGTTTATTTTTCTCTTACCATTGATTAAATAAAAATTATAGTAAACTTAAAAATTAAACCAAACTGTCATATTTTTATTTCCAAAATTATTTATTCTCAAATATGGTTCTAACATGGCTATTTTTTTTAATATTTTATATGGCTTTGCAAAGCATTCAATATTTTTTACCTCCACCACCATAACCTCTACTGGTTTTCATAGCCAAAAGTTATGGAAACTTTTATTCCTGGCACTGGAACCCTGGGCTGGGAAGCCTGATGTGGGTCTGGGACCCCTCACTCCTCAGGGGGTGATCTCCACAGCCGAGACATCCAACCTGATTTTTTAACTGTCACACATGGGTATGGGGCCAGCCTGCTCCACATCTCTGTGACTTGTGAGACAAGAAGGTATTAGAATAAAATATTCAAAGTAATGAAAAGCAAGGACTTACAGCCAAGATTACTCTATCCAGTGAAGCTAGCATTCAGAATCAAAGGACAGATAAAGAGCTTCCCAGTCTAGATAAAGCTAAAGGAATTCATCACCACCAAACCAGTATTATAAGCAATGTTAAAGGGAATTCTTCAAGAGTAAGGAAAAAGAGACCGAAAATATAAATAATAAAATGGCAATAACTACATATCCATCAACAATTACTTTAAATGTAAATGAATTAAATGCTCCAATCAAAAGACATAAGGATACTGAATGGACATGACCCTTATATATACTGCCTACAGGAGACTCACTTCAATTTGAAAAACACAGAGACTGAAAGTAAAGAAATGAAAAAAGATATTTCATGAAAATGGAAACAAACAAACAAAAAACCTGGGGTAACAATACTTATACTAAACAAAATAGACTTTAAAACAAAGGCTATAACAAGAGACAAAGGGGGACGCAGTCATCCCACTTCTGGGTATTTATCTGAAGAAACCCAAAGCACTAATTTAAAAAAGGCAAATGCATCTGTATGTTCCTAGTAGCATGATTTATGATAGCCAAGATATGGAAGCAGCCTAAGTGTCCAACAATAGATGAATGGATATGGAAGAAGTAGTACGTATATACAAAAGACTATTACCCATAAAAAAGAATAAAATCTTGCCATCCACAACAACATGGATGAATCTAGAGGGTATTATACTAAGTGAAATAAGTCAGACAGAGAAAGATAAATACCATATGATTTCACTTATATGCAAAATCTAAAAAACAAAACAAATAAAACAGAAACAAATTTATAGATACAAAGAATATTTTGGTGGTTTTGAGATGGGAGGGTGGTTAGAGGGATGGGTAAAAAAATGGGAAGGGATTAAGAAGTACAAATTGGTAGTTAAAAATAGTCATGGGGATGTAAAGAATAGCATAGGAAATATAGTTAATAATATTGTAATAACTATGTACAGTGTCAGATGTGCACTAGATTTATCAGGGTAATCACTTCATAAGTTATACAAATGTCTAATCACTATGTTTTACATCTGAAATTAACACGATATTGTATGTCAACTGTAATTGAAAAATGAAGAGAGCAGCCCCCCAGTGTGGCGTGCACAGGAACACTGGCATACATCTGGCTTGGGGATGCCCAGATTAGGCTTTGGCTGCCACTATTGTGGAATTTGGAGAAACATGGTGGAGTGAGAGACGTCCCCAGGTCTCTCCCCTTGAAACAACAATAAGCTGAACATCTAAAGGTCAACAAAAAAACACCCAACCTGCACAATGGCATGTCTGAGCGTAGGCTCTGAGCATAAAAGCTACCACAAGTCAGAACCCCGGGTGTCAGGCAGTGGAATGGGAGAAACAAAGAAGCTGCCTCTCGCAGCCGGAGCTCCCTATAGAAGAAGGGAGAGGAGAGAAAGTGCGGCAAGTTCTGTGAACAGCCCTGCCCAGGAAAGCTGTGAGCTCATGCATCCAGCAGTAGAGCCAAGTCATCAGGGCAGAAAGCAGAGAAGCAGGGATGACAGAGAAACAATAGTTGATTTTTACCAGCAACAGTTGCAAAACCAAAGCTGAGCCACAGCCCCCATCTCCCAATCTGGAGGGCCCCTCCCCACCCATATCCTGCAAGACAAAACATCATGGAGACCCAGGGTAATCTGAGCAAATACTACTGAAACTGTTACTAACATTGACAGAGACTGAAACTGAAAGTAGCAAGCATGATTAAACATCTATAAAGAAGAAAAAGGCATTATTAAGACTTTATACAAAGCAAGGATCAAAGAGGCTTAGACACCACCTACTGGAAACCAAAAGAAAACCACTTTTTTTGCAAAAGGCTAAAGAGAGACCTTTATATAATAAGCCTTTCTGGAAAAAAAGTAGAATACATTTCCATTAATGCCCAGATGGAGAAATAGTCCATTAACAGCCATGAACAACCAACATGACAAGGCATCTCAAAAAGAAAGAAAAAAATCTCCAGAAAATAAGCTTAAGGACATAGGAATATATGGCTTAAATGACAGAGAATTCAGGGTGTTACTTCTGAAAAACCTCAGTGAGTACTGAAACAATTCATATTAACAATTTCAGAAATTGAAAAAAAAACTTGATAAGCAGAATGAATTCTTTAGCAAGGAGATTAAAACCCTCAAAAAGAACAGAATAGAAATTCTGGAGGTTAAAAACACACTGAAAGATTTGAAAAATGAAATAGCAAGCTTGGGAAAGAGTTGACCCAATGGAGGAAAGGAACAGTGATATCGAAGACAGAAATATAGAAATAAATCAGAATGAGGAAGAGAGAAAATGAAGAATAAAAAATAATGAAAGAGAAATGCAAGAACTAGCTGATACCATCAGGAGAGGAAACATAAGAATAATGGGCATTCTCAAAGGGGAGGAAAAGAAGCAGGGATTAGAAAGCATTTTCAGACAAATAGTTGACAAGAATTTCCCAAATCTAAGGAATGAGCTGGAGCTTGGAATTCAAGAAGTCAACAGAACACCCAATTATCTCAACCCGAAAAGGCCTTCACAAAGACACACTGTATTAAAATTATCAAAAATCCAAGACAAAGACAGAATTCATTCTCAGGGCAGCCAGGGAAAAGAAGACACTAACGTATAAAGGAAAATCCATTAGATTATCGTTGGACTTCTTGGCACAAACCTTACAGCCAGAAAGGAGTGGAATCAAATATGAAAACTATTAAGTGAAAGGAAATACCAGCCAAGAATAATGTATCCAGCAAAACTCTCCTTTAGATATGAAGGAGAAATAAAGAACTTTTCAGACACACAAAAATTGAGGGAATTCTCCACTATAAGGCCTGCATTATAGGAAATATTGAAAGTGGTCAGCTCACCTAAAACAAAATGTCAAAAAAAAAAATACATAATTAGGAGTAAGGTGAATATCAGGCAAATAGAAGTAGAGGACTGAAACCTTTACTAAGAACAGGGCATTATAAGCTTAAATGATAAGAAGAGATTTGCTATAGCAAGAAAGTAATGAATGTTCAGCACACATAGGAACAAATTGAGACAACAATGACTGAATAGCGGAGGGGTCAAAGATCCAAATTCGAACAGGAAATGGAGATAAGGCACGTACAGAAGAAAAAGAACAACTGATGTGTGTGTGTGTGTGTGTGTGTGTGTGTGTGTGTGTGTGTATAGCTATTCTTTATATATTCATAATAATAACTATACGCCAAAGATTCAGAACTGAAGTATATAGCATAAAACAAGAAAGACTAGAGGGAAATCCCACAAAAACCAACCAAAATAAAGAAAACAGAAACACAAACACAAGGAAGCAATGGAAACATTGAGCTACCAGAAAGCAAAAGACAAAATGGCTATAAGAAGACATCATATTTCAATAATCACCCTAAATGTAAATGGACTGAACCCACCAATAAAAAGGCATAGAGTTGCAGACTGGATCAAAAAGCAAAATGTAAATATATGCTGCTTCCAGGAGACACATCTCAGCTCCAAAGACAAATATAGACTCAAAGTGAAAGGGTGGAAAATGATATTTCAAGCAAATGACATTTGGAGAAAGCGGTACTAATATCGGACAAAATAGACTTCAAAATAAAAAAGGTAAAGAAAGATACTGAGGGCAACTTCATAATGATAAAGGGAATCATGCACCAAAAATACATAACACTTATTAATATCTATGCTCCCAATCAGGCACCCCCAAAATAAGTAAAGCAATTACTAACAGAACTAAAGGGAGAAACAGACCAAAACACTATTATAGTCGGGGACCTAAATGCCCCATTGTCAGATATGGACAGATGATACAAACAGAAAATCAACAAGGAAATAACATCCTTAAATGACACATTAGATCAACTGAACATAATTGACATTTACAGAGTCTTTCATCCCAAAACAGCTCTTTATATATATATTTTTCTCTAGTGTACATGGAACATCTCAAGGATTAGCCACATGCTGAGATACAGAGATAGCTTCAACAAATATAAGAGGGCTGAAATTATACCAACCATATGATTTCAGCACAAACCTTACAGCCATAATGCTCTGATCATAATGCTTTGAAGCTGGAGGTCAACTGTAAAAAGAAAGCAGGAAAAGACAAAAATACAAGGAGATTAAACAACATACTACTGAAGAAAGACTGAGTCAGAAAAGAAATAAAAAGAGAAATTAAGAGATACATAGAAATGAATGATAATGATAGTACAACATATCAAAATTTTTGGGACACAGCAAAAGCGGTCATAAGAGGAAAGTTCATATCATTACAGGCCTACCTCCAAAAACAAGAACAACCCCAAATAAACTATCTAACATATCATCTTAAAAAACTAGAAAAGAAAGAACAAATGAAGGCTAAAATCAGCAGAAGGAAAGAAATAATCAAAATTAAAGCAGAAATAAATGAAATTGAAAACAAAACAAAAATATACTAATAAAAAATAAATGGAACAAAAAGCTGGTTCTTTGAGAAGGTTAATAAAATTGACAAACCTCTGGCTATACTCACTAAAGAAAAAAAGAGAAAGGACACAAATAAACAAAATCAGGGATGAAAGACGAGAAATTACAACTGACACTGCAGAAATACGAAGGATCATACAAGAATATTATGAAAAATTACAAAACACCAAAAATTATATAACCTAGAAGAAATGGATAAATACTTAGAAAGATACAACCTTCCTAGACTGAATCGAGAAGGACTGGAAAATCTTAGTAGACCTATCAGCAGTATGAAAATTGAAATAGTCATCAAAATCCTACCAAAAAGTAAAAGTCCAGGACCAGACTGCTTCACCAATGAATTCTACCTAATATTCAAAGAAGATTTAATACCTATTCTCCTCAAACTCTTCCAAAAAATCGAAGAGGAGGCAATACTTCCCAACTCATTTTATGAGGCCAATGTCAACCTGATATCAAAACCTGGTAAAGATAATACCAAAAAAGAAAACTACAGGCCAATATCTCTCATGAACACAGATGTAAAAATCCTAAATAAGATACTAGTGAATCGAATACAACAACATATTAAAAAGATTATACACCACGATCAAGTGGGCTTCACCCCAGGGGCACAGGGATAGTTCAACATAGGCAAATCTATTAAGGTGATACACCACATAAACAAATTAAAAAATAAGAATCGTATGATCATATCAACAGATGCAGAAAAAGTCTTCAATAAGATACAGCACCCATCTATGATCAAAACACTAAACAAAATAGGCATAGAAAGTATCTTAACATAATAAAAGCCATTTACAACAAACCCTCAGCGAACATTACACTTAATGGTGAAAAACTAAAAACCTTTACTCTAAGAATAAGAACAAGGCAAGGCTGTCCACTATTGCCACTGTTATTCAATATAACACTGGAAGTCCTAGCTAGTGCAGTCAGGCATCCAAATTGAAAATGAAGAAACCAAACTGTCACTATTTGCTGATGCAATGATTCTCTATATCAAAAACCCTAAAGACTCTAAAAGAACATCACTAGAAACACTAAGCAAATACAGTAGTTTCTGGATACAAAATCAATTGTCAAAAATCCATAGCATTCTTATACTCTAATAATGAAATGTTAGAAAAATAAGTGGAAAAAGTAAATAATTCCTTTGGCAATTGCAACAAAAAGAATAAAATACCTAGGAATAAATCTAACGAAACATGTGAAGAACCTATATAATGAAAACTATAAGGCCCTATTAAAAGAAATCAAAGAAGATATAAAGAAATGGAAAAAATATTCCATGTTCTTGGATTGAAAGAATCAACATAGTTAAAATGACCTTATTACCTTATACAGATTTAATGCAATCCCCATCAAAATCCCTTCGGCATTTTTTAAAGAAATGGAACAGAAAATCATCAGATTCATATGAAAGCACAAAAGACGCCGAATTGCCAAAGTTATCCTGAGAAAAAAGAACAAGGATGGAGGCATCACTCTACCCAAATTATGCTACAAATTATGCTACAAAGCTACAATATTCAAAATGGCATAGTATTGGCAGAAAACAGGCACACGAACCAGTGGAACAGAATTGAGAGTCCAGAAGTAAACCCATATTTATATGGGCAAATAATTTTCGACAAAAAAGCCAAAAACAGACAGTGGAGAAAAAAAAGCCTCTTCAATAAATAGTGCTGGGAAAACCGGAAAGCCGCCTCCAAAAGAATGAAACTAGACTGTTGTCTATCACTACACACCAAAGTTAACTCAAAATGGATTAAGGACCTGAATATAAGACCTGAAACAACAAAATGCATAGAAAAAAAATAGGAACTAAATTCAAGGACCTTGGACTTAAAGAGGATTTTATGAATTTGACCTCAAAGGCAAGGGAAGTAAAAGCTAAAATAAATGAATGGGACTACATCAAACTTAAAAGTTTCTGCACAGCTAAAGAAACCTTCAACAAGGCAAACATCTGACAACCATATGAATGGGAAAATGTATTTGCAAGCAACATCTCCGATAAGGGCCTAATATCCAAAATATACAAAGAATTCATACAACCCGATAACAACAACAACAACAATGCAATTAAAAAATGAACAGAGGACCTGAACAGACACTTTTCCCAAGACATACAAATGGCCAACAAACATATGAAAAGATGCTCATCATTGCTAGCTATTAGGGAAATGCAAATCAAAACCACAACAAGATATCATCTCACACCTGTTAGAATGGTTATAATCAACAGAACAAGTAATAACAAATGCTGGAGAGGATGCAAAGAAAAAGGAACCTTCATACACTGCCTGTGGGACTGCAAATTGATATAGACACTATGGAAAACAGTATGGAGGTTCCTCAAAAAACTAAGAATTGATCTACCATATGATCCAGCAATCCCTCTACTGGGTATTCACTTTGAACACTTGAAAACCCATATCCAAAAAGATATTTGCACACCAATGTTCATAGCAGCATTATTCATGGTGGCCAGAACATGGAAACAACCTAAGTGTCCTACGATAAATGATTGGCTAAAGAATCTGTGGTACATATATACAATGGAATATTACTCAGCCATAAGAAGAGATGAAATACTGCCATTTGTGACAACATGGATGGACCTTGAGATAATCATGCTAAGCGAAATAAGCCAGACAGGAAAAGTCAAAAACTACATGATATCACTTATATGTGAGATATAAACCTAAAAGCAACAAATAAACAGGATAAACAAACAAAGACTCATGGACATGGACAATGGACTAGTGGTTACCAGAGGGTAGGCAGATGGGGTAAAAGGGGTCAAATATGTGGTGACAGAAATCTATGGGCGGTGAACACACAATGCAATACATATATGCTTTACTGTTGAATTGTATACCTGAAATATACTGAATTTCATTAATCAATGTCATCATCATCATTACCATCATCACAATAATGATAATAGTAATAATAAAGCCCAAAGTATTGAAATGTTTATTTTCAGTTATGTATCACAGGATTTAGGTTATAATTGCAACTAACTGCTAATTCTTAGAACAAAGAATGAATCACTATTGGAGTTGGGAGGAAAGAGACATAGCTCCCACAATCTTATAAGATATAGTATCCTTTATGTTTAATTTTTGCAATGCTATCATAAAGAATGCCCCTTTTTGAAAAAAAATACATATAATGGCTTCATCAGTATTTTTAAGGGCTTTCCTAATCCTTTGATCCTGAACTCATTCTCTTGAAACTGCATCATCACCTTTGTCCATTTTCAATTCTTTAATTATTAACTACTAGCTCAATACTGCTGCATCCACACTTGTCAATGGCTTTGCAAAATTGAAGCAGATTTCTAATGCCACTTTCATCAACTTCATTAGATTCTGCAACTAATGTGAGATTTGTCATTTTATTTTGCAGTTATGTTGCATAGGTTACTTCATATTTACAACATCTGACTAATAGAATGCTTTTTATTTTCCTATGCAATATCATTACTGTGAGGACTCCAATAACAGGGACTCCACTACTGCAAACCTTAAAACATCTATAGCCTTTGCCCAGGAAGTCTATTCTATAAATTTCATAATTAATGATATACAAAAACACTAACATGTACATATGTTTACTAGACTATTTAAAAGAACAAAAAATTAGAGCACCCTAAATACCTAACAATAGAAACCTGGTTAAACAAATTATGGTATTCATAAGATGGAACACTATGTAATTATTAAAAATCATAATAGAGAAGAGTTAATACCATGGGAAATTTTTCATAATTTGTTAAGTTTTAAAGGCAGAACACTAAACCTTGCTTACAGGCTGATATCCCAATTATGTGTGTGTTTAAAAATATGCTTTTTTTAAAAATTGAGTGTATATTTATGGAAATTTGGGGAGAAAGGTGTCAAAGGACTTAAACCAAAATTTTGGTAGAGATTATCTCTATACTGAAATTTTAAAAGTGATTTAAATTTTTCCCTAAGTATGTTTGATTATATTTTTTAATCTTTCTGCAATGTATATTTTAGTTTTGGAATTTTTTAAGGCTCATATTTTTTCAATAAACAAATAAAACTAAATTGCATCTTAAGATTTCATATCCACTTCTCATCAAAGACATGGATATAACTGGCAACAGAAAGGTGAAGATGAGAGAGTCATTTGATGGATGAGACCATTAGCACAGCTGCTAAAAGCTGTTGCCTTTCATCCAAGTTTTCAGAAAGCATTAACATTCCAGGGCTAACAGCAGCTGTCAGCGAGCAAACTTAAATTCTGCCTCTTGGCTGCGGCAGAGACTTGGAGACATGTTACACATACTAGTGTCCCCAGGCATCTTCACTGCAAACTTTATAGGTCACATTTTCCTAAGTGGGAAGCAGAAAAATCAGCTGTGGGCAGATGGAAAGAACCTTACTTAAGGATGAAATTTACCAGCCTCATTCCTCCTTCCTGGTTCCAAGGGCAACCAAGATACTTCCAGAGCCCACAAGGAAAAAGAAAGCCTCTCCAGTGAAGAAGAAATACATTCCCCTTCAGGAAAGAACCCAAAATGGGACTTTTCTTAAAGCAGCCTGACCTTCACAAGAGGGCAAACTATTTTCTCAGCTCCTCATAGAAGCTATGGCTCATGTCTCTCTCTTGGGGAAACTGAGGGACTACACAGTGTGAGGGCTTAAATTATGAGGAATTTTGTTAAGAGCATGGATGGGAAAGATAGTACCATTTGAACAAAAGAATCCTACATTTTTCTGGCATTCTAAAAAATAATTCAATTGATATCCATAGATTTTAGTACCCAAAATGGATTTAGCATGATATATAGGTACATGTACATGTAATATAACATGCCTATATGTGCATAGAAAAACTTCAAATGGAATTGACAATTTAAGAATTTTTCAAAAATTTCCTCTGGCCCACTCACGTCAATAGCCCTGCAACCAAATTCCCTCTCCATGTCTAATTTCACCCTCACCACCACAGCCTCACACAGTTACTCTCTGGAATCGCAGAGTTGGAAAAAATCTTAAGGACAAGCAAGGCTTTCCTCACTTACAAACTGGGAAAGCATAATCACCAGCCAGGTCCCACCATGGCCTCCAGATTGGTCCCACCCAACCAAGCCGCTTCACTTCCTGCCTTTCCTTCCTAGGGTCTCACTCCTCCCATGATGCCCTGGGCAGCACTGGAAGCAACTCCCCCACCTCTCTGGGAAATGGAAACTTCGTTTCCTTCCAGTAGTCAAAGCCTCCTGCTGCTGTCTTTTCTGCGTGGTCAGCACTGTACTCCACCCACCACCCACCCCCAACTAAATCCTGAGCTGTTTGAGAGAACCAACTTTTTATCCCCTATGCCTGGAACACTGTCTTTTTAAGCCATTTGTTAAGTGGAGAGCAGACACTCAATAATTTTTTTTTTTTGGCAGAGTGCATCAAAGCTAAGTAGAAGAAGAGCGAATAATAGGACCAACATAGCACATGAGAAAGAATAAAGATGCCTTTATAATAACAGCTGACATTTAAAACCCAAAATCCTTACCTTAGTTCACGAGACTCTAACTAGCTGGCCCCTGGCCACCTCTGCCACCTCATTCTCTACTACTGTTTCCCTCACTTCCCTTCACCCTTGCCCTACTGGCCTTTTTCTGTTCCCTTGCAGGCATACTCACCTCTCAAAACCTTTGTATTTGTTTCTTCTATCTGGAACACTGTCCCTTGTTGATATGCTTATTGACATGCTCACTCACTTCATTAAGTGTCTGTTCAAATATCACCGCTTTAGAGAAATTTTCCCTGATTAATCTATTTAGATAACACACAGCCAATATGTTCTTACCCTACTTTTCCTTTCCTTCAGAGCAATTATCACTAATTGACATTATATATCGATTTGTGGTCTGTCCCAAATACAACACACTAGAATAGAATTTCCACGAAGGCAGAGACTGCCTGTTTTGTTCCCCAACACTTAAAAATCTTCTCAGAACATAGTAGGTGCTCAATTAATGTGTGATGGCTAAACGATTGAATTAGTGCATGCTCACTATGTTGCTGGCTCTGTGCATCACAGCTTCAAAATTGGCATAGGTGTGATTTTTGTCACTATCCTGGCTTGGAGAGAGATCCCAAGCTGGTTCTATCTAGCTTCATCTTCATCAGATTTGAGGAATTGCCGTCATACCCCCCAACAACCTTTCAGATAGAGTGATGAACTTATCTAGGTTTGTCCAGGACTCTCTTGATTTTAAAACAAAAAGCCACATAAAACTCTTCAATCCCAGGCAAACTATGATAGTTAGTCACCTTACTTTCAGGTATCCAGGCTCCATATTCCTTGTTTTGTTTTATTGTTGTGTGTGGCATGTGGGGGGGGGGGAGGGTGATTTAAGAGTATTCTGAGCCATCTGAACAGAAAATTGGTTATATGCAGTTGGTAGGATGGGAAGACTGGATGGACAATTGTCAGGCTGTAGTCAGGTGTCAGACCTCATCAAATAGCAACATAAAACACATGAAAGAACAACACAGAAAATGTTGCCCTGGCTTTGAGGGCCCTCTGACACTGGCGGTGATTAGTGCTTTCTCTAGAGAAAGCTTGTGGTATCTAAATCTCAGGCTTTTCTGCTGACGTGGCCCCACCTACTCTCCCTTCCCCCAAACTATAATGGCACTTCCAAACAGAACCCTGCCATGCATTCATTAACTCATTTGCCACAGGATCCATGAGTTAGGTATTGTTATGATCCCCATTTTATCAATGAAGCAACTGAGGTGCAGAAAAGTTAAAATAACGTGCCCAAATTCACATAGTTTTAACAATGAAGTCAGAAGCTGAATCCCAGCATTCTGATTCTCAAGATCCATTCTTAATTACTACATTATCATACAAATTTTAACAATATAAATGCATATTTTAGCTATATCCAGTAAAGGAGATATAGATATATAGATATAGATATAGATATAGATATAGATATAGATATTTTTTTTGATACATTACTTAAGACTCCAATAGTAGTAATTAAAAGTAATGAGTCGTGTTTTTCTTAGTTCTAATGGGGCTTTAAGCAACCAAAGTAACCAAAACACAGCTAATAGACAGAAAAAGACAAATGGCAAAGACCCTAACTCTCATAGGCATCAGTCAAAGTTATGAGGCCAGGCAGGGAAGTATCTAGTTTACTAAGCAGACCTAGTTGATGGGATTTCTTCTCCGAACACAATGTTCCCAGGCCATCCACACAATTTCTCTGTGTTGTTTTGGATAAGGGTGCCTGGTTTATGTGTAATTTTGAGAAGCGTATATAATTCTGAGAGCATTAGTGTCTTACAGGATCTTGCAAAGCCAGAAGCAGCTGTCTTGTAGTGAAAAGAAACCAGACGTGGAGTCAAGGGTGTTTGTTCTAGTTCTCACTCTGCCACTTAGTAGCTGTATGACTAGTCACTTAACCTTGCCAAGCCTCAGTTTCCCACATGTAAAACTGATAAATCTATCTCCTCATTGAGTTTAAAGGAGAATCAGTTTAAATAATTATCTTGTTAACCCCTTATCAACTTTTTGCTTTGCAAACTTTCAGTGTATAAGTGTCAGCAGTGAAGAAAGTTATGCACTAAATTTGAAAGGGTTCTGAACTAGCTCCCTTGGCTTTGAGAAAAGAATGAGAATGGGTCTATTTCTACTTTTAGCATCAATTAGGTAAACTTTCCAGAACCTCAGTTTCTGATTATATAAGATTACAGTTAGATTAGATAAAATTCAAGGCCCCCTCTAGTTCCAGAATCTAATATTCTCACTTAAATCTTAAATCTTCAATTCAAATACAAATTAATGTCATTGACTAATATATCTGTCTTATGACTTTCACCTAGAAATCTCTGTTCCTGGCTAAGGAACTTCCTGCTGCTCTTTGAAATTTCATCCGTTACATAAGCTCTTAGATAGTTGTGAGGGGTAAGGTATGATCCGCTATCAGCACAATTAATTGCCCTTTCTTCTCAAGTAGCCTTCTGAGGACTGACCTTGATCACACTTGTTTCCTAATCCTCTATTTGGCCCTGCTACAGTCTTCTCTTTCCTGTACCTTCCAAATTTACATCTCCTCTGAGTGCACCTGCTAGAGTGATTGGTAGAGAAATTCACTCCTAGGAAAATCAGGAAAACTTTTTCGACTTCTTTAACACTTGCATACTCCTTAATTCCTCATCTTCAGATTTTCTACCCCACCATCCTTCTGACATTAAGGTCAGGATCATTTCCCTGACTATTCAATACTCTGTTTGTTCATGATCTTCTTTTTGGTTATCTTTTACATAGTGCTGTTCATTATATCCTCTCTCTTGAAAATATCAGCTCCCTTGACTTCTTATAACACTAATAATAAAGTTCCCTTTGCTTTAGAGTTCACAAAATTATTTTGTAATAAGAATGGAGAAAATATTAATTCACAGAGCTCCTTTCAGGTTTGAGAGAGATGGGATGACAATGTAGGTAGGCTGTGATTATAGACTATGGGGCATAGTGGTAAGATAAAGATGAGGCCCCCAAAAGGGCATAAGTGAGTAAAAATAGGTGATTACCAAGCTGTCTAAGGATGAAAGTGGTCTTCTTTACTTGAGGACTTTTATTTTATTGTGTAACCAGATGAGTAGGAATGCAGGTCTATGGCAGAGCTAAATGGTTCCCCATAATAGAGGAACAACTGAGTACCAATAGGAGTGGGGAAGACAACTCAGGGGAAGAAAGGAAATAAGCCACCAACAGCATATAAAAGAAAAGAGAGTTTGTGGGACTGACATTTCTGATGGAAACTTTGCATACTTTAAGGTATGTAATATAATCCTCTTCTATGTCTCCCCTACAAAACCTTCAGTAAAGTCCACATTGCTCCCTTATGTTTTGGTGCTAATGGGTTATTTGCTGAGGTTTATGTCAAGGTTGAGACAGATCAAAACATACTGTTTGGCATGGCCTGGAAACAGACTGTATGCAGAGACTGCAATGTTTAGATGGTGTAGATAGTATCTCATTCAATTCCCACAGCATCCTCATGACTTAGGCAGAAAACATCACAGTTGCTGAGAGAGGTCAGGTGACTTGCCATAGTCAGTAAATGGAAGAAGTAAAATATGGACCTATTTGGGTCTTCTGGATCTAACAAGATCTCATGCAGGTATTTGCTTACCTAGAGAATGATCTCTTTTTTTTTTTACTCTATGTCTTCATTTCTCCTCTCACTTCCTAAACATGCATCCTTCCTCTGAAAATTCTACCTCCTTAGTGATTTCAAGTGTTACTTCCATATGGGTGACACTGTCACCCCCAACACAGATTTTTATCTAACTGTCCTGCATTCTAACTGTCAAGCCTTGACTTCGACTTTAAATTTTGAATTCTTATCTCTCCCTCCTAGTTGGATATCACCATCCTCCCAACCTCAACATGTCTAAAATGTAAACTCGTCTTTCCCTCTTTCAGTATTTCCTCTGGGCTGGTTTCTTAGAGCATAGATTTCCAGACAGAAATGAGAGCTAAAATAAAGGCAGAATTCTCTGGTTCCTGCCCCCCTCAAATCCCGCAGACATCAAAGTCCTATGGATCCCTGCCTTCAGGTTATACACTGTGTTTTCTCATTCCTTTTAAATCTCATTTCTATCCTGCTTAACCAAGGTTTCTTTTGTCTTATGCCATGATTATTTTTTATGTTTAATACAAGTAGATGTTAATATATATATTGAGTGGATTTTAATATATTAATATAATGTGGGTTAGGGCCTCAAAAAATAAGGCTAGAGCTCCCAGAGATCTTTTCACCTCCTAAGATCTGAAAGTTTTCTTTTCTTGATGTACCTAAATGGAACAGTGAGGAAGACAACTTTGAGACAATACAACACTCTTCTCTTTGAATCTGCATGGTGGACTCAGAGACACCAGAGCACAACCACTGTGAAAGCCAGCTTGTGGTGCTATGCAAAGTTTTAATACAGATCTGTATTTATAGTAGTATCCAAGGATTAGTTCTTACTGTCTACCCATGTGTGTCAGAGCTTGTGTAATCATCTTGGAAACTTTCACACCAAGATTTTTTAAATAGTTGATAAATGGTTCTAGGCACCCATGTTCTTCCTTCTCCATTATACCCTGTCATCAGTTATAGATATAGATATAGATAGATAGAGATAGAGATAGAGATAGAGATAGAGATAGAGATAGAGATAGAGATAGACATAGACATAGACATAGACATAGACATAGACATAGACATAGACATAGATATATAGATATAGATGTACACGCACATGCACATATATGTATACACACACACATATGTATATATTACTTTTCTGCTCAAAAATCTCAAAAGGTTCCCCAATGATCTTAGAATAATGTCCTGTCTCCTTCACTGAGCTTTGGAAGCCACTCACAAACAATCTGGGCTCATCTATTCAGCCTTCGCCTCTTTATTAGCCCCTATCCCACCCCAAAACTTTGCTCCAGGTTTTCTTATTTCACCTTTCTAAAACAAACTCTGAAGTTTTCTTTCCAAGACACAATCCCTCAGTTCCTTAAGTCTAGAAACTCTTCCCTGTTCTTCTCACCCATATAAAAGCCTACTTCCTTTGAGAATAGAGGATAGAAGAAAAAGGGAGGCTTTGGAATCAGAAACCCCAGGTTTTAATTCTGGCTCTATCACCTACTAGCTGTGAGGCCTTTAGCCAATCACTTAACCCACTTAAGCCTCAGTTTCCCCCTTTAGACAATGGAAATAATAATAATATAAATAATATAAAACCTTCAGGCTTGTATAAACATAATAAAATATGCAAAAATGCTGTGTAAACTGAAAAGTATTACAAAAGGTCATTATTATCTCCACACTACCCTCCAGATCTCTTCTTTCATCCAAAGCAGTATAATTATCATTAATAAAAATTCTGATAATATCCTACATTCTATTCTTTGAGAATTAAATATCTTGTTCATATATCTAATCCACTATGCACCCCACTTATGTTGGCACTTAACTTGACCTTGGAAAAGTGATTTATTCTATTCTTATCTATGTGCTCTCTTCACAAATTTATTAATAGCTCTTTTGGGGTAATGACCCTATTTCATATTTTCATTCCCCATTTTCAGCACAGAGCCCTGTACCTAGTAGGCATTCAAAAGTGATGTGCTTGCAAAAGTGAAAGCTTATAGGCATAGGCTCTAGAGCCAGAGATGGTTTGCCACTTCTTCCACTTACTAGTTGTATGGCCTTGAGCAGGTTACATAAACTCTCAATGACCCAATTTCTTTGACTTTAAAATGGGAATGATATTAGCACCTACCTCACAGAACTATTATAAAACTTCATTTAGCCAGTATGGATAAAGCCTGGCTTGTAGTGAGTCCTTAATAAATACAAACTATTACTATTAGGTGAGACGTAGTCTGATTCCATTCTTTTCTCTCACTTCTACCCTCTTTCAACACAGACTTCTCATAATTCATCTTGATTAATTTATTTGCTGCACAAACATTTACTGAGTACCTGCCACATACAAAAAGCTTTTAAATAAAAGCAGTCATGTTTATGCCTGATATCACTCTGTTGCTTTCTCCCAGAACAAATGGTGCCAAGAAACAGAAACAACATCTATATGGAGGTCTCATTTCCTGGAGCACTGAATAAGATGGTGTTCTAACATCAAATAACCAGGTAGAAAAATTTCATCGTTTCTTTACTGAAAGAAGGAAATCTTCTCATTGCTTAATATGCTAATGTTTACAGTGAACATCTAACAACAGGGAATAGAGTTTACTACTTTCCTAAATTCATTTAAACACAGGACTATTTGTTTCACAGTTTCTCTCAGAATCAGCAAATCTACTTTTGATAATGCTATAAGTTTTATTCCTATCTATTCTTCCTCTGCCCACATTTCGTTTTGATTAATGCAAACTGTCTTTTGGAAATGCCCCCACCTACATGAGACTATCCCCTGGAGGACTGGATAGAGAAACTTGATTCAGCAAACATTTATCTTATATAATTTAAACAGGTCAGACTATATTGCTGTAAGCGGCCCTAACTTCTATGTATGGTTGTTCCCACATCAAACATCATTTATGTTTTACCAAAAAAATCCTCCAAGCAACCATAATAATTGTCACAAAGACAATGAATTTTCATTAGAACCCTCTAGAACTTCACTTGGAACTCATTAACTCTTACTTTAGTCTGATCTTAATTTTGTGATCTGTTTCCCAGCCTACATAAGATTAGAAAGAACAAAATTACCTACTAGAGGCAAATCACACCTGAGAGACTAGACATTAAGATGAAGATATAACAACTAAATAGTAGACACAAAAATTCATAGCAATCTAGGAACAATTAGGGCAGGGCAAAGCCCATTAAAAAAACTAATATTCCTGATGATTTCATTACATCAACTCTCACACCTCTGAATAATCAAGAAAAATTTTAAATTCTATTCAAGATATGAGATTAAACAAGATAATATGTAATACATTTTAGAAAGCTTTCCTTCATCGATAGAGTTTTTGACAATCAATCAATCAATTATACTGGTTGTATTAAATGGTCAACCTTTAATTTTCTGGAAATTTCTGAGAAAAGATGCCCACCACCTCATATCCCATATCAATGCTGGGTAGATGAGATGAAGCTACTGTTAGTGCTATTGATCGCTCATTACTTGACAATTCATCCTGTGGTTCTGCCCTTTGATGACCTTCTTAGCATGCTCTGCCCCAGTTCCACTCAGCCCCTAGGACTCTCTAAGTCTCAAAGATCTGTGTCCAACGTCAAAATCCCTACGCAGCTGACTTGGCATTATGCAGCCTCCGCTGGTCATTTATCCAAGTAACTTAACAAGAGTGAGAGATCAGGGCAAAGACGCATTTACATCTAATGAGTAAATGGTGATCCCCCAAATATTGCCAAGTTAGAGTGCTGGGCTAGCAGATTCGGGAATATAAAGAGCACTGGGGGGGTACACTCTTGAAACTGCTTTGACTGTAGCATCTCAAGGTAAGTGCTCACAAGCGCCCACTTTTTTGTTCTACATAGTTGTGATTAAACCTGGTCAAGTTATTAGTTAAGGAGGGAAGACAACAGAGTAGAATTTACTGAGGGCCTATTAAGCATACGGTCTTGTGTTAAGGGGAACGTGGGGATAAGACAGCAAGACAGGTAATTGCCTTTCAAGAAGCTTTTACAAGGAGTGAAAAGACAAGACTATAAGCAATTATGAGAAAAAAAAACTTGCAGAATAAAACTGAATATGATGCATAATCCCCCCTGAAATTGTTTAGGTGGGTGTTAAATCATGCAGTTAGCAATAAACATGTTAATTTGTAATTGCCTTTAACTATTATTTGAAATTTTTATGGTTATTTAAATCTTTTTCCTATGTCAGGATTTCTGGGAGATGACTGCAGGAAGAAATTTCTCAAGTAGTTCATCCATCCTATCCATCATAGTCTGATTAATATTGACTGGTTTCCAAATTAGTCTTGCATCGCATGCCTTGTAGATTTTGATCTGGTCATGTCTGACACTGCAGTAACATCCCTCAGAGGGACTCCAGCTTTGGAAGACTTGTCACACTTTGATTTCAGGCCTCATTGACCAGAGTACTTTCCATCATAGATTAACAGACCTAAAAGGAATTTTGGAGATTTTTTTCTGGTTCATCTGTCTTGTTTACAGAAAAAAAAAATCAAAGCCCAAAGAAATTACAACTACTTAGCACAACTGGTATTAGAAAACTGAGGGTCTGCCTCAAAGTCTTACTTCTTTTGAACTACGGATTCAGAATATAATATGTAATCATTTCACTCTTTCCTGAGAAATTTGTGAGAATGTTAGGGTAAAGCTAGAGGCTATAAGAGATTTATTAAAGAAAGAGAGGAAAGGAGGCAACCAAAATAATAAACCAAGTGTTGAAATATACCCTCCTGCCTAAATGATTTTTCATGACATGTTCCCCTGGTTCCATAAAAGTACTGCACAGTAAATGGGAAGTTTGCTTAAATTAAATTTGATATTGAAAATTTTCACAGTCTCATGGCCTTTTGAGATTGTAACATAGATTTTAAACTCCTAGACCTAAGATTCCTTAGTCCTAAAAGAATTTTCAGCTGCCCTACCTACCTTCATCTTCTCTAGGAGAATTTAAGGGTGTACTCTTCCCAGACCTCTTAAAGAAAGTATTGCCTACCATTCACAACTTTTTTTCTTTTGTCAAAGAAATTCAACTATTGGCTCTGAGCATCCAGGTTACAATCTGGATCATTCCCTTCCCTCCTTTCTTTTCACTCTGACCCCTCACAGCCCACTACTCTCCGCCAGAAATATCATCTCTCTATGTCCCCACGGCATTTCATTTAGACTCTTACAGAACTTACCTTATTATTCTTTGTTCAAAGATTTATTTGAGCATTATCTCAATCCTTACTAAATTTTGCATTCCTATAAGGTAGAGACTGTCTTTTTTCTACCCTCTTAAGGAGCTGACACGGTACTTCACACACACAGAAGATAATTTAAAAAATTAATCAAATGTTGTAATTCACCAATTATTTAAAGAATGATGAATTAACAAGAGAGGAAAATGGCAAATTTATTTTCATTCCACACCATCTACTGCGTACCTATTTAAATTTAGCTAAACTTGGAAGAAACACAGTTTCTGTATTTATTTAAACTCTTTGTGGTTCATTTTTCTTTGTTTTTGTTTGTTTTTGATTTCTGAAATAACCCCCAAGAAGACACTTTATTCCTGAAAAACGTTAACCATCACTTTGGGAAGTAAGAATTACTTTCAGCTTGATTAGGAATAAAATAACAGAAATTAGCAAACACTGTTTTATACATTCTCATTCTTACTGCACTCATAAGAAGCTGAAATTGATTAAATAAAAACCAATTACTTAAGTATTCTTACGGGAAGATAACAAAATATTCAGATTTAATCAAAAGAAGAATGGTTCCCCAATTTTGTTCATTACTCTCATAAATATAAAACACAGTGTGGAACTTTGACGTGCAAGCTGCAAGTTAATATAGTCAGTTGGCCCAGAACACAATGAACTTAAGGTCAAGATTCAATCTTCACACACAGGCTAACTTTGCTGTTCCTTGAACAAAATCTGCACCCCGGAACCAGACAAGCTGTGTCTTCACTCACAAGTAATGCTGAGAGAAAAAAAGAGAAATCTATTTAAATTTATTCCCGGTGTGGTAATAAAAACCCTTTCTTCCTACCACCTGTACCCCTACAAAATCTATTTTATTAGAAGCAATTTTGATGAATTAGGACCAAGAAAACCAAAGTATAATGGAGTCAGGACCACACCATTGTTGAAAAGATACGATGTTTGAGAAATTCACAGGAGAGGGATGAAAGTCAAGAGCATTGTCATGGTGCACTGATAGCAAGCAAAGAGAAGAGGAGCCCTCAGAAGGTGATGATAGAGATAAGTGGATTGTTATGGACATCTCAATTAGAAGACCCCTAAAGACAGGAGCAGAGTTGACGGTTTAAGGGACATGGTTATTTAGAGTTGGAAACAGCAGATAAAGCTCTCAGAACAGAGAAGAGTCTAATTAGGGGACTGTCTGGGAGTAGGATACATGAGCACCACGAATCATGCCTAGAGAGTTGAATCAAACCTAACAAGGTGAAGTTTATCAGCCAAGAATAAATGATTTACCCTTGGGTCCCACAACATGACTGCATAAATATGAGAAGTTCTGACTTAGCAACTGCACACACACAGAGGATTGAGGGGCTTTGCTCGACACTGAGTGTGGTGAGTCAGCAGTGTGATGAGGCTGCCAAAAGGCAGTCACCACCTCGGGCATTACACCTAGGTCAAGAGAGGTGAGGGCAAATGCTGATGGAAGATGACATGTGGTTTGGGTGTCACACTTTCAGAGATTAACAGGAGTGGGTTCACCTTTATGGTAAAAAAGATTCAGAAGCACATCACAAAGGAAGCAGATGAAGATGGGGCTGGGGCTATTTAGCATGGAGAACATAAAGTGAAGGAGAACACAGAGCAGCCATCAAATGAGTGAAGAGGTGTCTTCTGGGAAGAAAGTTCGAACTCTTCCTGTTGTTACCAAGAGCTGGAATGAGAATCAGTCATCTTGAAGTTACAGAAAGCCAGATTTTAGTTTAAAGAAAGAAGAATATTTGACCTGTGAAATCTGCACCAAAACTGAAAAGAATTGTCCCTGTAGGTGTCAAGTAGTCTGGACAACACCTTTGAAAAAATATTTCTGAGACAACTTTTGCATCATCTAGGTGGTAAAATTATGAGATGCAGGATTCTGAGTCACAGAGTAGTGGGTAAAAAAAGAAAAACCTCTACTTCAAAACTGGTAGTGACTTGAAACCCAAATGGAAAGTCTGCCTATATTCTTTTATAAAATGCCTAAAAATCTAGTTTGACCATGAATTATTGTTGTCTTTCCCTAACTTTAGGTTTTATTCTTATGCTACCATCACAAATTTTGCAATATCCATTTAATATCAGCACTATTAATTCATTTAATATTTTTATTTATATTGATTCCTTTTTTCCTTAGATTTTTTTTTAAGTTGCTCTCTATGCTTTCCATGAAAGTGTGGACCATCAGCATCTGCTGAGACATTTGTTAGATATTCAGAATCTCAAACCTCACCTCAGACCTGCTGAATCAGACTATGTATTTCAACAAGACTTCCAGTTGGATGAATATGCACACTAAAGTTTGAGAAACACTGCCTTATATCATCAGTGTAAACAAATATAGTTCACTCTCTAAATGGGAAGCACATATTACCCTAGTTTATCTATTTTAATTTTCTTCACATTTTTCACCAAATATTATTTCTGAATTTGACATACATCTTGCAATTAATGTGAGGAGTATTGTAATTAACTATACTTTTTATTGCTAGAATATAAAATAGTCTATTTTACAATTGATGGTATCTTAGATTTCAATAAAATAAATAGATTATGAAATAAGCATATTATTATAAAATTAAGAAATATTTGCCTAATATCATTTTATGTATGACCAATGGTACCATATCATGGTTTGGGAAAGAGTGACTTTAGGAAAGCAGAATAATGCTTTAAACCAGTGGTTCCCAAATATCATTGTGTTTAAAGCCCTTGGGAAAAATTCAGATTCCCCAGTCCCAATCACAGAGATTCTGTAGCAGATGATTTTGATGTGGATTATCTTCCAACACTTTGGGTACCATACTTAGCACTAAGCCAAGATAAATAATATAATGTCATAAACTTGTAACCTGACAAGATTCCTTCATGCTAGAGTGCAACCATTCTCAAAGTGTGACCTGTGGATCTTGGAGAGCCCTAAGAACTTTTCAGGAGGTACATAAAAATCAAAACAATTTTCATAACGATACCCAGATGCTAATCACCTTTTCCACTGTGTTGATCTAATAAGGCAAAAGCAAGGATGAATAAAACTTCTGGTGCTTTATTACAAATTAAGGTATGGCACAAAATTGTACTAGTAGCCATTGTATTCTTCATGCCACATACCAGCACTGAAAAAAATGGTTTTGTAGCTTAAAAATACACCTCCATTTAAAAATGGCTTAAAGTTTGCAACAAGCAATAGAAGTTGTTCATTTTATTACAGTTGACCCTGAGCAACATGGGTTTGAACTGCACAGGTACACTTACATGCAGATTTTTTTCAATAAATATTGTAAATGTATTTTCTCCTCCTTATGATTTCCTTAATAATATTTTCTTTTCTTGAGCTCACTTTATTATAAGAATACAGTGCATAATATATAAAATGTGTGTTAATAGACTGATTATGTCATCAGTAAGGCTTCTGGTCAACAGTAGTCTATTAATAGTTAAGTTCTGGAGGAGTCAAAAGTTATATGCAGATTTTTTACTGCACACCTTACCGCTTCATTGTTCAAGGATCAACTTTATGTTTCAACTCTTATATACACATCTTTATAATATTCTATGTGATGAAATGGGAAGTTCACCTAAGGCACTCCAATTGCACACCAGAGTTAGATGGTTGTCTTGAGGAAAAGCACATGCAGAGTTATTTATTTGAGTTGCAAAATGAACTAGCCAATGTATTCATGAAGCATCATTTTTACTTGAAATAAGGACTAGTAGACAAACAATGGTTATTCAGGCTTGGCTATTTGGCAGGTATTTTCTCAAAATGGAATGAAGTATGCTTGTCATTTCAAGGAAAACAATCTAACAGTATTCATTATTTCCAATTTCAAGCAAAAATTTGAATTTTGGAAAACTTGTATCTACCAACACCAGCTTAACAACTTCCTAAAACTTAAAGAATTTTCTAATGAGATCAGTGGTGATACTAATGATTATGATTGTTTTATATTTTATAATGAAATGTGTCAACATTTGGAAGTTCTGTATAACTTGGTGACCCAATATTTTCCAAATAACTAATATATGATGTTCACACATGGGAAAAAGATTTATTCAAAGTTCAAATACAGATCAATGGATTTTAATGTAATAGAATACAAAATATTCATGGATATAGTTTCAGATTCCACATTGCAACTTGTCTTTAAGAAACTACAGCTTGTCAAGTTTTGGTGTAATAGCTAAGAAGAATATCCACAATTATTTGAAAAGGTGATTAAAATACTCTTTCCTTTTCCAAATTACATAACCGTGTAAGGCTGATTTTCTAGATTTGCTTTAACAACAACAAAGGAAACTTAAAGCACCAGACTGAATACAGAAGCAGTCGTGAAAATCCAGCTGTATTTTATGTAGCAAACATTAAAGAAAGTTGAAAATGAAAAACGATACTATTAATTTCTTTTGGTTTTAGAAAATACGTAATTTTCATAAATACATGTTATTTATGTTAAATATAATGGATTAGGTAGTAATTTTAAATGAATTAATAAATATTTTTAAATTTTTTCCATTTTAATTTATAACAGTGAATATCAGTAGGTGTGACTTACATAAACCAAAGCTTGTTGGATTCTCATTTTTAAGAGTATAAGGGTTTAAAATCAGTTTTAGAAACACTACTGTAGTAAAACCCACTTAAACCACAACACTAGGTACCCACTTCAGAGAAAGAGAAAGTATTATGCATAAATTCTTCCTCATCACTCAGGTAGTAACTGAGAAAATTTAAACCTGAATGAAGGGTGCAGGCCAGGTGTCCTCTTTGTGGGTATCATATTGAATTCCAGCCTCTTACTATGAAAAGTTAACCATGAGCCACAGATAGTTCAGCAGAGCCACTAGCCAAACTAAAACTAAAACACAACTTACCAGAATAAAGCCCAACAAGAAGCAGATGTTTCTCTTTCTGTAAGAATAGAACCCTGTAGAATCACAGGAAGAATATTGAAGTGGTAGTTATGAATGAAGAGCTATTTCATAAAGGGTAAGATGGAGAGGGTGACTTCCAAGGGAGAACTATAAAATGTTCAACTTTCTCACTTTTAATAGGGAATATAAAAGACCTTATTCAAAAAAAATATAAACTTTTCTTTAGAGAGATATGAGAATACATGTGTGTAAAATTTAACTCCATTTTATGGTCAGTTACAGGAGAATGAATGGAAAAGAATAAAGGAAAGAAAGAAAGAGAAAGAAAGAAAGAAAGAAAGAAAGAAAGAAAGAAAGAAAGAAAGAAAGAAAGAAAGAAAGAAAGAAAGAAAGAAAGAAAGAAGAGAGGGATGGAGGGAGGAAGGGAAGGAAGGAAGGAAGGAAGGAAGGAAGGAAGGAAGGAAGGAAGGAAGGAAGGGAAAAGAAAGGAAGAGAATAGATTCCAGGAAAAAAATAGAGGAATCGAGAAGGGTGGGAAAAGAGATCAAATGTGCAGGAGAAGCAAATGCTGATGAGGAAAAGTTATCATAAAGCTGTACAGGGGCCTTAGAAATGAGCTAGGTTTGCTTCTTCATTTTAAGAAGAAATAGGGGCCCAAAGAAGTTAACTGGTTTGATAAGTTCAGTGCTCTGATTTTAAACCAGATTTTCTGTCTTCTAAGCAGAGAAAATATAGAGAGAGAAGAACCAACAAAAGGGGAATGGTTTGGGGAGAGAGTGACAGGAAGGATAAGAGGGTGGGTGGGAGAGAAAGAGAGAGTGAGGCAGAAAGACACTTATACACACACACACACACACACACACACACACACACACACACACACACCAAGCAGTGAGTTCTAAGGCAGGTATTAATCTATTAAACACTACTTGTCGCACCCTGACAATGCTACACACAACTGAAGTTTGGAGACCACTGCACTAGGCACAGTACTTTTCAACTCTACTGTGCATAGAAATCACCTGAAGATTTTGTTAAAATGCATATGTCGACTCTGTAATCTGGGTGGGTCTGAGATTCTGAATTTCTAACAAATTTCTGGGTGATGCTGGTACAACAGGTTCAAAGACCACACACTTACAGTAGGAAGGTTCTATGCCTGCAGTTCTCAGAGTGTGGTCCCTGGACCAGCAGCATCAGCATTGCCTGGGAACTCATTGGAAATGCAAATTCTCAGGCCCCAACCCAGACCTGCTGAATCAGAAACTTCAAGATTGGGGCCTAGTAATTGGTGTTTTAATAAGCCCCCCAGGTAATTCTGTTGCGTGTTAAAGTTTGAAACCATTGCTCTAGGCCATAATGCCTCCCATCACCTTGTTACCTATAATTAGCTAAATAAATGTGGCAATACTTTATCTGCAACTCATTACTTTTCATGAAGCTGTTTGAAATTTCTACTAGAAATTATCGACATTCCTGTAATTCTTTTCAGACACCCTTGAGATTTGGTGATGACACCAAATATGATGTGTAATTAAGGAAGGCCTCCTTTACTGGACTTAACTTGACTTCCTCTATTTGGTTCAGATTTCCATGCATGGGGCTGAACTAAGAGATGTTCCCAAAATCAACATCGGAGATTAAAGAACAACCCCTTATACTTTTTTCTTAGAGTAAACTATCTCCCTGAGCTCATTCCCTTTGCTTACTCTAATCTCCTAGACCTGGTCCTAGAATCTCTAGCTTAATTTCAGAACCTTTTGAATCTGGCCCTCTGTCTGAATGGAAATAGCAGAGTGGTGCCCTTTAGATTCACTTATTCCCAGGCCCCAGACTCAGCAGTCTCCTTCTGGTCTTTACAGCCCCCTGCAGTCATGAGCTCTGACGCAGAGATGGCCATTTTTGGAGAAGCAGCTCCGTACCTGCGGAAACCAGAGAAGGAGAGAATTGAAGCTCAAAATCGCCCATTTGATTCTAAGAGAGCCTGCTTTGCAGTGGATGATAAGGAATTATATGTGAAAGGTATGATTCAGAGCAGAGAAGATGACAAAGTCATAGTCAAGACCCTCGATGACCGCGTAAGTGTTGATCTCAGATAATAAGGGCATCCTCATTTTCCTTTAAAGCAGAATATTAAAAATTGCATGCTGGTCCATAGAAATCTGAAGACACTGCAAAACTAACATTTATCTAGTTTGTAGTGAAGTCGCAGGTGAAAACTATCATTGCACACACCTTGCTCCTGCTTCTTTCCTTCTCTAAGGACTTGGGCTTTGAGAATTTTTGTGATGTGTGCCTTGGAGAAAGGGGAAGGTCAGGGTAGAAGAGCTTGGACTATTTCAGGGAGGGCTTGATGCTGATTGTGATTGGGTGGGCTGAGCGAATATAGCTCTCTGGGCTGCAGAGCGACTTACAGAGGAACCTCCAGGGGCAATGCCTAGTTTAATGTAGAGAATTACAGTATACCATTCAATTCACTATTTACTGGACATGAACCACGTCTAGATCACAGTGTCTGTCACTTTCCAAATATAAGCAAATCTCAGCACTTGCTTTCCCAAAGTTTACCATCTAGTGTAGGAATCAAGATGTACGTGGCAAGTATGAATCTCAGTTCACAAACTCAGGCATGCAAGACAGATCTTTTTTTTAAATTATTGAACTTAATCTATAATTTCAGCCTCTTTTCACTGGGAAATTACAAATTTAAAAAAATGAATTTTCTTCAATCATCATCACAGGGTTGTGCCACATTTTTATAACCTTACTCAGAACCACATTGGGATCTCACTGCCTCCCTGAAGGATCTGCTAAGAAACAAGTCCCAGTGACTGAAGCACCAGAATTCATAGGCTTTCCACCTCCCCTGTGCTACCTCGAGTGTTTCTTTCCAGTGTAGGGCAGTGGGGTGGAAGAGTCTCCTTCCCTTAGGAGATTTGATATGTGCCAACAAGCCCCTTTTGTTTTTTCAGTAAAACACTCAAAGTTTTTTTAAGACTTAGCTTTGGAAAACAAAAGCCAGAAAGCCTATAGGCTCTTTCTCTTTTCTGCCCTATTTTCTACCTCTCCTGAGTAACAGAGTGCAGAGCCAGTGGGGAGACAGGTGGGGAAAATACAGAGAGGGGAAACTTAAGTAATAGTCCCAAAATATTTTTCAACCATAGACTGTGATGCAAGCCCAAGTGTTTTAGCTACTAAAGCAGAAGTGCAAAAAATTATGGAAGCCTCAAAAAGATGGAGGAGAGAGGAAACAGGTTACGTAAGAGATGGCACTTGAGCTGAACTTTGAGGATTTCTAGATATCACTTCAATGAAGATATCCTAGACAAAGGAACCCACATAAGCAGAGGTACTGAGGTAGAGACGCATAGAATACATTAGAGTAGTTCTTTCCAACCTTCCAACCCCGTCTCAACCCAGCACTCATAGAAAAGGGGGCAGAGGTAAACTGCCCTGGTTTTGGTGATCCCAAGCCCCATTTGGTCCCCCTGAGAGCTGAAGGGCTCTATCGCTCTGCACATCTGTAATCCACTCTTGGCACACAGAATGCCATGCTGACTGGGAGCATCAGACTCAAAATGGTTATGCAGTTTGACCAAAATTAGGTTAAGCAAGGACAGTCATTTGTGGATCATCTCTGGACATGGAAATTACTCATGAAGTTATCCACAGTAATGGGTTAAATGTACCTAATCTCTCACCATTTCCACCATGCCAGTAGGTGGGGTACGGATCACCGGCTCTCCCACTCATCATGTGCTCATCTTCTCAATATCCAGACACTCACTCTGAACAGCGACCAGGTGTTCCCCATGAATCCTCCCAAATTTGACAAGATCGAGGACATGGCCATGATGACTCATCTACATGAGCCCGCTGTGCTGTACAACCTCAAAGAGCGTTATGCAGCCTGGATGATCTACGTGAGTGCAACTTCTACATCTGTTTATTCCGTTTACCTCTCTGAGTAAAAAAAAAAATCCATATGCTAACATTTTCTGATTTTCTCAGACCTATTCAGGCCTCTTCTGTGTCACTGTCAACCCCTACAAGTGGCTGCCAGTGTACAACCCCGAGGTGGTGGCTGCCTACCGAGGCAAAAAGCGCCAGGAGGCCCCGCCCCACATCTTCTCTATCTCTGACAATGCTTATCAGTTCATGTTGACTGGTGAGTAATTTCTTCAATCCATATTTTTAAAATAGTTTTCAGTTACTTATTCAATTCCACTGGACTGGTTCTTAGTTAATTGTTTGAGCCCTTCACTGGCCTTGGTCATCTGAATGATGCAATGATCAAAGTAACTTTAGGAGATTCAGAAGATTTCATGATCGAAAGCCAGGGGTGCATACCTTCCATTACTAGTCATCGTGCATAGATCAGTACTCATGACTAAAGCCACATGAAGTGCATGCTTATTTAGGAGAATGTGGAACACAAGAAGATCCAAAGAACTCCCCAACACGGGGACACTTGGAAGAGAGACTATGTTAGTTGCCACTTAGAAATGCAAAGTTGGAGAAAGGGACATAGCAATGTCCCTGTACCTGTTTTCCTCCTCAAATTCAGGCTGTTCATTCTTCTAAGTTTCCAGAATGGCATGGGAAATACAAATGTGGTAATATTGTCACACGATCACGCCTCGTATCACTTCTGTCTGTTCAACTTTCACCTGACATGTCTTGGCGTAGATATAAGTAGAAACAAGCATCTGGAATCTTATGACACTTAAAAGTCATCTAGTATAATGTTGTCCAAACTTCAGGCATTCTCATCTCACATTCATAATCCTATCCATTTCTGCATACTTAATATTTTTCTTCAAATTGACTAACGTTAACATCAATTTTTAAAGGAATATTACTATTACTATAATAATTTTCTAGGGCTGCTATAACAAAGGACCACAAGTTTCTAAAACAACAGAAATTTATTGTCTCACAGTTCTGGAGGCTGGAAGCAAGATCAAGATGTCAGCAGTATCGATTCCTTCTGAGGGCTGACAGGGACAATCTGTTTCATGACTCTCTCTTAGTTTCTAGTGGTTTGCTGGCAATCTTTGGCGTTCCTTGGCTTACAGAAACATCATCTTTATCTCAGCCTCCACCTCCACATGGTGTTCTCCCTGTATGTGTCTGTCTCCAAATTTCCCCCTTTTATAAGGACACCTGTCATATTGGATTAGGGGGTCTACCTACTACAGTCTGACCTCATCTTAACTAAATACATCTATAATGACCTTATTACCAAATAAAGTCACATTCTATGGTACTGGGGTTTAGAACTTCCCATATGAGTTGAGGAAAAAGGGAGAGACACAACTCAACCCATAACACTATTGTAAATGGAAAACCATCACTTTCCACAAGTATAATATAAAGATAAAAGAAAAATGCAATGACAACGAATCAGTGTTTACAAATTCTAATTAGAAGGTGTGGCTTCTCACAGACTCTTGAGTCTGAGACTTACTTTCTTTGTTAAAAAAGGAGATGAGAAAGTGCAACTGAGAAGTTAAAGATCTCTGCATACAAATAACTTTCACGCTGTGGGATTTAGTGTTCACTTCCCATGCTTCCCAAATGTAGGATGTGTAATATGAACAGCATGGGAAGTGAACAAATTGTCTCAAAGATTAGACATGCCCAAATCATCACACTGCTAATTAATGGCACAGCCAGAACTAGAATTCATGGAGCCTAACCAACCCCAACATTGCCCAATTTTCATATTCTCTGTTTTTATTGTTTGTCTATTTTGTTTTGCTCCCTCTTCATTTCTAGATCGAGACAACCAATCTATCCTCATCACGTGAGTAACCCATATTCACACCATGATGATTTGGAAGCCAGTGCCATCCCTTCCAATCTCCTTTATCTCACTTACTTTTAAATCAACAGCGGAGAATCTGGGGCTGGGAAGACGGTGAACACCAAGCGTGTCATCCAGTACTTTGCAACAATTGCAGTTACTGGAGACAAGAAGAAGGAGCAGCAACCAGGCAAAATGCAGGTGAGCAGCTCCCTGCACCCAGAGGCTTGCTGGGTGAGCGCCAAGTGTTTGCAGGCTTTGTTCTCAGCAGAGATGCAATAGTACAAGGTCCTGCCCCAGAGGTGCTTATGGGGTTCCACCTAGTGAACTCAGGCTCTACCACCTGCTCCATCAGTAACAGCCAAGTGGCCTTGAGCAACTGCATATTTTCCTCTGAAAAGGGAATAGTTTAGGCCAGTGGTTCTCAAACTGAAGTGTACGTCAGAATCACCAGGAGGGCTTGTTAACAACCCACGTCTGGGACCCAGGATTTCTGATTGAAATTTCTATTTCACATTCACAATTGTGACACTTTGCATTGCTAATATGTTCCCACTGTTCATGTTGTAGGTTCAAAGGTCACACTTTGAGAACCACTGGGCTAGACAGTAGTTTCCAAACTACTCTGAAGCCAGGATAAGCAATCATGCAGAAGAGTGAGGGTGAAACTCTGCTTTTCTATAAATGAATTTCTGAGCCATCATGCTCATAAAATATTTATTATTACTACTTAAAAAATTTTTAAGACTCACTGTTTCTATCATATAATCTCTTAGGTTACTTTCATTGTTCATGTTCTAGTTATACTTCTGAACCCATATTAGATGTGTCATGAAGCATGCAGTAACAAAAGTATATATCCTAAAAATCTATAATTTATAATGAAATGTTATCAAAGAAAGGCAGTCTGAGAGGTCAAGATGGAGCTTGGACTCTGATGTAGCAGAAATCACTTTGATGCTGTGCTAAAAGACCCTCTCTAGGATGAGACTTTGAAGACTCTTCCAGGATGGGGTGGGGCTGCGGGTACCTCTGAACATTTGCACTGGCCACAAGGCTGGGCTGCATGACATATCTCCTTGGACCCTGCACAGAGCATTCACATTTTTGAGTCACCAAAGGACTATTTAGGAAAACATCCAATGCCCTCTTTTTTTTTTCTTCTTGTTTATTATTAGGGAACCCTGGAGGATCAGATCATCCAGGCCAACCCCCTGCTGGAGGCTTTTGGAAATGCCAAGACTGTGAGGAATGACAATTCCTCAAGATTTGTAAGACCCAGTCCAATTTTCAACTGTCCTCCAAAACTAAACTCTCTCCTCTAATGCTAGCTATGAAGAATTGCCACACAAACTAGAATATACTTGACTTTATTCTATCCAAGTGATTCAGATCAATCTACCCAACGGGGATATTCCAATACACTTTGAAGACTGTGTTGGCTTGTTCCTTGCAGTGGGAGAATTTAGCTGTCCTTCTCTAACTAGTCAGCACCACCTCAGAGTATCCTGATATCACAGTGATTCAAATTCCATGAGTAGAGAGCAATTCCTTAACGCTAAAATTGGTCTCTCTAGGAGGAAACATTTTAAAATGCAAGAGTCCATCAAGCAATATCTATCAACTTACTAGCCATGGAAACTTTAGAGTGAATTTAGTTAACAGATTTGAGCTCCTCCAAGTCAGGAGGTAGTGGGAATAGGAAAAACCTGATGAAGGCAGAAAAGCTCAAAAAATTGGGGGAAAAAAAGTTGACATTGAAGGTATTGGAGGATATGTTCCATTCTTCAACATTTCACTTAGGATTATCTCCATCAAAAAGGTATTTACTTCCACATTGGCAAGTAAACATACATCCAGCCCTCTGCCTAATTCATTGCCCAGTGGAGCGAGCAAGAACCCCAAGGGAAAGCCTTCATTTATACCTGTAGTTGCAAAATTACATCAAAACTTCACATATCTCAGTAGCTGGATGATCTGGAGCTTACATTTTATTGTTACCTCTCAAAGATAAAACAGTCATTGATTAGAAAGTAGATGTATCAGTTGAAGACTATATCTCCAAGTCCTGATTTTTCTTTCTTTTCCTTGATCCTCTGTGCATTACACATCTATCTTCCCAGTGCACAACTACTCTTCTTTGTAGGGGATCTCGGTGCACGTTACACAGCAGAGATATGTTACACATATTTAGACCAAGTTCATTATTGCACTAATCTGAAACCAGCTTAAAGCCTTCAGGCACTCCCTAGTTTCACTGCCATTTATTTAGTCCATAGACCTCTCCTCTTGGTCCTGACCCAATCGTTCTGGTTATTCTGTTCACTTTCCACCCACCAAACAAACATGTGCAGGCTGAAACTTCCATTGTCTTCCATTAAGCAGATAAAAATACTGAAGATGCAACACTTAAAATTCACATATACCGCCACTGACCCTTCACTAACTCTTCGTAAGCTTCATTCAGAAAATATTGAGAATATCTTTGAGTACCAACTACATGTCAGACTGTGGGTGAATAAGCAAGGCAACATTTTTGCCCTCAGATTTGCTCACAGTGTGGTAGAGATCACTTAAACAGATAAGGTAAGAAAGGAATACACACACATACACGCGCACATATACACATAAAATTTTGCCTTTTGCTCCCCAAAAAGGGGAGAACTCAGACTCTGAGTGGGTCTTTTGGGAACTAAAGAGCCTGGCCTGAGCCTGGGAGCTAGGTTTGCCTATAGTAATAGTAAGGGAAACTAAAGCAAGAAATCTCAGAAATAACACTCAGAGGTTAAAAAAAAAAGTCAAACAGATGGTCCAACCAGGCTATCAAGGATGCTATGAAGAGTTTAAGAATATAGGCACATGAGAGCAAAATAAAAAACAAGGAGAGAGTCTGGAGTGAGGTGGTACAAAGCAGAGAGCTGGAGAAGGAGCATGCATGCCTCCCCAGAGCTGTACAGCCAAGTGCTTTGGGTAGAGCTTCCTGAGTCTTGACTGACCCAGCCTGAGGACTCTAGGTGCCAGGCAAACAGAGAGGAAGGAAGCCCTCAGGTTTCTAGCATTACTTCCTCCCTGACCCTATACTTTCTACCGATCTGTGGTAGCACCTGGTAGAGGCCACCCACAGCACCATGTAAATAAAATAATCATGGTGTTTTTAAATCTTCCATTGGACAGGGGAAGTTCATTCGAATTCATTTTGGGGCTACAGGAAAACTGGCATCAGCAGACATTGAAACCTGTGAGTCCAAACACTCTATTTGGCACTTTAGTATTAAGTCACAGAGGCATCTCTTGGGAACCTGAAGTCACATTATTTTTTGTTACCTTAGATCTCTTAGAAAAATCCAGAGTGACATTTCAGTTATCCAGTGAGAGAAGCTATCATATTTTTTACCAAATCATGTCAAACAAGAAGCCTGAACTAATTGGTAAGTTCTTAGAACATTGGTCTCATCTTCGAAATCAATCGCATTGGAGAAAAACAGCAGAGCACCCTGTGCATAAGATGCTAAATGGATCTTTATGTTTCATAGACTTGCTTCTGATCTCAACCAATCCCTTTGACTTCCCATTTGTAAGCCAAGGAGAGGTCACCGTGGCCAGCATTGATGACAGTGAAGAACTGTTGGCAACTGATGTAAGCATAGTACTTTTTTATTTATATAAGCGTAGAATTATTGTGTTTATGAACTTAGTGGCACCTTAGCTGTCTAATGAGAAAAATGGTGTCCAGGGCTGCTAAGCGAATAGACCCAAGATCTCAAAAATCAGCATGGATTGCACCTTCACACTCAACTCCACTTCAGAAGACTTCAAAATGAGAATACAGAAAATTATCCAAAACAAGCTTTTAGTTCCATTCTCTAGCCTTTTAGAGTAAGTTTTTGCATGTATAAGGTTTTTAAACATTTTGCTGGACATTTTCAAGTTACAAAACCATCTGCATGATTCTTTAAGAAAATTTAGAAAATGCAGAAAAGTGTAACACAGCAAAAAACAACATTCTGTAGGAGCCACTCCATTTCTCCTGCTACCTGCCTCCTGTCAGGCCTCTAGCCTTTAACTTTGGGGAATATCTATAACACTATAATAATATAGTATCTACAGTGCTATAACTATAATAATAACAATAACTCAATTCATTGAATACTTACATGTGCTAGGAACTGAGATCTTTGACTGTGTTGTCTCATTCTAGCCCTTTCTAGGATAGGTACCACCGTGGCCCTCATTTCACAAAGGTGGAAATGGAATCTTAGAAAAAAGTACATAATTTACTAGAAGACACAGAATTTATAAATGACAGAGAGAATGTTTGCCCAACCCAAGAATTTGCATTTTTAACACCATCTCTGAGCAATTAACCTCTGCCCCTGCTGGCTCCACCCTAACAAAAACTGCAAGACTTTGTGGAAAGGGGCCTTGTCCAGTACTCAGCTTCTCGGCCTTCTCTTTATTGTATTCCCAGCTAATGCTAATTGTTTTGAAGCAAGTAGAAAATGTTCACAATCAAATAAACTTCAGTTAACACTTGTCTAGCTATTATATATTTTAACCAGTTTTCCCCAGCCTTTACCAGCTTACGAGTACAGAAAGGGTGGATTAAGGCTGACAGCCCCTGCGAAAGGTCCTCCTGTGTAATTCTAAAAGTCTCAGAGGTGTCTCAGGTCCTCCTGGTAGATCCCCAGCTGTCAGTGGCTGCTGTTTTTCCTCCCTCTCATGGGGTTTCTCCTGAGCAATGGCTTATGGTCAAGTAGAGGGGGTTGCTTCCTCCAAGTGACTGCATTCTCTAAGGCTCCCCAGGCAGTAACACTTTTGCCTGGCTCTTTCCAGTTTCATGAAAGTTATTTCTATTTTAACCTACAGCAACCCCTCCTAGGGACACAGATATGCATCTGCTAGGGTGGGATATGGATTCAAGGGAGGTCATCATGGCCTCAGAATGTCTCCTACCCTCAGTCACTTCCTGGAATGAACTCTCCCTCCCCCAAAAGAGGGCACCACACTATGAGTGCTTCACTCTTCAATACCATACTGCTGACACTGAACTACGGTGTCTCCTGACAGCTCACCAGACATGTCCAGACATGTTTAACTCCACCAATGGGTATTTCTTAGGCTTAGGCTGCAAACCTTGGTACCTAATCAACATGTACACCCCAGACGAGGATTTTCTAGTTTATATAATTTTTTATTTTTTTAAATTTATTTACTTAAATTAGTTTCAAGTATACAGTACATTGGTCAGACATCTATATAGTTCATAAGATGATCCCTTCAATTGCTCTTTCCCTCCCCTGGCCCTGCACCTAGCCATCATATTAATGCTAACTGCATTCCCTCTGTCATGCTCCCCATCCCCATGACCAACTACTAACTACTAATTTGTACTTCTTTAACCCTTTGCCCCATTCTCCCAGCTAGTTTAAATCTTTATGGTAGAAGATGACCCAAGTGGTTATAAAACTAAATCAGCTATTGCTGCTGAGAGCTTTGAACTCACTCAGTGCTAGTTCCAGTCCCAGTCCTATCACATCCTGCCTATATGATTTGGAGCAGGGTACCTACTCTCTTGGAATCTCAAGTTCTTCACCTGGAAATTTGGAAAAATCTATGGATCTATAAGGTTTCATAAGGATTTAATGAAAGAACATGTGGATGGTGCCTAATCCCATGCCTAACACATAGAGGGGCTCTGTGGAAGTTTGCTCCTTTTTAGATTCTTCAAAAAATTAAAAATAGAACTACCATATGATCCAGGCAAAGAAAACCAAAATACTAATTCAAAGAGATATATGCACCCCTATGTTCATTGCAGCATTATTTATAAATGCTAAGATATGAAAGCAACCTAAGTGCCCATCAATAGATGAAGGGATAAAGATGTGGTATATATATACAATGGAATATTACTCAACCATAAAAAAGAATAAAATCTTGCCATTTGCAACATGGATAGACCTAGAGGGTATCATATTAAGTAAAATAAATCAGACAGAGAAGATAAATACAATACTTATATTATATATGGAATCTAAAAAACAAAATAAACAAACAAATAAAACAGAAACAAATTCATAGATACAGAGAATATTTTGATGGTTGCCAGATGGACAGACAGGTGAAAAGGGGGAAGGGATTAAGATGTACAAATTGACAATTATAAATACAGTCACAGGGATGTAAAGTACAATATAGGGAATATTGTCAATAATTTTGTGATAACTATATATGGTATAAAATGGGTACTAGACCTATCAAGGTGATCACTTTGTAAGTTATAATCACTATGTTGTATAACTAAAACTAATATAATATTGTATGTAACTGAAAATTTTTTTAAATTATTTTTTAAAAAGGAAGCTCATAAGTGAAATCTTTAAAGCTCTCATTACAAGAAAATATTGTAATTACATATAATGATGGATGTTAACTAAATTTACTATGGTACTCATTTCACAGTATATAAATATATCAAATCATTATGTTACACATCTAAAATGAATATGGTGTTATATGGCAATTATATCTCAATAAAACTGGGGGGAGGGAAGTTTGCTCCTTTCTCATTTGAAAAATGATTGTGTTCTCTTCGACAATCTTCTCTTCCAGTTCTAATATTCTATGATACCGTATTGTCTCAATTCTGAACAACACTGACATTCCTGGATTGCAATGCCAGGCTCTTAAGCTGTTGGACACAATTCCTCAGACACTATCCATGAGACTGCCTTCTCCCAGTATCACACAATGGCTCCCAATGGCCTTGTCCAGAAAACAGCCCCAAATCTACATACAATGGAAAAGATTAAAATCCGTTCTTATTGGGTGGAAAGAAACAGATTATTCACATTTTTTCTCATAATCTCTACCCACCCACACAAACATGTTAAAGAAATCATTTTTAACACCTAGCTTACCATACTCCACCAGTTATCTACTTATTTGGGCAAATGCGTGTCTCATACGCTATATAAAAAGGGTGTGGTCTTTGCCAGGAAAAAGCTGTATTTGGATCCTTACTGTGATGCCTGTCCTTTTTAAATTCCCAGAATGCCATTGACATCCTGGGCTTCAGCTCTGAGGAGAAAGTTGGGATCTATAAGCTCACGGGAGCAGTGATGCACTACGGGAACATGAAGTTCAAGCAGAAGCAGCGAGAGGAGCAGGCAGAGCCAGACGGCACTGAAGGTAACTACATCTGGGAAGGGCACTGGGATTTGACTTTCCACCTGTGTTCATGTGTGAGATAAACTTGTATTCATCCCAAGAGCTGCTCTTTGAAAATTGTACAAACTGAATTTGGATTGTCCAAACCTCATTGTACATGCTCTAGGGAAGTTTATTCACTTGGTCAAGGAATCCTATATTGGTGAATCCTTAAAAAATAAGAAAGCATATTTCTCGTAAATGAATAATCACCATCACAGTTTACTTGTTATTTTAAGGTAGACATTTATGAGAGGATATGGTTCAGAAAACTTCACTTTTTCTCTGTGCATGTCATTTTAATATCCAGAATATTGTACTAATCACCTGGACCTAAGACAAAGCCTTTGGTAAGGTGGCACCAAAGTTTCTTCCTACCATTGCTTTTTCTTTCACTCTGATATCTGTTGAACTTAACCCTGAACCAAGGTCTGGTGTGAAAATCTTCCTCCTCATAACTCTCATCTGAATGACCTCACCATCCCCTTCTACCTTATCCCCAAGAGGCCTGGGAAGAGAGCAGAGGGCAGTGGGAGGGGCTAACAGTGGCGAGACCCATCAACCATATGCCCTGTTCATCAGGCCTCATGTCTTTCGCACTGCATTTTACCAGCTCCGTGAGTAAAAGGTTAGTTTGTTCCTAATAATTTTACTTTTTGTACCATTCCACATTGTGCGAAGCAGTATATCTTAAACTCCATATGATAGAAGGAATTTAAGGCCAGGAAAATATAGATGGCTTTCTCACTGTCCATAAAGGTTCACTTGATTAGGTTAACTTTGCCTAGGATAATCTCTCTTTTTATTAACTCAAAGTCGACTGATTAGTGACCTCATTACAGGAGTAATATCCTATCACATTCACAGGTTACATACATACACGCGCATGCGCGCTTGCGAATGCGTGCGCTCGTACACACAAGTGGAGGGGATTATACGGGGAAGGTATACCAGAGGGGCACAAGTCTCAGGGACCATCTTGGAATCTTGCCTATCACAGTGGCAATAGGAGAGAAACTCAGAGTGTCAGAGCAGGAAGCATTTCTGATTGGGGTAATTAGAGAAGGCTTCCTGTGGGAAGCAGGCACTGATATAGACTTTGATGTATGGGTAGGATTCTGAAAGGTGTGGGTAAGAGGGCAGTCTAGTCAAAAGAAACATCATGAGCAAAGGGGAAAAATTGTGATGTGGACTGAGAAGCAGAATGATCTGCTTTAGCTATAGAAGAGGATATGTGTAGTGGATTTGTAAGAGATGAGAATAAAAAGTGATCATTTTGGCATCAGTTTGAGAAGGTATTGAGTGCCAAGGTAAATGGTTTAAAATGTCTGTAGTAAGTCTATGGCCATGCCACCCTGAATGTGCCCAATTGCATCTGATCTTGGAAGCTACTCAGGGTCAGGCCTGGTTAGTACTTGGATGGGAGACCACCTAGGAAGACCAGGTGTTATAGGCATTAAAAACAATAAATAAAAAATAAAATGTCTGTAGTAGGCACCAGAAACCATGGATGCTTTAAGTAGCAGGAGAAGTACAAACGACAACCTAGAATTGATCTGCAAGCAGTAAGGCTCACCAAGAGTGTGGAACCTTGAAAAATGATGTACCAGGCTCCTCAGCAACAGCAGACCATATTGATATATAATCACAGTGGGGTCCCAGGCTCTCTTTCAGCCCTGGCAGCCGAGTGCTCAGTGTTTAGAAACAGGAAGAGCCTGGAAAAGAGGAAAATGGAGTGCTGTGATCTGGGCCTGAGTTCCTCTAAATGATATCAATCCACATTCACTGAGTGCCCACTGTGCACCAGACCCACTTCTCAACAACCCAACCAATCAGGTACTACCTCTATTCTCCACTTTACAAATGTCAAAACTGAGGCAAAACCAAAAAATTTCAATCCAGGCAGGCTGACTCTAGAGCCAAGGCTCTCTGCTCCTTTATTATTCCATAACTCTTTGAAACAATGGCAATGCCAGCTATTTTGAAGGTAGAATGAGCGCTTTTGATGCCTGTCTGAATTCAGGCAGGTTAGAAGTGAGAAAGAAGCATGTAATCACCCCAAGCTTTCAGTGACTAGAAGACCATCGACCAAAATGGACATAGCAAGAAAAAGGAATCGTTTAAGCAAGGAGTAAAGTGTATATTTGCCCTCTAATTAAGTACTGAACAAACACTGCCCTGGGTTTTTATTAAGTTGTCCACCTAACCAGCAATGAGGTGATGGTCCCAACCAAGGAGGAGCTGTCCCTGGGGAGCAGCATTTCTCTACCTTCTTAATGAGCTCAGTGCAGGGATCCAGGTCTATCCCAAAGTCAACTGAACTCCCAATGAACTATGAATTGCCAATACTCAACTACTTTTGACCATTTCCAAACACTCAAAGGCTGGGTCAAGGTTTGTACTTCTCTCTCAGCTATTAGTACTTACATAAATTAGTCTCACATAAATTAGGAAGGTGCTAAATGTATACTAATTGTCCAAATGATGCCTCTTTTACTTATACACCATTTTGTTGTATACTCAGACTACAATATTACTATGTAAGTGTATTTTTAATAAAATTTAAATATCAGTAGATCAAGATCAACCTATGATTAAAGATTGCATCTACAAGGTAAATAAAAGTTTCTGAAAATCTGAAACCCTGGATTTTAATATTGAAGCTTCATTGGACAAGTCCAGGCCTGGTGCACATAGATCATAAAAACATCAAAAGGATTATAGAAAACATTTCTGGGAGAACTCAGGGCCCGACTGGACACTTTAGCAGCTGCTATTTTTGTGTGATGCCATTCTTCTCTTCCTTTAGTGGCTGACAAAGCTGGATACCTGATGGGTCTGAATTCTGCAGAAATGCTCAAAGGCCTGTGTTGTCCGAGGGTGAAGGTCGGGAATGAATATGTCACTAAAGGGCAAAATGTCCAGCAGGTAATGGGATGCTCTGAATCCAGTCAACTCAGGTATTTTGCTATTTTACCCATCACCTTAAAGTTCTTTTGGTTGCAGGTATCAGAAATACATATGAAACTGGCTTCTGCATTAGGTGTAATTCATTCTTACACCTCAGGAGTAACTCAAGGGGTACAAATCAAGGAGTACGCATTGGGAGTCATGAGAGCCTGGAGCCAGGAATTGAAGAGTCCTCTGGAGACAGCCTCTTTCCAGCTCCTTCTCTGGGGCTGCATAGGATGCCATTGCTCTTCTCTGTTGCATCCATTATTAGGCAGATAAGCTTTCTCCACCTCTCCTGCCCACAGCCACCTTGTAGTTTCCAAGTTTGTATCTCCTTGGTTCCAGCTTCACCCTGAGAATGAGACCAGTGACTTTTGATCTCAATTCCAAATTATCAGGAGAGACACTTTAATTCAACTTGGATCAAATGTCCACCACCTGTTCAATTAAGTGTGGCCTGGGCTAGAGTCACACATTATAACTATGGTTGTTAGAAAACTATCTGGGATAATTCTCAGAGAAAGAGGAACATCATGAGCTGGGCAGATGTCTCAAGAAATTCTTAATATTGGGTTGAAGTATATGAAGTATATGAAATTGTCAACTTTCAACTGCTTCTAACTTTCAGGACATCAATTTCATATGTTTCAACATAATACAACTATAAAAACACTAATTAGAGGGTTGAATGGGTGATCCTCCAGGTGACCAACTCAGTGGGTGCCCTGGCCAAAGCCGTCTACGAGAAGATGTTCCTGTGGATGGTCACCCGTATCAACCAGCAACTGGACACCAAGCAGCCAAGGCAGTACTTCATTGGGGTCTTGGACATCGCTGGCTTTGAGATCTTTGATGTGAGTTGTTTGGGGAAATGGCTGGTCTAAAAAGACCCTTCTACTTTGTTTCTGCTTTGCTGAATCCCCGCTGGGTTTTCCAAACTCATTGAAATTGTTTGGTATTTGAAACATCAGTTCAACAGCCTGGAGCAGCTGTGCATCAACTTCACCAATGAGAAACTGCAACAGTTTTTCAACCACCACATGTTTGTGCTGGAGCAGGAGGAGTACAAAAAGGAAGGCATCGAGTGGGAGTTCATTGACTTCGGAATGGACCTGGCTGCCTGCATTGAGCTCATCGAGAAGGTAGAGAAATAAATGCTATGTCTCAGGGACAGCTCCTCCTTGGTTGAGACCATCACCTCTTTGCTTTAGCTCTTCCCTGTTAATACACTGCTCCCCCTAACCCCACTCCCCCAGACTGTGAGCTTTCAGATAGCTGAATCCCCTTGTGCATAAAAGGTAACTATTTGGAAAGTGCCCAAGCTCTGTTCAGACACCTAAAGAGATGCATAGGTGGTTAAGATCCCAGGGCTCGGTTATCCCCAAGAATGTAATGGGAGCACAGGAGGGACTATGGCATTTCATACTTTTCTGCCTTGTCCAAAGACCCAGAGAGGAGGGTCTGTGGAGCAGTGGGGTTCTTGGGGAAATGTTACTGTGAAGACAGTAGATGATACTAACTTTTAAAAAAGGAATCCCCATAATGTTTTAGCACTGGTCATATTGGAATAAGTATATATTCCTAAGGTGGCTACTGAGAAATTCAGATATTACTGTTTAAAATATTACTTATATTACTTTATGTCTATGTGCATAACTTTGCATGTTTTGTAAACCTATTGCAAAAAATGAGCTACCATCACATACACATAATTTCATTCCATGTTCTTTTGATCAATAAATATTAATTAAGCATATGCTACATGTCTAGCACTGTTCTGTCATTGCGCCAAGCAGACTAAGAACCTTGCCTTCACAGCACTTACATTCCAATGTTTCTAGTAACAGCAATAGCACCAAGGAAGTTGGTTCCTGCAATGGAGTCATTGGAATGTACTAGTATTAAATGCTGAGGCATAATCCATTATCTTCCTTCTAGCCTATGGGCATCTTCTCCATCCTGGAAGAGGAGTGCATGTTCCCCAAGGCCACAGACACCTCCTTCAAGAACAAGCTATATGACCAGCACCTGGGCAAGTCCAACAACTTCCAGAAGCCCAAGCCTGCCAAAGGCAAGGCTGAGGCCCACTTCTCGCTGGTGCACTATGCGGGCACTGTGGACTACAACATTGCCGGCTGGCTTGACAAGAACAAGGACCCCCTGAATGAGACTGTGGTCGGGCTGTACCAGAAGTCTTCACTGAAGCTGCTGTCCTTCCTTTTTTCCAATTATGCTGGTGCAGAAGCAGGTGAAATTCTTTTTTTCCCTTAATCTGTGAAAATCTGTGTAATTGCTCGTAGTCCAAAGCTGCTTATAAAGAACCAGTAATCAAACACAAGCTTTAGATTCAGCTTAATTTATTTGTCTAGCTCTGATCTCCATTTTTCTTTCTCCTCTCCTTCCACTTTCTTGAGGGACTGGGTTCTTTGGAGCTAAACAAGACTTCTCAGTAGACATGATAGCCAGTGCCACATTCTTTAATAGTTTTTTATTGAGATATAATTCATATACCATAAAATTCATCTTTTAAAAATTCAATTGTTTTAATATATTTATAGGATTATACAACCATTATTATTATCTAATTCAGAAACATTTTCATCACCCCTATAATCCATTAGCAGTCACTCCTCAATCCCCTCTTCCCCAACCCCTGACAATGACTAATCAATCTACTTTCTGTCTCTATGGATTTGCCTGTTTTCAACTTTCATATAATTGAAATCATACACTATATGGTCTTTCATGTCTGGCTTCTTATACTTAGCCTAATGTTTTCAAGGTTTGTCCATATTGTAATATGTATCAATACTTTACTTTTTTTTATAGAGGAGTAATATTCCATTGTATGGACAGTACACATTTTGTCCATCTACTCATTAGTTGATTAAAATTTGAGTTGTCTTTACTTCTTGGCTATTTTGAATAATGCTGCTATGACCATTTGTATACAAATTTCTATATGGAAATATGTCATCAGTTTTCCTGGATATATACCTAGGACTGGAAGAACTGAGTCATATGATAACTCTATGTTTAACTTTTTGAGGAACTTCTAGATCATTTTCCAAGGTGACTGTACAAGCCAGTATCACTCTTTAAGGTTATTTACCTATATATTTTTTAAATAATTACAAAAATAAGGTTTAAAATCATGGACTATCTTAAATGCATAAGTTTAACAAATTTATGTCTTTAATTTTAAAATATATGCAATATAATCATTCATTCCAAATTAAATCATTTTTTAAAATTAATGTCTACTGTACTCTGAGCAGTGGAATATGAAAACTGGGCATGAGTTTAACCTTAAATGGTAAATACTATCTTCTTTGAATCTAATCAAGGTATCTCTGTAACTGTTTTGCATAACCTCACTCAGAGATAACACCAAGACTAAATATAAGGTCCTATGTCAGTGTGGATTTGGGAAAGTGGCTTTCCTGCCTTTCTTCTCTCCATCCAAACACACATCATGCTAGACCCTGGGGATAAGAGGGTGGGGTAGGAGGAGTATGGGGAAACTGAAGCACTATTTTTCCCCAGGACTGACTCTCAATTACGTATCAGTGGCCAAATCTGAAATCGGGCCATTCAGAAAAAGTAGACACAATATCACTGACTCCAAATTAAGTTGGCAAATTGAGTTGTTTCTTTTAGAAGAGAAGAAAAAACTTGTAGAATATTCTTGAGAAGCTTTAGTTGTATTATTTTCAGTTACTTCCTCATTAGGAGATCAACAGCAACTCAAACATAAAAGGAGGTAATCTCTCAAGAGAAACTACAGTCATCAAGAGGAATATCTCCATCTTGCCAACTACTTGGCTGGGCTTCATGTCTGACCTCTAAAGGAAAAGTGTCTCCTTGGATACTGAGAGTCTAAGTTATATCCCCAATTAAATTCCACCCACATCCCACCATACCCCATTACCACAGTGACAAACAAGAGTGTTCCCAAATTTGAGTAGTTTGGAGGCACATAAACAACAGCAGCAGCAGCAGCAACAACAACAACAACAACAGCAGCAATTCAGGTCTCTTACATCAAAAGAAAACCAAAACTTTCAGGGATAGGAGGAGGTGATTTAAGAAGGCCACCACTGTGTCCTTGGGGCTGCATCTGACACATCTGTCTGTCTCCAGGTGACTCCGGGGGAAGCAAGAAGGGTGGAAAGAAGAAGGGTTCCTCTTTCCAGACCGTGTCAGCTGTGTTCAGGGTTCGTATTTTGGCAGCTTCCACATTCAGTTTTTGTTTTGGGGGGAAGTTTTTTGTTTGTTTTTGAGTGGAGGGGTTCCTCCCACAATGAAATAGCATTTGCTAAGGTAAATGTGCTTGTCATGATTTCTGTCCCAGGAAAATTTAAACAAATTGATGACCAACTTAAGGAGCACTCACCCTCACTTTGTACGATGTCTGATTCCCAATGAAACCAAGACCCCTGGTGAGTAAGAATCCATTCGAACAGGACTCCCTGAAATGTATGCAAAATTCTGTGGGTGTGCACACGCACAGGTGTGTGTATGTGTGTGGAAATGCACATGTGTTTCCCTGAAGAAAGTGTTATAGGCTTTATCATTTTGCTAAGTAGTCTGTGAAATAGGGCTGTCAGATTTAGCAAGTAGAAATACCAGATGTCCCATTAAATTCAAAATTGACAAAATGAAAAATGTCTTAGTATATGTAAGACTTATGAAATATATTGTATAAACTTAATAATAAAAAATTATTCACCATTTATCTAAAATTCAGATTCAGTGGGGCATCTTATATATTTTATTTGACACTCCTACTATGAAATCATATCTGAAGCATGTATATAGATACATGAGATCCATAACTTTCATAAGATTCTTAAAGGCCTCTGTGGTTTCTTTTCCCCCAAATTCAAGATCCACTAGATTGGCAAATAATTATCTTAGGTATTCTGTAAGAAAAACTGCATCAATAACAACTGTTTTCTGAGTCTATACTGCATGTTGATCACTTTATAACATTATCTCTACTGCTTACAACAGTTCTCTGCAAGGTAAGAGCAATAATCTCCATTTCATAGAAGAGGAAACCACATACAGAGAGAATGCTATGCAGTACAGTAGACCTTCAACCATCACCCAGTCCTGGATTCACAAATATTCTTAGAGTAGAGCTGTGTTTCAGGGTCATTTGTCACAAAGAAGAACCGACTGCCACACAGAGCTATGGCTTATTCCCCAGCCAGACTGTTCTATCCCAGACATGGGTTTCTGGCCCGTAAATAAACCTCCTGCCTCAGTGACATTATAAGTTAGCAGAGAAATTAGATGGTCGGGGAAGAAATCCCAGCTCCACTTATTACTACCCATGAGTCCCTAAGCCAAGTACCTTGGCTTTCAGCTCTACAAAAGCAAGCAGAACACTTGTATTTATTCATTCATTCATTAAGTTAGTTATTCATTCATCTGTTTACTTAACGAGTGCTTATAAAGTATTTCCTCACTTTGTAAATATTAACTCATCTAACCTGCTGTAGAGGATTGTGAAAATTAAATGAACAAGTACATATCAAGCATTTGAAACAGGGCTGAGCACATTATGAACACTCAGTAAATGTCAGCTTTCAGTTATTATAATAATAATAATTATTATTATTATTATGAGAATAATATTATGTATAATAATAATGTGAGGATTATTATTACTATTACTTAAAACCAAAAAACTTTAATTTCCTAAACCACCTGGTCTACTATATTCAGTGAATTTATTTTCCATGGAAGTTAGGCTCTAAAGTCTAAGGCAAAAACCAGCTGTACTGTTTTGACACCCAATGTCTGGGGCAGACTGCTCCGCCCCCACCCGGGGTGGAGGCGGGCAGCGGGGCGGTGAACAGCACAGCCAATTTCTCATCTAGTGTAGGAACAGAGCTGTTTCTTTGGTTAAGCACCAAATGAATTCGTTGGCTCGTATGGAGGTGTTTTGTTGTAAAGAGAACTCGACCCAAAATTCTGGGCCTGCACAAACAGGAGGGGCGCTGGAAGGGAAGGGAATCCAGTCTCAGCTCTGCTACTCCTTGCAACGCACTTCACCTCTCCAGGCTCAGTCTCCTTGGGCACGCTTCCATCTTGCAGGATGGCTTTGTGGGAACTAAAAAACATCTCCCCTCTGAGCGTACATATTTGACAAGCAGAATGACAGCTCTTGTCTCCTCATTATGAAATGATAGTCTTTAAGTTTTCTTCTGTCTCTAAAAGGGTCAATTGTTCTCTAATTACACTTTTTCTCTCTGCTCCTGTCCTTGTGGAAATGGAAACCTCTGCCATGTCTTTAACCATGCCTGATGTATCAAACAGAGAAAACAGTATCGAGTATCTAATGTATGGCTTACTGTATGTCAGGGGCTATTTTAAGTTCTTTATTCATATTAACTCAGTTAATCCTCACACAGCCTTATGAAGTAGATGCTGTCATTATCCTAACTTCACAAATGAGATAATTAAGGCATAGAAAGTGTAAATTCACACAGCTAGTAAATGGCACAGCTGGGACCTGAACCCTTCAGAATCCTCATTCAAGAAATAATGAGGCCGGACTAGATGATTTTTAAGGTTCTCTCACGTCAGAGATTCTCTGAATTTCCAATACATTTTCTCCTTGCTCTTAGCCACCTCTTTCTCTAGAGAATCGCTCTCTCCTAGGACTTCCAGGAGTGATGAAAATGCTCTTATCTGCACTGTCCAGTATGGTGGCCACTAGTTACATGACACGTGGCCAGTGCGATGAGAAAACGATCCTTTTGTTTTAGTGAATTTAAATTTAAATAGCAACATGCAGCCAAAAACTACTGAATCAAACAGTAGTGCAGCTCTAGCAGAACCTTGAAAATTGTATAAATGTATAATCATCTCTCCTCACAGTAGCCAGGGGGAACTTGTGAGTATTCTAGAAGTTTCCACGAGGTTAAGTCAAAGCCAGCTTTAGCCCCTTCCAGCAAGTTAGGAAGCCCATTATGAAAAGTCATTATGTAGCCATAGACCTCTCCTGTAACCCCTCACCCAGCCTCAAGACAGAATTTTCTCCGTCCTCTCTTTTTTTCAATTATAGTTGACATACAATACTAAACTAGTTTCAGGTGTACACAACACAGTAATTAGACATTTATGTAACTTACGAAGTGATCACTCTGATAAATCCAGTACCCATCTGACACTATATACAATCATTACAATACTACTGACTGTATTCACCATGCTGTACTTTATAGCCTCATGACTATTTTGTAACCACCAATTTGTACCTCTTAATCCCCTCCCCAATTCACCCTTCTCAGGCCCCTTTTGACGTGTGCCTGATCCAGACTGGTTACCAAGAGCGACCATGTTGCCTCCCCCATGGAGGCTTGTCCCTCTGGTTCCTCTTCTTCCACCCCAGCTTTGGGGCTCCCTCCTTGCTTTCTAGAGCAGGTGTTCAACAGTCAGCAGATGACTGCCCTGCATTCAACCCCCTCCATCCCTACTGTAGCCCTCCTCATTCTCTCTGTTTCTCTTCTACCACTAAAGGCACAGCCTTCAGATTTTACATCTCTGTCCTTTGAGATGCAGAGGGCATCTCAAGTTATCTAATGGTAAGCCCAAAGGGTACTCCACACTCATTCTGCCCTCCCTTGGAGTCTAGCTAGAGTCAAGGGCCATGAACAGAGTGAAGATCAATACTCTGGCTTTCATTCCCATGGTGATGGGGTGTTAGAGTCTTCCTAAGAGGTTGTGATTATTTATACTGTGAGACTACAGGCAGGCTCCAGCCACTCCCAATCCTAGAGCTGGCACTAACCCTTTCCACTCAAGTCTAGGTGTGTCAGAGTATCTCATGGTCCTCAGGCTACCAAAGAGAACAATGAAAAAGCCACTGACATATCCTGGAACACTGTCTCCCCAGGAGTCATGGACCACGCCTTGGTCATGCACCAGCTGCGCTGTAACGGGGTCCTTGAGGGCATACGGATTTGCAGGAAAGGATTCCCCAGCCGGATCCTCTATGCTGACTTCAAACAGCGGTAGATCACCTATCTTTGCATCTCTCTCCTTTTGGGAACACCTTTTACATTCCCCAAAGGTGCTCCTTGGGTTGGTTGTGTGGTGGGCTCACAAGCCTCCCAGGGTGTCATGCTGGGGGCAGGAGATGATCCCCTGCCCAGAGTAAGTGCTGGGCCACCCCAAAGTGGCTCCAAGGGCAGAGCTCAGACCCTCTAACCTGACCGAGACTCTAGACCGAGGTTCTCAACCTTGGCACTGTGGGAGCTAGATAATCCTTTATTGTGGGGCTGTCCTGTGCATGGTAGGATTCAGACAGCACCCTGTCCTCTATCCACAGATCTCAGTAGCAAACCACACCCCCTAAAAGCTGCGAAAATCAAAAATGTCTCCAGATATTGTCAAATGTCCCCGAGGGAAACAAATCACCCCTATTCCCCTATTGAAACAAATCTCCTCCCAGCTACCATCTGGGCCCATAATTCTAGGCCTTGTCTGGAGTGGAGGAGGGGAGAGGACCCTCCAGAGGCAAGAGGGCCAGAGGTCTGCAGGTTACAGCCGATTCAAGGCTCTGCCAAGTTATATAAGAACCATTACCTCTGAAAGCAAAATTCCAGCTGTGCACTCAGCTGGGCTTCTTTCCATTATGTTTCTCCCTCTCACACCATAACCTGCTTCTCTGGAATTAATCCCTAGAATTCCCCTTCTGCCAGACTAGCTGTACATATTCCATTCTTCCTCAGTCTGGAGCAAGAGAAAGTTCTAGAAGGCCTGGTCTCAGGTACAAGGCCTTTCATCGGGGGTGAATCTACTCAGGGAGCTTTTCTTTTAACTGAAACTACCACCCTACCCCGCACTGCCAGGCTGATGAGGGGGATCTAAGTAGATGTGAGGCCCGATGCAGCCTCCCAGTGCAGTGTTCTTGTGGGATGAGGCGTCTCCTCAGCTTCCTGTGTGCTGTGCCAGCTACTGGCAGACTCTTGTCACGTAAGCCACAGTGGCTCTCTGCAGTCTGTGAAGTCTCTGGAGTAGGCACAATTGACACCCTTCCTCCTGTCCGGGCCTTACCCATGGGAAAGGGGAGGGTGCGGCCTTCCTGCCCTGGGTCACTGCAGGATGACGGGACTGGGCTCTCGCAGGCCTGTGAGACCCTCAGCCTGAGCAGCAAGGAGCAGAATGCAGCCCTCAGGAAAAGGCTGTGCGGCCAGAGGCCCTTGTTCCCCTCACCCCCAGGAGCCAGCAGGCCCCAGAGCTGACTCGCCGTGCTCCCTTCTCAGGTACCGGATCCTCAATGCCAGCGCCATACCGGAAGGGCAGTTCATTGATAGTAAAAATGCTTCTGAGAAGCTTCTGAGCTCCATCGACGTGGACCGGGAGCAGTACAGGTTTGGCCATACCAAGGTGAGAAGGGGTGAAGCTGGGACACCCCACACCCTGTGCAACCACAGCCCTGTGCTGCTTGCTAGCTGACTGGAGGAACGGGGTCTTTCTCTTTCCCCCTCTGGTCAACCTGACCACCCCCTGCCCAGTGGCCCAGGTAGAGGGAGCCTATGTTTGGGTACAGAGAGCTCTGTCTCCATGTTGGTTTTTAAGAGTCTAGAGGCTTAACTGAAAGCTGGAGCCCCATCTGCCATAGAAGAAAGCAGTGGGAACCCTAGCGTCCTGGAGGGAGCAAAGGAAGGACTCACTAAAGGTGATAAAAGAGCCTAAGAGAGAGGAGAACACAGAATTCCAAGGGCAGTGAGGACTTGAGAAGAATGATTATAGCCCATAAAAATGACTACCGTTGTCTGAGTACATGTGCATGGAGCCCTGTGACATGCCCCCTGCACTCATTGCATTGATCCTCCCAATAACCTGATGGGGACATGGGTTGAACTGACCTCATTAGGTTGCTTGTGGTCACAAGGATGGTGAGTGGCAAAAGCCGGCCTCTGATCCTGGCCCAATCCCAAAGCTCCAAGTCTCTGAAAGGTTTACCACACCAGAGGGGTGGCTGCTGCCACAAAGGGTTTCTGCTTCCTTGCAGCATTGTGGGGGCCGAGGAAGCTCTGCCGGTGTAGGCAGTGGGTGAATGGGCCTTAGGTGGGACCAGCCTTCTCAGATGGGCAGAGAGAGAGGAGAAAGGGGAGATAGGAGTCTGTGGATCTCCCCTAATCTGGGCACAACTGAGTTCTGAGGTCACTTTCTGGATTCATCTTTGCTTCCTGTATGTGAGCTCTGTCTGAATCTGCCCATGCTGACAGGGCTGGTAGGGCCTGTAACATGCTTTGGAAGAAGATACAGGAGGGGCTGCTGTGCAGGTCCTAGGAGCCAGACGGCTGCTGGTCCTGCCCCAGGCCTCGAAGGTCAAGTTTTGATTTTGGGCTTTCGCCAGGGCCCAGGGTTGAACGCCTGCTGAGAACAAAACAGGGCTGTCTCTCCTTTAACACAGGTGTTTTTCAAAGCTGGACTCCTGGGACTTTTGGAGGAGATGAGGGATGAGAAGCTGGTGACCCTTATGACACGCACACAGGCCCTGTGCCGGGGATACCTGATGCGGGTGGAGTTCAAGAAGATGATGGAAAGAAGGTGACACAGACCCTCGCCTCCCCCTTACCCTGCTCTTCCTACTTAAGAGATGATGATCTCTTCCTGCTTTTAGTCCTGGGATATTAATATACTCATTCATCCATTTAACCAACATTTACTGAGCAGGAATTCCATGCCAGGGACTCTGCTTGGCACTGGGGATACAAAAAAAAAAAAAAAAAAAAAAACCCTACCCTCCAGGAGCTCACTATAAGTTGGACATGTACGTGGCTAATTTTAATGCCTATGACCAGTACAATGTCAGAGTTATATTCAAGGCAATGAGAGACTGTTAAGTCTTAAGTCCCCAACCTGGTTGGGGGTTGAGGTTGGCATGAAGGGGTCAGCAAGAAAAAAGAACTTTCTGAAATAAGTTGTGCATGACCTAAGATAGGGTGGCCTGGGAGGGAGATCGACAAGCAGGTCACAGTATTTGGAACAAGGATCGAGAGGCAGGCAGTGAAGTTTTCTGTGTACCCTGTTAATGAACCCGTATTGAATCATCTGTTTGATGGGGAGCTGTGGAGGTGTGTAAGGAGATAAATGAGAGGATCAGGTTTGCAGCATAAGAGAGGTCACTCTAGCAACTACAAGGAGAGCAGAACTGAAAGGACAAGAGAGGCCAAGACCAGGTGTGGCAGAAGTCCAAATAAAAGATGACGAAAACCTGAATTAGGAAATAGTCGATGGAGAAGTGAGGAGGGGGTGGATTGAGAAATAATTTAAGAGTCTTACTCCTTCAATAATTCAGCAGAAGGAATGGTAGCATTGATGGCTGGTCATGTGTGGGAATTTCGGGGAGAGGGAATTTGGGTGGAAACCCATTCTCCCTAGAGCCTTCATACCCTGTATAGCTCTAACATCGTTGTTGCCATAATGGACCACCGATATGCATTAGTCAGGAACATTTTCCAGTACTGTTGAATTGTATACCTGCAACTTACTGGATTTCATTAACCAATGTCTCCATAATTAAATAAATGAATGAATGAATGAATGAATGAATGAATGAATAGATTTTAAAAAATAAAAGAACATCTCCCAGGCATCTAGCTTGATGAAGTGAATGGAAGCCAGTGCAGCAATGAAAAATATCTCCAAGAAGGGGCCAGTTTAAAAGAAAGAAAAGTAAGTTTCCAGGTACATGTGAGCTATGTGATATGAAGTTGTGGAGGATGACGAGTAGGAAATAGTGTAGGTGATACTGGGGCATAGGCAACAGTCAAAATTAGCAAAATAGATCAGTTCTACTAGGGCAAGAGTCTGGGAGATGACCAGTGGACTAAAGACAGATCCTGCTATACGCCAACACTTAAGCAGAGAGAGGGAGCCCAGGTGGCAAGATATCATGAAACATAAAAATTGCTTTGTTATAGAATCAAAGGCAGAAGAAAGTTTCAAAAAAGTGAGAGTTAACAATTCAAATATGAGAAAAAGACCCAATAAAATAGGAATGAAAGATGTTCATTGCATTGGTAATTAGGAGGCACTGGCACTTAGGCAGAGTATTTTCAATGGGGCAGTGGAAGTAGAAGCCAGGTGAGTGGGAGACCCACACCAAGCCCATGTGCTCTCTCACCTCCCAACCTTTGCAAGAGCTGTTTCCTTTGCCCCCATTGGTAGAACCTACTCTGGAGTCCCTGGGATTTGCACAGCTTGGCTATAGTTCCCTGCCACCTAGCCCGGAAGGATGCAGGTCCACCCAGGCACGCAGAGTGAATGGGGTAAAGACGAGACCCGGCTGTGGGTCACTAATCTCAGCCCTAACGGGTGTACAGGGACTCCATCTTCTGCATCCAGTACAACATCCGCTCCTTCATGAGTGTCAAGCACTGGCCCTGGATGAACCTGTTCTTCAAAATCAAGCCCCTGCTGAAGAGCGCAGAGGCTGAGAAAGAGATGGCCACCATGAAGGAAGACTTCGAAAAGGCCAAGGAAGACCTGGCCAGGTCTGAGGCTCGCCGAAAGGAGCTGGAGGAGAAAATGGTGTCCCTGCTGCAGGAAAAGAATGACCTCCAGTTGCAGGTCCAAACTGTAAGTACCTTCTTCTTGAGAAAAGAAAGAGCAAACCTTGAGGGCCCATCAGGTGTCTTTTCGAGGGATGTTGGTGCCACCCAGTGGTCATACAGAGTATTGCAGAACCACTCCGCGTGCTGAAAAATGTGTCTGAAAAATGAATTTCTGCTCGTCCTGATTTATCCCTATCTTTCATAGCAGAGTTAGACCTATATTGCTGTGCATATGAACAGTATATGTCATAATAAAAGTTGTCATGAATGTGCCAGATAGTTTTAAAATCATGTAAATAAAAATAAACCACTAAAATTAAATAATTCAAAGTAGAAAGAGTAATTTTATATAATGATTTTTGATAATATGTTTATAGTCCCAAATGCTTTGAAAATGTGCACTTCTCAACAAGACTATAGAGGAAACAAAGCCATATATACAGTGCATAACACAATGGCCATGTAATAGTATCATTTCACAGTTAAAGTGTTTACCATTTGCCCTTTATTGATAAACTTCCAAATACCTTTACCTTTGGCCTGATGCGCAAAGCATTTTTCCTCCACTTTTCTCTTTCCCAATCAGTATAGTATGATTATTAGGAGCATTTTCCCAAGCATAGTGGGCAAGAGAACAAGTTTTAGAATCAGATCACTGAGTGTAGATCCCAAAACCTCCATTTGATAGCTATGTAACCTTGGGCAAGCTACTCTCCTGCTTTGTGCCTCACTTTTCTCACCTGTAAGATAGGCACAGTAATTGTACCCATCCATAAGGTTGCTGGAGGGTCGGATGAGTCCATGCATATGAAATGCTTAACACATAGCACATGTTCAGTAAACAAAGATGGTTCTTCTTACCAGTCTCTTTTCATCCATAACCTTTAAATGTGTGTCCAGTTCTTATGATACTCTTGTATGAGAAGCCTGACTAAGTTTAAGAACTAAGCATGGTCTGTCCTAGACACTCATTGCAAAGTGTTCTGGGACGAGTATTTACTTAATCACTTATTCCTGTCTACTTTGAATTTTGTTCTGTGGCTGGAGGAGGCAGGCTAAGGACATGTAGGCAGCACTCTTCTGTTGAAAGTTAAAAAGTAGTAATGTTTTGAAACTATTATTTAGTTTGTGATGAGAAAAGAGATGAGTCACTTTTCAGCTGGTGGTAATAGGAAGAAATGGCTGGGCATCCAAAATTGGCAAATTTGCAGAGGCTTTATAACCTTCATGAACACCTTTGATTGAAATTATTTTAGGTAAATTTTAATTAAGTGGATGATGTCCTTACTGGTCAAAAAAGTATGTGGATGATATACAAGTGCGAGTGCATGTGATCCATACCTTAGGTCTAGTTAATGGGCTTTTGGAGGGAAAGCCCTGCCCTTCCAGGTATGGTTTGTCAAGAGGCTGATCAAACATAATGCTCTGGATCTTTTAGGAAACAGAAAACCTGATGGATGCTGAGGAACGGTGTGAGGGGCTCATAAAATGCAAGATTCAACTGGAAGCAAAAGTCAAGGAGTTGAATGAGAGATTAGAAGAGGAGGAAGAAATAAATTCTGAACTTGTTGCCAAGAAGAGGAACCTGGAAGATAAATGCTCCTCTCTCAAAAGAGACATTGATGACTTGGAGCTGACGCTGACGAAAGTGGAAAAGGAGAAGCACGCCACTGAGAACAAGGTGGGCTTCACAGTTTCTTGAACTATCCTGACTCCCTCAGTGTAAGGAGTAGACAGGTGGGACAGGACCCCCACTAACCCAGCATTACCTGGAAGTGAGAGGCAAGAGCACATAGGTGGGTGGTTAAGTTCCAACAAGTTCTGTCCTCTGCCTTGCTCTCTACACTGCAGGTTTTCTCAACCTTCCCACAACCCTCCCAATTGTGCCACAACCTTCCAGCCTCAACCCTCCTCCACAGAGCAGGAACCCTTGGGTCCTATGCAACATTGCTTCTCACCACACTTGACACAGGAAGGGCAAACAGAAATACCTTCTGGGGCCAGGCAGATGAGTGAGGCAGGTGGTGAAGGAGGCAGAAAGCTAGATAATGGCAAGGCTTGGCAGGAAGGTGGGGGTACAGGGACCTTCATGCATTGTTGGTATAGACTGATGTAGCCTATGGGAAAGCCATCTGCAATACTTAGTCAAATTAAGAATCCACATATCTTTTGACCCAGTGTTTCTGCTCCTGGGTGTATAAACCAGAGAATTTTTCTGCCAGTCCATAAGGGGACATACATGTACAGGGATGTTCATGGCAGCATTGCTTGTGGTGGGGGAGAGCTGAAGGCAATATCGGGATCCACACTGGGGAGGAGAGAGGTGAGATGTGGAGGATGCACACCAGGGAGTACTACGTAGCCATCAAGAGCAACAGGCTTGTACACACAGAGCAACAAGATAGATATAAAAGACCTAGTGCTGAGTGTGGGGAAAGTAAGATAATGAAATATACAGTATGATACCATACATAGACTAAAATTACCTACACATGAAATAGAAAATGTTTTACAAAAATAAAGAACAATGCACGATTCATTTCATAATGATTGCCAGTAAGGTGGAGCAAAAAATGAGGTTGGCTAGGTGTGAGATGACTCGGTCAGTGTTGGATGGACAATTGGGAGTAGTGGAAAGAGACAATAGAGAGGAGTAGAGACTATGGCACACTGGAGAGCATTTACCCTGTCCACAAGTGGCAGTCACGACTCAGCTCCAGCCAACTGCTGCCAGCTGGGAATGGGAATCCAGCATTACCAGAGATTCCAGCTTTCTGTAAGAAGCCAGAAATCCAGACTTCATGTAAAATCTCATGTTTTTCAATGTTAATATCTTATTCGAAGGTTGTAAATCACTATGAGGAGTAAGGAAAAGATGCTTGTGGCTGGATTTAGCCTAGGGGTCAGGAGTTAGAGATCTCAGATTTGGAAGGATGTTGTATGTGGGAAAAAGTTTAATGCTTTAAAGCTCCATGTTGGGTGCCCTCATCCTGCTTCCTGACAACACAGGATTCCCATTGTGGATTTTCTGGAGAGCACCTTATGTTTCTCCTTCCCCTTCCTGCCTCATTCTAAACCCCAATCGACCAATCTAACACACAAATTCCCGTGGAGGTGTTATGATGAATATAGATTGATGTGTTACCCTTCAGAGGCAGTATGTTTGCATTTAACAGTATCCTTCGATGAAAGGACAACACTTAACAGTGTCCTTCAATAAAATAATCAATAGCCTTGGCTGGAAGCTTCTGGTTTAATTGTTTCAAAATCCGATTTGTGTTAATGTTTCCTAGGTAAAGAATCTTTCTGAAGAAATGACAGCCCTTGAAGAAAACATCTCCAAATTGACCAAGGAGAAGAAATCTCTGCAGGAAGCCCATCAGCAAACACTGGATGATCTTCAGGTTGAAGAGGACAAAGTCAATGGTCTCATCAAAATAAATGTCAAGCTGGAGCAGCAAGCAGATGATGTGAGGATATTTTACTGCTGTGCTCTAACATTTATTGCTTGCAGAAGCTGAGGCAAGACAGGGCCCAAATAGGACGCAGGGGTTGAGTGTTCAGACTCAAATCGGAATCGCTGAGTGGAGATCTCAGCCCACTCCAAATACATCTGGAATGCTGACTGAGCCACTTAAACTCTGGAACCTCAGTTTCCACCTTGTGAAATGGGGGTACAACTAGCTCTGGCTCGGAAGGTTTCCGTGGAAGGCTCGGCATATAGAAAGTGTTAGCAAAACTAGTAGCTACTAATATCATTAGCGGCTGCGGTGGCAACACCATCCATTTCTAGGTTCTTTTCGGTTCCAAAGGCTTCAATCCTGTTCCAACATTGTTAAAAATGGGTTTCCTTTGTGACCATGGAAATTACCATTCCCCCGTCCCCCATCACATTACATTTCGCTCTTGAGGTAAGAGCCAGTTTCAAAGCTTTCAGGTTGCACTCTCAAATGTGGCTAGAACTTTACCAGATAGCCTTAAATTCCTGAGGCCAGAGCAGGTATGCTCCACACCTCCACCCCGGCCCCTCCCCCATGTGTGCCCATGCATGTGTGTGCGTGCATACGCACACACGCACGTGCGCACGCACGCACGCACACACAATTCTTTGCCTAGGTGTCCCGAGGGTTGCATGGTGTAACTGGGGGAGGAGTGATAGTGTGCCATCTGCACCTCCACAAGCACAGCTGTAGCCCACTTTTTCTGTCTGGGCAAGAGCATGCACCTATGGGCACCGTGTTTCCACAGGGAACGTGGCCCGAGACAGGTCAAGTGGGAACTGGCTGAAAGAGGCACCACGAAGCCTCTGAGGGCTCCAGTAACCTGGGGCAGCCTTTTCTGGAAGAGAGAAGAGTGAGGAGGCAGGGGGAAAACTTGCTCTGTCCTGGGTCCAGAGGCATGCGTTCACACCCTAAGGGAGCCCATGAAAGCCACGGGCATATGTGTGGCTGCACTGGCTGAAGCGGCAAGCTCGTTTCTCCAGCAGGGTCTCAACTTTGCCACCCATGTCTTCCCAGCTTGAGGGCTGCTTGGAGCAGGAGAAGAAACTGCGGGCCGACCTGGAGAGAATGAAGAGGAAGCTGGAAGGAGATCTGAAAATGTCTCAGGAATCCATTATGGATCTAGAAAATGACAAGCAGCAAGTAGAGGAGAAGTTGGAAAAGTAGATATTTCATTTTCATTTTCACCTCTGTGTTTGAGCCGAAGAAACCAACTTTCCCCTTTAAAAAGCTTGTATTTTATGTTATTTTAAATACATGTGTATCTACTTTCAGGAAGGAGTTTGAAATCAGTCAGTTACAAACCAAAATTGACGATGAGCAAGTTCACAGTCTGCAGTTACAAAAGAAGATTAAAGAACTGCAGGTGAGACTATGGAATCTCCCCGCCCCGGGGACCCCTCTCCAGCACCTCCCGGACCTGGGGACTTCTCGCCAGCACCTTCCGGACCCAGGGGCCCCTCGCCAGCACCTCCTTGCCCCGCTGCCTTTCTTTTCTTCGCTTCTTCTTTCTTCCCTCCCCCTGAGGCAGGAGAGAATGTCCTGTTCTTCCCTTTGTTTTTTCAAATTGATATTTTAATTTTCTAAGTACCACATGAATAGATTTCCTTAGAAATAATTAAAATATTACCAATAAGGCCGAATATTATTGGTAAGGGTGTTTTGATCACCACCCTTGAGCCCAGTGCCCGCACCCTCTTCTCAGAAGTCGCTACCAATTTCAGTTGGATGTGCATTCTTCTGGATGTTTTGTTATGGATTTATGTACACAGTTAGGACCCTAAAATATATAAGGTGTATATATACATAAAATACATATTCATAAAATACACATAAGGTATGTTTGTATATATACATAAAAATATAAAGGAACAAGAATATAAACATATAAACATGTACATAAAACTATATGTATAGATACATAAAATATGTATGACATATATACATTAAAAATATGCATTAAAATATCATCGCACTGAGACTACTGTTCTGCAGCTTTCTCCTTTCATGTAATAACACGTCCTGCAGAGCTGTCCATGGTAGTCGTGGGTTGACGTTTAACTGCTCCTTGGACTCCTAGAGAGCATGGCTCCACCGCGGCGGTTTGATCATTCCCCTATTGGTGGACGTTTAGATTGTTGCCAAGTTTTTTTCGCTAACTTAATGTCACAATGTATTCTTTACTTTATAATGCCTACTCCTCATCCCTCACCACCCTGCCCACCTCAAGCGGCCTGTTGGCCCCCACAATATTCCTGATACGGTGACTCTTTCAGGCCCGCACTGAAGAGCTGGAGGAAGAGATTGAAGCAGAACGCACGTTCAGAGGCAAGATTGAGAAGCAGCGCTCAGATCTGGCCAGGGAACTGGAGGAGATCAGTGAGCGGCTGGAAGAAGCAAGTGGGGCAACTTCAGTTCAGATTGAGATGAACAAGAAGAGGGAGGCTGAGTTCCAGAAAATGCGCAGGGACCTGGAGGAGGCCACCCTGCAGCATGAAGCCACTGCGGCCACCCTGAGGAAGAAGCACGCGGACAGTGTGGCTGAGCTCGGGGAGCAGATAGACAACCTGCAGAGGGTCAAGCAGAAACTGGAGAAGGAGAAGAGTGAGCTGAAGATGGAGATCGATGACATGGCCAGCAACATTGAGACCATCTCCAAGTCGAAGGTACCTGACACTGTGCTTGGCAAATGCAAGGCCACCACGTCCGCCTGACAGTGTCATGTGTCATTCAATGCTCAAATTCACTGCTTGTTCTAACCTGAAGCTCTGTCCCCACTTCTGCCTGCTCTCAATTCCCCAAATTCTTTCAAGTCAGTCAAGCTTGGTACAATGATCTGCTATGACTCTAGGTCTCATCATCCTCCTAGAGTTTTGCAGAAAGCTTCCAATCCATCTGGCATTTTCTAGAACTAAACCTATGAATGGATTATGCTAAAAGACCTTGCTGGGTATAGTTATCTACAAGCCACCTCCTTAGTCCACAATACTGGTCCCTGCGAGGCATAGCCAATGTAAAGTTATGCATGAAAGTGGGGGCGGACTCTTTAAGAAAATATACATAAAATATAAATACAAAATTAAGCATGTAAGTAAACATTTAATTAGTATGAGAAAAACATGTCACAAATTACTGGCACCTTGGAGAATGTGGTTCCTGTTTTTGGAGATCTCTTTAGGCCATTTTTCAGAAATGCCTACCTTGATATGAATTCTCATTTATGACTGGCTTCTCCTCCTCACTTGGAACCTACAGCTCCTGGCACAATCAGGGGCCCATGCAAATGAGGGCACAGAAGCTTAAATTTTGCCAGTTTCATGGTAAATTGACCTCTGTGTGTGACATCAAAGCACTGTGTGCTCCTAGATTCAAGTGTTATCCTTGCTCTCGGGAGCTCAGAGCTGTACTTTGGACTGCTGGGCTGGACTATAAGAAGTGGTGACCCCAGATGTGTTGCCACAGGCCTCCTACAGAGGAGTCAGGGTGTCTGTGGAGAAAAGCAGAAACAGGTCAGAGAATTAAGGTGATTCTATGGTGCCACTTGCTGTCTTTATTTAACATCTGAGTTTACACTGCTTGTTCATTATTTTGATTTCTTCCTTACTCCCTGACTACAACTCTTTCTCTCTCTCTCTCCTTCTAGTTTACCCATTGTTCTGCCTGTCCCATTTTTTCCTTCCCCCTAAAAAGTATGTCTGTATGTATTCTCCCTCTCCTTCCTCCCTCCCTCCCTTTCTCCCTCCTTCCTTCCTTCCCTCTCTGCCCCTCACCTCTCTCTCTACTGTAGTGAGACAAGTCAAATCAGGTTGTAGGGTTGGCTGAGTTACAAGAGACTCTAGCATCATCCACATGCTGTGTCTATAACCAGAGCCTCCCTTCCACATCCCTAGCTCCATCATTGCTTCGTGCTCTCAGTTCACATTTTTTAAATCCCATAGAAGTGCTTTCTATTTTTAAGTTGTTGTTCCATTTGATTTTTCTCTCTGTGAGTCCCCATCCCTTTTCAGCTACACCTGATTTAATTGTTTCATGTCCCTAGGTCATCTTCTCAAAGATATCCTAAGCTCCTTGAGGACTTTCCTGGAATCTAATATCCCTGCTTCTTTTGCTGCCATCTCACACTTTGCAGTCTAAGGACAAATATATGCTCACTATATTTATTTTATGTTATATGAGGTGGGAGGAGGAGGAAAGAGGTCTACAACATATACAAGGTTTTTAAACAAACTTCACAAAAAGCACAGGCCACCTAGAGGCTACGGTAGTGGAGGGGGGAGGATCTCTCCATGCCACCTCCACCACAGGGAACTTTTTGTATAACTAAATGAAATGTTCAGCACTGTCACCTGAATATGTTGCTTGCAAACAGGTACATCAGAGGGTAATATTATTCACATGGCAATAGAATTATTTATTTTACAAAAAGATCCCAGGTCTCCTTTGAGTAGAATCTTCTCAAAGGTTTGTCTGTAAATCATTAAATACTTATCTACCAAAAGCTGGTGTTCCAAGATGTTGGCAATGAAGCAGCAATCACAAGTAAAAATAAAGCAAACCTGAAACGATCATTTTAAAGTGACCTTCATATATTCCGTATTTTTATTTTACCTGATGAGAAGCTAAATTAGCAAATCGTCCAGTTCAATACTGGACACCAGGGACTTATTTTTCTCATTCACACTGAATTTTTCTTTTTAAAGGGTAACATAGAAAGAATGTGCCGGACTGTGGAAGACCAATTTAATGAAATCAAAGCCAAGGACGAACAACAGACACAATTAATCCATGATCTGAACATGCAGAAGGCAAGACTGCAGACCCAAAATGGTGAGGATGGGCAGGGCGCTGTGGTCCAGCTGGGCCATGGGAGAGGGCAGGCAGAGACACTGACATGAGACCACATCTGTTTGGTAGGGGAGCTGAGCCACCAAGTGGAAGAAAAGGAGGCTCTGGTTTTACAGCTAATGAAAGGCAAGCAGACCCTCACCCAGCAGCTGGAAGAGTTTAAGAGGCAACTGGAAGAAGAAACCAAGGTAAGGATACTTCTTGGTATGGCAAAGTCAGATACAGCCTGATGAACCAGGAAGCAGGTTGGAGGCAGTGCTACATCACAAAATCTGATGCTGCTTCTCTCTGCCTCGGAGTGTGGTAGGAACCTAGTGTTTGAGGCTAGAGAACCGTGGCATTGGATCTCCTTCCTCAGAGATGGAAAACTCTTTCAAGGTGCTCTATCTTCTGGGCTTCTCGGTCCCCCACAGGGTAGTCTAATAAACTTCCCTCTCCAGCAATCCCCTCCCCAGCAATCCCCTCCCCAACACTGCACCGGCTTGATCATCTGTGCCTCTGTATATTCTTTCACTGTCCAGCAATTCATCCCAGCCCCATGAAACATCCTCCTTTTTTTTCTTCATCGCACTTTGTGTATCACCTGCTACAACACCCAATTTTAAACTCCCTTCCTCCCAAAAGGCTGCATGAGTTTAGGGGTACCCTGGGGACATCTTCATGCTCTTATGTAAATATCTAGATACTTATGTTTATAGTGCATGTCTCCCCACTGATCTGTAAACTCCTACAGGGCAAGAATAATTTTTCCCTACTATACTTGCAAAAGGTGGTACAGTGCACAATAGAACCATGCTCACCGTAGGTGCTTAGTAATGTTGGCTATGTGTGTTCAAGTGTTGGAATGAGAATCCAGGAGTCCACAGAAAGTGTATAATTATAATTCTGAGATTGCCATGCACCAGCTAAGACTTACAGAGCAATCTTTGGGAATTCTCCCATGCTCCAGCTAAAAAAGAGCAAGTGCTATATTTGTTTCCCATCTTTCTATCATATGGTAAGGGTCTTTGGTGGACCAGGGTTGGTGGGAGGGGAATGGTGAGAACCAGAGCCTGACTGAGTAATGAGAATGTTCATTACAGGAGCAGGGGGCTGTCCTCCGGCCAGGATACAGTAGCAGCTAAGTGTTCCTTCTTGTGAAGGTAGCATGTGAATGATTGAACTTGGGAAATGCTGGTTTAAATGAAAATATCTTAACTTGGAAAATGGCCAAATATTTTTGCAGTTTATCACCACTATAATTCCATAGGCCAAGAACGCCCTAGCCCACGCCCTGCAGTCCTCCCGCCATGACTGTGACCTGCTGCGGGAGCAGTATGAGGAGGAGCAGGAAGGCAAAGCTGAGCTGCAGAGGGCACTGTCCAAGGCCAACAGCGAGGTCGCCCAGTGGAGGACCAAATATGAGACAGACGCCATCCAGCGCACAGAGGAGCTAGAAGAGGCCAAGTATGGGCTCCTGGGTTGCTGTAGGAGAGATGACCCTGAGACACAAGTGAAGGAACAGAGGTTTCTTCCTGGAGCATCTCTCTTCCCAGGCTTTTGGGTTTTCTTAAGAATTCATATAGGGTCTCCCTGTCCTTCCTGTGTGGCACAATCTATTCTACCTGATCCCCTTGGGGCCTCCTTGGTGGCCTGCTTTGCCACCAAGCACTTTGGGATTCTTTAGATGTTTTTTAAACCCTCTCCATTCATCTAACTCTAGGTGTCGGTCTTATCAAATTCCAATCCCTTATAGACTGTTTCTCTTCTGATCTGACACTTCTGAAATAGTCCACTTTTGCTAAGAAAAGAAAAATCTGGTTCTCTTAGAAAAAAACTGGCCCAGAGGCTCCAGGAAGCAGAAGAAAACACAGAGGCAGTGAGCTCCAAGTGCGCTTCCTTGGAAAAAACCAAGCAGAGGCTTCAGGGAGAAGTGGATGACCTGATGCTGGATTTGGAGCGGGCCAACACAGCTTGTGCCACCTTGGACAAGAAGCAGAGGAACTTTGATAAGGTCCTTCCCTACAGATTTATGATAGCAGTGATGAAAGTGATAGACTTTCATGTCCACATGTGTGAGATGTACCTATATTATGGGAGGCCCTCAGTCAGAGCATCACATCCCAGTTTGGGGAGGTTTGGGGATTTGCAGTGTCTCTACTTTTGTGACAGTCCCTCCAAAGGTAAATTTATTTTTAGTTAAAGATAATTTGGCTTACTTTGAGATCAAAATATCTTTAGGAATATAGCAGATCGCTGTATGGATATCAGAGTTTGGAGGCCCTGATCCAGAATGCTACCCCCAACCCACACACACACCCTGTTTCCCTGGTCCCTAAGGATGGAAGGGTAAAACCCTAGCATTGCAGACAGTCCCCAGGCCCTTGCTGCATGCCTTTGTCATCTCTTAGGTCCTTGTAGAGTGGAAGCAAAAGCTGGATGAGAGTCAAGCTGAATTGGAAGCAGCTCAGAAGGAGTCCAGGTCACTTAGTACTGAAATCTTCAAGATGCGAAACGCCTACGAGGAGGTAGTGGATCAGTTAGAGACGCTGAGGCGGGAGAATAAAAATCTGCAAGGTGAGCTTGCTCCCCACCACAGGTATGTAATATTACCCTTCTCTTCTGGCCACCCCTCTCCCACCCACCCCTCCCACAGTCACCTCTAAATGCCTCCTTCCCACTGCCCCACAAAATCCTCACATCTACTCAGCTTACCCCAAGGCCTGAACTTCCCTAATATAAGGCATAGTAGCAGCAAAGTCCCGACCTCGAGAACAGAGGGCACAGTGGGCTTCTAAGTTCACTGTTAGAGAACAGGATTTTCACAGACTCTGTCTCTATGTGGCTTTGTGTCCGTGGGCATGTCACTAAGTCCCTTAGGACCTCTGACTCCTGACCTTCAAAATTAAGCCACACACTGATGCACCTAGTTCCGAAAGACTATGATTCTGTTCATTTTCTCCACAATTCTCTCCTCCGGTTCTCTCTGGACCATTTCGTATACTTCATGAAGTTTTAGGGCTAGCTGTATAGTGCTCTTGTCACTCCTCTCTCTGCATGGTTCAGATAAGGCAACACACCTGCATCATGCTGACACCTCACCCAAAGGACTTCACTGTATTCTCTCCTCTATAAACGTCGTGAATAAATCACCCATCCCTAAACTGCCTGGCAAATGCTCATGCTGTCAAATGGAGCCTGTTGCAACAGGCTAAACCAAGCCTGTCCTTTGCAGAAGAGATTTCTGACCTAACGGAGCAGATTGCAGAAACTGGAAAGAATCTTCAGGAAGTGGAAAAGACCAAGAAGCAAGTGGAGCAAGAAAAGTCAGACCTCCAGGCTTCTCTAGAAGAAGTGGAGGCAAGTGTCTTGGATGTGACACACAGAAGCTCAAGAAGGCAAGACACTAAAGGAGAGGGGCCCCTTGCTGCTAGGAGGCACTGAGGCTCCACCAGGAAGAATGTCCAGCTGCCCCGGGGCAGACAGCTCTGTTCTACTGCTTCATCTCCTGGGTGTTCAGTCTAGTCCATTGTATTTCCCCCTTTTGAAAATAAATAAATTTGTTCTTTGTGTCCCCAATGTCTTCCTCTCAGGAAGAAAGAAATCACTCACCAAACCTCCCAAGAGCTAGCTCCAAATCCCTCAGTTTTAATAGGGATTTGCACACGAACATTTTTAGCTCCTGAGAATTCTGCAGTCAAAACAGTACAGTGTCCTGATGTCATAATCAGCTATAGCCAGTGTACGGTGGGTGATTGAGATGTTTCTAGGGAAATTTGCATAAGGCAGGATAACGGGAGAGCAATTGCCTTGTCTTTTTAGAGAATAGATTGGCTCCTGACTTATGTTCCTATTAAAATAGACACACTCAATAAAACTTTCACTAATTCAAAAAGATGCTCTGTACCTCTCAAGACATTACTGTTAATAACAAAGTTTTAGATCCAGTTTCATTACTAGTAGGGACATTTGGGAGCAAAATTGTTTGACCTCTGAGTATTGTTCTACTTACCTATAAAATGGGTATTTTTATCATACTCGTTTTATCATAATGGGGATGAAAATATCCATTCAAGAAGATGGCTCCCCACAGCATTTCCATTCTCTCCTTTGCTTTTATTAGGGTTCCTTGGAACATGAAGAGAGCAAGATTTTGCGTGTGCAACTAGAGCTGAGCCAGGTAAAATCCGAACTTGACCGCAAGGTCACTGAGAAGGATGAAGAAATCGAGCAGCTAAAAAGAAACAGCCAGCGGGCAGCAGAGGCCATGCAGAGCATGCTGGATGCTGAGATCAGGAGCCGGAATGACGCCCTGAGACTGAAGAAGAAGATGGAGGGTGATCTCAATGAGATGGAGATTCAACTGGGCCACTCCAGCCGCCAGTTGGCAGAGACCCAGAAACACCTGCGTGCAGTCCAAGGCCAGCTCAAGGTGAGAGCGTGGCCTCTGGCGGGTCTGGCTGGCCCTCAGCCTGCCCTGGGCTCTGGCCTCACTCCTGGTTTTCCCTGAAGGACTCCCAGCTGCACCTGGATGACGCCCTGAGGAACAATGAGGACCTCAAGGAGCAGCTGGCCATCACAGAGCGCAGGAATGGTCTCTTGCTGGAGGAGCTGGAGGAGATAAAGGTGGCCCTGGAGCAGACGGAGAGGACCCGAAGGCTGTCAGAGCAGGAGCTGCTGGATGCCAGTGACCGCGTGCAGCTCCTGCACTCCCAGGTACGTTCATCCTCCCTCCACTTGAGGTCCCCCCCTGGAGGCAGGCCGGAGACCAGCACCACGGACAGGAGCCCACACCTCTCCTCCAACTAGCAATGAAGACAAAGTTTCATTTAGTTTAGTTCTTGAAAGAACTTTGACTCTAGGTGGACGAATTTCTTAGCTTTCTTTTATCTGAAGGCAAAAGTTCATTCATGTTGTGGGGAAATTAGAGCAAGGAAGGGTGGATTATTGCATAAAAGGGCTGGAGAAGTCTTCACAGAGGAAATAACATTTAAGCCACAATCTTAGAAAATTAAAATTGTCTTCAAAATAATTATTTTTATAAAAGTTTTTTAATTCCATATTATAAAAAATACAAGCAAACAAATAGAAGAAAAATATCAACCATATTGTTAGCATCTGAGATCTTTCATTCTAAGCCCTTGTCCATATACATAAATATATTTTTTGTAAAAATGTGATCAAACTGTTTTGCAACTTATTTTCATTTAATTATGTGTCATGAACGTATTTCTACATCTTTAGTCTTCTACAACTATTTTTAATGGCAGAAAAGTAGACCATTATAGTTGTGTATTATGATATTTATTTAATCCTCTATGGTTGGATATTTTACATTGTTCTGCAAAAAAATCTTTGCTATTAGAAAGATTGCTATGATGAACTTCTTTATAACTAATTCTCACATATATCCATTATTTCCTTAAATTCCTAGAATTAAATAAATTCCTAGGAGTAAAACTTCACAGTCCAAATAGTAAAGACATTTGTAATACATTGTAAATTAATCTTTAATTAAGTTGTCCTAATTTTGTAATCCCATTGGGAAAATATGTGAGAGCTCCTTTTTATAAATTCTCAAAGACCCTAGCTATTATTTTTTAATCTTCACCAATTTTATTGTTGAAAATACATCTTTTTCAAAATTCTTATTTATTTGATTACTAATGAAGCAGAACATTTCATCATATATTTTTGCTGCTTGTATTTCTTCTGATGTATCTTATCTATTTGTATTTTTTGTCCCTTTTTTAATTGATTTGTCTTATATGTTAAGGAAGGGAATATTTTTTCAATAATACACATTGCAAATGTATTTCAGTTTGTCTTCACTCTTACAATTCCATTCGTGGTATATTTTGATCATTAGAATTATTTTTCATTTTATATGATTATGTCTACCAATCATTTCCTTGTTCCAATACCTTCTATTGAATAATCTATTCTTCCTCAAATATTTGAAAGTCTACCTTTATCATTTATTCAATTATTTTATGTGCAATTCTTGGGTCTGTCTCGGGATCTTCTGTTTTGTCAAGAATGAAACAATACCTATCAAATCCTCATGTGAAAAATAAGAAATAGAACATAATCATGATTTATTTCCTTCACCACCTACTCTCTCCCTTCCAATTGTTTTGACTGTCAAATACAACCTATACCTCTGGAATCTAACTTTCCTTGTAGAACACAAGCCTGATAAATATCAAGAAAAAACTGGAAGCTGACATAGCCCAGTGCCAGGTGGAGGTGGAAAACTCTATCCAGGAATCCAGAAACGCAGAGGAGAAGGCCAAGAAAGCCATCACGGATGTGAGCTCTATTCTTTCTCTTCAGAGATGCCATTGGGAGATATATGAAAGGGGCTTCTAAACCAGGGCATGAAAAGTAGGTTTTATTTTTTAAGACCTACCAGCAGTCAGTGTTGACTTCCTCGGGAGATGAACTGAGCAGAGGCAAAATGAGAAGAGCTATGCTTACTCAGTGATGGCTGAGTGAGGGAAGCACGTATCGGCATGCACAGTACCAACCTTAACAGCATCTTCTGTGTGCTCCGGATAGGGATGGGCAAATAGCCCACTTATGTTTTCTGTGAATTTAACCAGGCGGCCATGATGGCCGAGGAACTGAAAAAGGAGCAGGACACCAGCGCCCACCTGGAGCGGATGAAGAAGAACCTGGAGCAAACGGTGAAGGATCTGCAGCACCGTCTGGATGAAGCTGAGCAGCTGGCCCTGAAGGGCGGAAAGAAGCAGATCCAGAAACTGGAGAACCGGGTAGAGTGACTTGAGAAGGCTCTCACTCTGAAAATGATATCCAGTTCAGCAGACCCAAGCAGAATCACAATTCAGAAATTTAGGTGGTGGGAAAGTGGCCACTGATTGAGTAGACTGCAGATTTAGTTTGAGGACTACTTGCAAAATTCCCTGTGAGCCAAATTTCCCATCTATTGCTCTTTCACTAGCCCCTACAGCCCAACACACACGAATCTACTTTAGAATGTTTATGCCTCAATAATTATAGTGTAATGACATTTTTAAATGTTCTGGTATTACATAGTTTCGAGATATACATAAATGAGGAGGGGTGTACGTTACAATCATAAAATTACACATTTTAGTGGAATTTAAATTTTGAATCAACCTCCTCTTTGATAAATGATGGCTTATCCTATATAATATCTGTAGTCTCCCTCCGTGTCCCACTTCTGGGTCTCACTCCTTTCCCAGATTTCCTAACCTCTAAACACGATCTGCAGTTCTGGTATATTTTTCACTGCATCCTAAATGAAGGATGATAGGCACATCCTCCAGGCTAATGCACCAGGAATGTCAATGCCGCACATAGGACAGTCTGCTTTTTCTCCATCTGGGAACATATTTTATAGTTGTTTAGTTTCTTTGTTGATTGTTCCCTTTGTTTTCTGTTTCTCTTGGGTTTTTTCCCCCCTTTAGGCCTATAATGGTTTATTTCATTTGTTTTTAAAATGGACTCCACTACCAGTTAACATTTTGGAGAAGGACTCTGTGGGGGAGGTTGTCAAAATGTCTCTGTTGTCACCGGGAGAGAAGAAATGAGAGTGGGAGGGAAAGAAGAGGAGGAGGCAAAGAGAACGGAACTACTTCTCCCAACAGGAAAGACTCAAATGAAGTCATTCTTTATGTCAGCCTCCCAAGGAGGTGGTCACCAGCACTTATACACTTTAAATGTGAAAGGATTTTTTTTTTTTTGGCTAAAAACTACAAGGCATGAGTAACAAAAGTAAACACCATGAAAGTTAGAGCTTCCAAAAAAATTCTTCAAGTGCTTACTTTTCATTATTCTCAGTCCTATTCTATTAAAATGAGCTTAGGCTTGTCCTTCTCATGGATACCTCCCCCAAGGGAGGGACCAGAACCCATGCCACCCTCCAAAATTCTTTGATTCCTTGGTTGACAGGGAGCCCTCAGCCAGCTTTTCCCTTGCATGGTGAGGAACCTTGAAAGTCCTCCAGTTTCCAGCTCCTCAGTTATCTTGGTCTCATAAACTTTACAGAGACCCAAAGAGTATACCCAGGGAAATAAATGTTTTGTAGAACCTGATGGGAGACAGTTTCACAGGACTGGTGGGGTAGAGGGTGGAGGTTGGAGGTCTCTTTTGGAACAGTGCCCAGAGTTAGCCAGTTCCACTAGTTAATTTCATGGTTGATCTAGTGAGTCTGTAAGCCCAAGGCTGCGTTCCATCTGTGGTGGCTAGGATTCTCAGTGGCTGGTCGCCACCCCTACTTCTTGGCTCTCTCTGGATTATGGATTTGGGGCCACAGGTGGTGACCTGAGTTGTTGATGGCTGTCCTCTCCCCTCAAGACTTCAAGAAAAGTGGAAGCAGCTATGAAATTAACACCCGTGTAGCATTTTATCATCTAAAAAATATTTCCATATTTTTTGTCTACTTCGATCCCGACATTAGAGTTAGCTTGGGTAGGAATTATAATCTCCTTCCTAAATACAAAAAAAAAAAAAAAAACTCATTCCCAGTGAGGGCAGCTGACTTGCTTTGGATCAATCAGCTGGACCTGGAACTTGAGCATACCTTGGGCTATTCCTGGTGCGAGTTCTCTCCATGTCCCCCGCTGCCTTACTTGATCTGGAATCAGGGCCGCCATGAATAGTCAAGCAGGTTTCACCTGCAAGGACAAGTCAGAGCTGAAGCACAGCCTCACCAAGCTGCCCGAGAGGAAGGGATGTCTTTTGCAAAGCCCAACCCAATAGCCAAGCTGTATGCACCTGGGCTACCTCTGCCCAAAGAGAGCATCTTGTTTTCATTTGCACAAAGTCACTGCATGCAGTAGTGGCAGCCTTGTGAATAAGATGTGATTTCTGAGCCCTAAGAGGAGACATTTTTGCAAAATATAATTAGAGGATATTAAGTTCACCCTAAAATGATGGACACATGAGTCCATGAGAGATCTAACTTGAATTCTACGTTCTCTTCACCACACCTAGGTGCGGGAGTTGGAAAACGAGCTTGATGCTGAACAGAAGAGGGGAGCTGAAGCTCTGAAGGGAGCCCACAAATATGAGCGAAAAGTCAAGGAAATGACTTACCAGGTAGAGATTTCAAAACCTCAATGAATGTTTTATTGATCAGGTCCCATCAGAGCAGCAGTGCCTTTGGGGCCCCCTAGCATAGATGCTCTTTTGCAGGCTGAGGAGGACCGTAAGAATATCCTCAGGCTCCAGGACCTAGTGGACAAGCTGCAGGCCAAAGTGAAGGCTTACAAGAGGCAGGCTGAGGAGGCCGTGAGTATTGGAGGTCCAGGGAGCCCATGCCAGCCTGGGTGTCCCCCAGCCCTGAGAGGGAGTGCATTCCTGTTTCTTAGAGTCTGTGGAGCCTGAGGCCTGAGTTTTCATGGGCTATAAACACAGGGACACTTGCCCTCCTCCCTCCCCTGGTCTGTGTTACACAATCCCACTCCACCTCCACTTCCTCTGTGCCTCTTGCCTCACCTAACATGGCCCAGCCCTGTTCCTCCCTTCACTCTGCCTCAGCCCACTCCACACTACCCCACCCCAAGACCTCAGAGCATCTTAGTCCACCTGCAAGCCTCGCTTCATCTTGACTCCCTAACCACCTCATCACACCCCACCAGCTCTCCTTGCCCATAGCTGACCTTAGAAACCTCACCCTAGTTCACGTCATCCTGCCCCACCCCACCCCCTAGTCCCCACCACCCAGTCCTGCCCCAGCCCTCCCTAACTTCCACCGCTTCAGTCCATCCTTATTCATCTGCCCTTGATCAAATAGGGGAAGCCAAAAGGGAGGAAGTGGAATGGGCTAAAACCAAAAATTCCCAAAGTGTCTTCTGGGGACACTAGGTCTGAAGGATGTTAATAGCAGGAAGCCAGGGCTGGGGGTTGTGGGGGATGTGGGGTTCTTTTACAGAAAAGAAAGAGTCTGGGAAATGCTGGATTAAAAAAGTTGAACTGGTTGCTTTACTTCAAGAATTTCTCAGATTTCGTAGATTATATGTAATTGACTCTTCAAAGTGGAAGAGGTCTTCTAGAATGCAACATTTCTCACCCTAATGGACCTAGGAACCTTCTTATTATATGCAGAGCATTCCATCCCACAGGACTAGCATTCTGAGAAACAAAATTTGGAAGACCCTGCCCTAGATAAATAAGGGGCATATGGTTTATTTCCTTGTCCTTTTTCTTCCCTGCCCATGAGGCTAGTAAGTTCCATCCTGACCTCAGGGAAGTAGATCTGAACTGGTTACATGGGGGGAGAATTTCATGCCCATCACATTAGTACAGTCGCCTCAGGACTGGACAGCCTGGAGGGTGCCCAGGAAGTCACTTTTGTCAGGAACCCTTGGCTCACTCTGAAATAGACCCATACAATGGCCTGGTCACAGGCAGATTGTGCTGGATGCAAAAACAGGGCAAAAGGGATTAAGCCATTGGTCTCTGATACCTCTAGATGCCTTGGGAGGACTCTGATCAAAAAGCTTCAGTGGGATAGATGGCATAGAGGAGGGGTGTGAGGGAAAGGGGTACAGGTGGATCATCACCCCTAGAGAGCCCAGCTTTCTGTCCTCTGTAGTCAGGGAATCTGGAGCCCAAGCTCTCCTGGTTTCCCAATTCCCCAGAGGCCTGCAAGGACTGGGGGACTTAGAGCCTGAGTGGGGGTATTCCTCAGCCTTCTACCCCTCTGTCTTCCATTCAGGAAGAGCAGGCCAACACACAGCTGTCCAGGTGCCGGAGGGTCCAGCATGAACTGGAGGAGGCCGAGGAGCGAGCTGACATCGCCGAGTCCCAGGTCAACAAGCTGAGGGCCAAGAGCAGAGATGTGGGGAGCCAGGTGAGAGCAGACTTCTTCCTCAGAGGTCCTGAGCCCCAGGACCAAGGGAGCACCAGGGAGAATTTGGAAGGTGACCGTGGGTGCCTCTTCTTTGTTCCTGGTCATGCACTTACAGATGCCACTACTTTAGCCAGATTCCCCTGGTTCCAGGCTCGCAGGAGAATGAATAGAGAGGGATCAAGAGCCATACATCTTATTATCCCAGTTCCTCCCTGTTTCAGGAGGCCCTATCCAATAAACCCCTGCTTTCCAGGGGATGCATCCCTTCTACAGGGGCTTGACTTGCTTTGTTTTTACAATACCATTCCTTAATATTTGTCTGAAGTCCCAGCCTTTCTAGCTGCCCCACTTGAAGATGAAACTCAGCCTTGCCTTCGGTGTGACTCATATCCTGTGTATGGTTTTTTTTCTTCCACAGAAGATGGAAGAATGAGGTCCTTCTGGTGCCCGTTGCCATGGGCACCTCCAGGAGAGTGGAGAGAAGATGTTGCGAGAAATAAATTCTCCTAACTACTCAGATACTTGGCTCTACTGTGTTTATTATCACAGTCCATTCTTCTTCCATGGAGTGTTTTTCAGACCCTTGCCTGATCTCTTGTTCAAGAAAGTAAAAAATGTGCAAGTGAGGCCTCCTTGCCACAATTAGAAAGGTAGAAATCCAATCCACTGTCAAATAAATCACCGACTTCCTTGGCATTTAAAAATAAAAACTCTGTCAGGTAACTATAGCACATTTCCTTCCTAGAAACTCATGATTCTTTCAAATTTAGTTCCCCATTTTCTCCCTAAATTTGCAGATAGGGAAACTGGGCTCAGATAGATTAAGCACTCTGATTGTAGTTGTCCAGGGCAGGGTGGAGACTAGACCCCAAGATCCAGACTCCCAGGCAAGGCTCTTTCCACCAAGTAGTTCTGCTTTTCCATCCTGTCCCTCTTAGGGAGCACGTCAACACTCCTCTCAGACCCACCCACAGCTTCCAAACATCTGAGCAGGTAGTAGGTGTTCTCAAATGCATGCATTCCTGGGAAGATAGATGCTTTAGAAAAGACTAGATAGAGGCTTGCCTATCTTGCAAGCCTTGCTCCTCCTTCTAGCTGGAGTCACTCCTCTCCAGCTACATAGATCCTCCTCATGGTGCTCATGGCCAAAATATAAAGAGGGCAGGCAACAGGTGCCATTGACTTCCAAAGTCCAGGCTGAGCCTTGGACCAGGCACCAATAGAAAAGCAACCACTACTTTCAGGGCTCATTCTCAAACCTTAGGGATGCCACTGATACTAATTATGTTGCTTTGCTTACCTTGAGGGGGTGGGAATGTAGCAGGATAGAACAGAACAGGATTAGGAGCCGATACTAAATTTGAGTCCCAGCCTGACCACTTAAGAGCCATTGCTGTTTGGCCTTGGAATGCCTACATGTATTCTCTGAACCTGAGGTACCTCACCAGCAAATCAGTGTGTTCAGGAGCATAGGCTTTGGATTCCAACACACCTGAATAAAATTCTGATATTGTCACATACCAACTGCATGGCCTTGGGCAAGTTAATCTCCTCTCCAAACCCCAACTTTCTCATTCTGTAAGGCAGAGGTAACTAAAAATTATAGCTTCACTGGGACAGATGGGGAGTTGGGTAACAAAGTGCAGCATTTTTGGGGGGAGGTAATAAAAATGTTCTAAAATTTATTGAGGTGATGGATGTATAACTCTGTTAATAAACTAAAAGCCATCTAATTGTATGATATGTGAATTATACCTTAATAAGACCATTGTTAAGGTAGTAACAAGTACACTATCCTCTAACATCTTGGATCATCCCTTCACTCTGGCCTTTGAGGTCTTCTCCTCCATCTCATCATCAGCCCACCTCATGCACCTTTGACACAGTGGGGCCGTAAGTTGAGGAAGGCTGGCAAGAAACAATGCTGAGGTCAGGTGATCTCAGATATCTGACATCACCATTATCACCATCATTACTGTCATCATTACCATCATTACCATCCTCACTATTGTCATTACCATCACCATCATCATCATCACCACTATCATTATCATCACCTTCATCCTCACCATCATCACCATGTTCACCACCACCACCATCAGCAACATTGTTAAACTTTAAGATGAAAGAGTCCATTAACAATGTTCATTCTCCTCAATTCTACAGACAAGGAAACTTTGAGGACATTCTCAAAGTCTTCAGATACCAGTCCTTAGTCCAGCCCTCCTACAACCCCATCACATTGCCTCCCCAATAAGAATGATAATACCACTTCAAATATACAGAACAATTTGATATCATGCTAAGTGTTCACATGCCTGTTTTTCTCCTTTTCATTCCAGTCTCTCAACAAACTCATCAAGAGATCAAGCAGATATTAATGCCCTTATTTTCTAGAGGTGTTCAGGCAAGGTAAAGTTTGCCCAGTGTTGAGAAGGAAATGAGAGGGCTGCTCTTTAGACTTGCCATACAGTACAGAGTCTCATAAAGGTGAGTTTTCCCTCTGTGTGGCATGTGCTGCAGGGGTAAGAGCCTTGGGTGGAACCCACCTGGGTCCCAGTCCTGCCCACCACTCACAAACTTTGTGATTTGGGGCAAATTACTTCATGACTTTAAGTCTCAGCTTCCTCATGTGTAAAATGGAGTATAATAATGTACTTTATAGGAACATTTTTGGAAGTAAATAAGAATATGCAAGAAGTGCCCTTGATCTAGAGCCTGGTATATAGTTAGCATCCTGGTAACCTGTTATCATCATTGGGAGAAGGAGACATGACCTCAGGACATAGGGTAGAGTGTAAGACAGGGGTCCAGATAGAGAACTGTCTAGGTCTTTGGTTGTGTTTCTGAGGAGATAATACACCATGCAGTTGGAGGTCATAAAAAAAAAAATTCCTATGATATAAGTCCTCCCTGATATCCCAACAAAAGCAGATCTGACTTCCATCTGCTCAAGTACTTCCCAGTTCATTTGGGGATCTTTAGGAAGAAGCCACCCTCAAGTATCTCTGTACTTGCCTGGCCCCCCACATCCCAGCCCTGAGTCCCCAGATCTCTGAGTTAGAAGAGAAAGAACAATCCTGTATCTTTCACAGTGCATAGCAGTGTCTTATATCACATCAGAATCCCAATTATTGAATGGAGAGATGAATGAATGAATGAATGAATGAATGAGAATCTTTCATACCTAGATACCAAGTATGCTCTGATGAGAAAAAGAGATGGGAGTAAAGATGAGGTTCCTGTACTGAGTGTTCTTCCCCAGTATCTGCATATCAAATTCTAGCTTGCAGTAGGAAGCCAAATTCAAGCTCTTGGGCTTTTTGGTTGGGCACCCTTGTCCCTTTTAAAATGAAGAGGGAGATAGAGGGAACCTTGCCTCGAGTCTCCCACACAGTGTGAGATAGAGAGTGCACAGGACCAGAGCTTAGGTTCCTATCTTGGCACATCATACTTTCCAGGAAACCTTGGGTAAGTCAAAGAATGTCTCTGAGCCTCAACATGGTGCTGAAAGTCTGAGCACTACCTATCTACACAATTGGGTCATTGAAATATTTCTATGTGATACTGTACAGAAGGTTTCCTCAACTATGAAGTACTGTCCAAATTGGAGATGGCATTGTGGTTGTTTTACTAACAATAGTGATCATAAGAATGATGCTGATATTATTATTATTATTATTACTACTACTATTATTATTATTTTTATTATTATTATTATTCAACAGCAAAACCTAGCCACTAAGCCTGGATGAGTTTTGAGGCTTTGGAGAGCAGAGCCTACCCGGACCTACAGGCCCCTTCAAAACAGAGCTTTGCTGCCACCTCCTGGCTGTGGAAAGATACATTTTTCATTATGTAAATGACCTAAAGATTACACTACTAAAGTCTTACAATTGGACAGAAGAGTTCTTGGGGAATCTGGTCTAGGCCTCTGGTTTTACAGATGAGAAAATTCAGATTAAGCTTCCAGTCAAGATGGCAGAGTATGTAAACATTGTGTTTGCCTCCTCTCATGACCACATCAAAATTTCAACTAAACTACAGAGCAGCCATCATTGTGAGTCGCCTGAAGTCTAGTTGAACAGAAGTCATACAACTAAAGACATATAGAAGAAGCCATCTTGAGACCGGTAGGAGGGGCGGAGATGCAGAATGGGCTGGTCCCCATACTCAAATAGGGTTGTTAAAACTTGAGAGGGATATCTCGGCTGTGGAGGTCCCGCATAGGTCCCAGCTCCACACCAGGCTCCCCAGCCCAGTATTCTAGTGCCAGAAAGAGAAGTCCCCACAACTTCTGACTCTGAAAATCAGAGGAGATTGTGACTGAGTGAGACAGAGGGTGGCCAGAATACCAGGCATTCCTCTTTAAGAGCCAGCACACATGGACTTAACCACTGGCCGAAAGACTCACTCTGAGCTCCAGCACTGGGGGTGGCAGCTTAAAAAATGCCAGGGACATCTTGGCAGGGGGGGAACTGAGTTGTCTGGCTTCAGGGCAAGGGCTGGAGAGGCAGTTTTCTCCCAGACAGAAGTGCTGGCAGAATCCATTCTTTCTTTGTGCCTCCCAAGTGCAGACTCAGGTAGCCAACATATCTGAGTCTTCATCAACCTGGCTAACACTGCCCTGAAGATTCTCTGAGACCCCATCCCACCCAACTTGTGAGTCCATCCAAGCCATTTCCAGTGGCTTTTCCATACAAATGGCCTATCTTGCCTCATGCTGCAGACTTTCTTAAAATCTCTCAAAGGTTCACAAAATCCAAACAAGCAGCATCCAGCCTCAGCATGCCCCATACTTCTTGCTGAGCAGCCCAAAGCTGGGCACTAGCAGTAGCTGGTATCAGTTCACAGCTTGGCCTCTTAAGGCACCTCTAAGCCCAGCATGGGTGGTGACCATCTGCAGATTGCTTGGTGGCTCATGCCATGTGGCCTGGGGCAGGGCACAGGCTGAGGCTGGACTTGGCCTACAGCAGGGCCCCTCCCAGGAGCCCCCAGGGCTGGCACATCTGATGGCCAGCTCTAGACCTAGCCAGAGCACCACCCAGGGCTACATCTGAAGATAACACCCACAAACAGCAGACTGGGGAGGCAAAAATCCCTATCCTGGGATAACGTCTGTTTTTAAGCCTAGAGAAAGTATAGCTGATGAGTATAGGACATTTTTGAATGAGATTAGTATTCAGAATGTTATTTCTATGGGCAATACCACTCAGTTGTCGACTTCTAGGAGATGTAGTTCTCCTGGTTTCAGGTCTGATGTGGGAATTATATAGGAATCAAAATTTAAGTCTTTGTAGTCTATATACTCATAACTTCAGTATCAATAGTTGCCTATAGTTTTGACAATCAGAAATGGATTGTTAATCTCATCTATTATGTAAAGGATTTGTAGTGATAAGACAAATATAATTAAAATAATAACAGTAGGATAGCTCAGGTTGTCTCCACTTCTTGTATATCTATTGTGTTTGTATAGGTTAGGCTGCTCATTAATGTAAGTGAAATAATGTAAAGTATGAAAGAGCTGATTAGTAAAATAATTATTAGTGTGTGGTTGTGACACTGTAGAAGTTCTTCCATTTTAGGTGATGTTACATCTTGGAAGCTTGGTTGGAAGGGATATGCCAAAGAGATATAAAAGATTTTAACCTATAATTTAACTTTGACAATGTTATGTAAATTTTACTAATGTCTCGCTCATGGAGAAAGACATGATGGTTCTTATATTGGCTTGAAATCAATCAAAGAGGGTTCAATTTCTTTCTAATTTTGGGTTTACATAGGTAAGCTCCTCAAATGCATGATATAGTGGAGGGCATTGGTGCAGTTATTACAGGTTGGTGGTTGGCAGTTCCACTGTTGAAACTCCTCATTTAGAAATGAATGCTTCTCAGATTTTAAAGACTATTAAGATGATTGCTGTGATTGAGATCAATGAACCTATAGATGATACTATGTCTCATATTGTATATGCATCTAGGTAGTTAGAATAGCATCGTGGCATACCCAATAGACCAAGGAAATGTTGTGAGAAAAAAAAGTCATATTGACATTTACAAATATAATCAGGATATGGATTTTTGCCCATGTCATGTTTAATATGTAGCCCATAGGGAATCAGTGTATGAATCCACCTATAATAGCGAATATTGCTCTTATTGCTAGAACACAGTGAAAATGTTCTACTACATATGTGTCATGGAATATAATATCCAGGGATGAGTTCACTATGATAATGCTATTTAATAGTACCAGAAGGAGAAGAGAGAGCAAGAAATCGAAAACCTATTTGAAGAAATAATGACAAAAACTTCCCTAACCTGGCAAAAGAAATAGACATACAAGCTCAGGAAGCACAGAGAGTCCCAAACAAGATGAACCCAAAGAGGCTCACACCAAGACACATAAGTAAAATGCCAAAGATTGAAGTCAAAGAGAGGATCTTAAAAGTAGCAAGAAAAAAGCGATTAATTACCTACAAGGGAGATCCCATAAGACTGTCAGCTAATTCCTCAACATAAACTTTCAAGCCAGATGAGACCAGCAAGAAATATTCAAAGTGATGAAAAACAAGAACTTACAACTAAGATTACTCTATCCAGCAAAGCTATCACTTAGAATTGAAGGACAGATAAAGAGCTTTCTAGTTAAAAAAAAAAAAAAAAAAAAAAAGCTAAAGGAGCTCATCAATATCAAACCAGTATTACAAGAAATGTTAGAGGAACTTCTTTAAGAAGAAAGGAAAAAAGGATTTAAAATATGAGTAATACAAAGGCACTAACTACATATCTATCAACAATAAATGTAAATGTAAATGGATTAACTGCTCTAATCAAAAGATAGGGTGGCTGAATGGATAAGAAAATAAGACCTTTACATATGCTGCCTATAAGAAACTCTTCAGATGAAAAAACTCACACACACTGAGAGTAAAGGGATGGAAAAAGATATTTCATGAAAATAGAAATAAACAAAAAGTTGGAGTAACAATACTTATACCAAACAAAATAGACTTTAAACAAAGCCTACAACAAGAGAAAAGAAGGACCCACTCATCCCACTTCTGGGTATTTATTCGAACAAACCCAAAACATTACTTTGAAGGGACATACGTATCTATGTGTTCATTGCAACATTATTTACAATAATGGATGAACCTAGAGAGTATTATGCTAAATGAAATAAGTTAGACAGAGAAAGATAAATACCATATGATATCACTTACATGTGGAATCTAAAGAACAAACTAACAAACAAAACAGAAGCTAACTTAGATACAGAGAACATTTTTATGGTTTTCAGATAGGAGGGGAGTTGAGGGCTGAATGAAAAAGAGAAGGGTTTAAAAGGTACAAATTAGTAGTTACACAATGGTCATGGGGATATAAAGTACTGCATAGGGAATATAGTCAATAATATTATAATAACTATGAATGGTGCCAGATGGGTATTAGCTTTATGAGGGTAATCACTCGTAAGTTATATAAATGTCTAATCATTATGTTGTATATCTAAAACTAACATAATATTGTATGCCAAGTATAATTTAAAAATTAAAAAGTTACTTTAAAAAATTCAGATTAATGAAAAGATTGGGTAACCCCTCAAGATACAGTGTCAAAACAAGACACCCAGGTCTCCTGGCTCCTGGGCCATAGCTCACCCAACTGAGTGTCCATTAAAGACAACCCTGCAGAATCTCAAGATGGAGGGGTAGAATTGGCCAGTCAAGAAGAGAGTGGTACTGGTGATGGTTCTGGCAGTGGAGTGTGGGACCATGGCCAAGAGTCTGTCCTCTAGACCTCTTTCTCCTGATCCCAGGGACTTCTGCCAGGATAGAAGAGAAGACAGTGCACCCCCACAAACAGCCCCCTACCTCTAGCAAGGGCAGGTGACCAGACCTGAATGTCTCTGAGGTGAAGATAGCCCATAGCAGTTCCAATAGACTCAAGACAAAAGACCCAAGACAAAGGATTAGGGTGTCCACCCCACAGCAAGATACCCAAGGTCAGGGCCTGTGCCATTTCACCTTTCAGTCCACCTTTTTCCAGTGACCCAAGAAATTGACAACAATGGGCCTCCCTCCTTGCCCTCTAGCTTTTGGTTGAGAAGACTGGAGGGAAGGAGAATGAGGTGAAGGGTATTTTTTTCCTGTGTCCCTCTCTTCAGTCGAAGGTCCTATTTCCTATCCCACCTCTCCAGCCCTCTCTGTCTCCATCTCCAGTAACTTGTCCCCTCACACTCTGCCCACACCTTTGTAAAGAGTTTCTTCTTCAAATACTCCTCACATTATGCTAATCTGGGTGTGCCATCTATTTCCTGCTGGAGTTTTAACTTATACAGAACCCCTGTCTGGCACATCTATTTCACTGTTCTATGTCCCCTCCTGTGGAGCAGGACCAGCTGACCATGCAAAGTAATACTGCTACCTCCCTGCAGTGTGTGAACATCTACAGGTCATAAATCCCATTCAGATAGTTAATGATGCATTCAGTTTCATTGCACATTTTGAATTGGCATAGTCCTTCACCAAAATCAAGCTTTTAGGATTGCTTCCAGGTCCCTTATTTTATTTAAACCAGAACTCAGACTTACAGCTCTTGAACCCATAAAGAAGCAGTTATTTCCTCTGGGATCTAAGTGGCATCAGTGGTGTACTGGAAGCAGCTCATACCAACCAGTTCATAAGTGCTAATTATAACTTTTAAGAAATTCCTTGAGCCAGTTGTTATGCACAGACATTAAAAGCCAAATTAGAGAATGGAAAGGATGATGGTGGAGTGGGTTAAAACAGGGTTCACCTCCTCTCAGGTCCACATTAAAATTACAACTGAATTGTAAAATAATCAACGTGGAGAATCACCTGAAGTCCAGCTAATTATAACACGTACGTCTGATAATATAAAGAAGTAGCCACATCAAAGTCAGTAAGAGGGGCAAAGTCGTGAATTGGACTGGTCCTGCACCCACAGGTGGTGGAGGAACACCGGAAGGGACAGCAAGGCTGCAGAGGCCCCCTAAAGGAGAGAGGGGTCCTAGCCTCATTCAGGGGGTCCCCAGCCCACAGTCTCTGCCCAGGAAGAGGAGGTCCCAAAAACTCTGACTATAAAAATCAGAGGGGATTCTGGCCATCTGGGTAAGATAGAAAGAGACTGAAACCCTACACACCCCTTTAAACAGCCCACGCACAGGCTCTTTCCCCATGGACACTCATCCAGGGCACCAGCAGTGAGTCAGAGGTTCACACAAGATTCATACAGGGAAGGACTGCATTACCTGGCTCCAGAATGAGGACTGGCTAGACAGCCGCCATTGTGCCTTAGTCAGGCTCCATACGGAGCAATCTATAGACCCTAGCTTGACTGTGCAGACCCCTCCCACAGAGTCATTAGGAAGCACTGGCTGGGGAAGAGCTGCCCACCCCACCCAAACTGCAGATTGCCTGGGGCTTTAGTTGCTGGGTGGCTGTCCCACCCTGCAACCTTTCAGAGCCAAACATTCGCAGCTGGCAGCCAGCATTGTTAGCCCGCATTTCAGAGACAGTTTCAGGCAGATCACCACTGCCAGCATGAACTTGGGCAGATCTCAGGGATTTGTGAGCCAATCCCAGATAGCAGCCGATCTTGCCGTGATCTGTGACTTTTTTGGGAATGTGTGAACAGTTACTAAAGTTGCAGTAAGACTGAGACTGTATTGATATGATGGTCATTGTCTCCCTGAGGCCCACCCAAGCCAACCCACAAATTGGCTCAGGCTGCTTATTGATAGATAGCAGCCACCATCCTCCCCCTACCCCGTGTCTCATAATCCTCACAGGCAACAAATTTTGGCTAGCACAGTGCGGACATTGCAGAGAAATTAGTTGCAGGCAGACCTCTGCTGCCTGCAAGAGCTGCGATATTGCATGAGGGAATCACAGGGGTCTGTGGGACTATCCCAGATGGCAGCTGGTCTCACTATAATCTATGACTACAGTGGGAATGCGCGGGCACAGAAATTGCAGCAAAACTGAGACCATATTGGCCTGATGGCTCTTGTCTCTCTAAGATCCAGCTTCACCCAAACCACAAAGTGTCTGCAGCCCATTGACAGGCAGCCTCCCCAGCCCTGCCCTTCTCTGGGGTGGTACATTCTGCGGAGTAAATAGATCTCAACCAGCAAAGTGAGCCAAGTTCAGGGAATACAGTGACAGGAAGATCACTGCTGCCAGCACGAGATACCATATCACTTAGACAGATCTCAGGAGTCTTGTGGGCCCATCACAGATGGCCATAGGTCATACTGTGATATGTGACTTTGGTGGGAGCCTGCAGTCCCAGAACTGGCAGCAAATCTGGTGCTGTGTAAGCCTGACAGCCCCATACCTCACTGAGATGACACCCTACCTAACCCACAAATTACCTGTGGCAAGCCTGCTCCCAGGCAACCCAGTCACCTCCTATGCTTTCCTTGGGACACAAATTTGACAGCAAACAACAGCACTCTGTTCATTGAGGAAGCTTTTGGTGGTGGGCCACAAACTCATGCCCATGAGCTTCGATAATTTTTAAACAAAGCTCGGGTATTTGCAGGCCCAAGGTGGGCAACAGCTGGCCTTGCTACGATTGGAAACTTGTACAGGGAGCCACCGAGACAGCACTGGCCTGTAAACTGACACTGCAGTGGCAGGGGGAAATTTGCTCAATAGGTCCAAGAGACTCCCAGGATTCCTGTGCCACCTACACGCATATCACCCAGAGACTCTTCAAGTTTCAGAGACTTCCGGGCAACTGACAGGCAGTATCAGGCCTTGAGGAGCACTGGTCCTTCTGCCAAACAGCCCTAGGCCAAATATAGGGAATAACAACTGTGGCCTACAGCGTTGTCTCTTCCACTTACCTATAAATCCAACATGGGCAACAATCATCTGCAGATCTTTTCATAGCTCCCACCAGGTAGCCCTGAGCAGTCAAAGGCGATGGCTGATCTTGACCTACTGGGGAGCGTCTCCCAAGGGGCCACAAAACCAATGCACCCAGAGGCTGGCACTAGACCACAACAAAGCAACTCCTGACTAGTCCCATAAGCTGTACACACAAAGGGTGGTCTCAACGAGTACACAAGCCTGCTAGGGCAAATCCCACTCAGTGGAGTCAGTGCCTGTACAGCAACTCATACCCTGTGGGCACAGCCAATTCCCACAATTAGTCAGCCCAAATGTTAATCCCATCCCTGATATACTAACATCAATAAAGGCTTGGCTACAACAGAAGATCACACACAATCCACACAAAGATCATGTCCAGAGCCCCCAGAACAGGGGATCAGGGAGAGTGCACCACTGGGCCACACAGGACACCTTCTACATAAGGCCATATGGCCAAGGCTGAGAGATGAAACAAATATTCCTAGCACATAGAAATGAATACAGAGAGACTAATAAAATGAGAAAACAATGAAACATGCCACAAATGAAAGAACAGGAGAAAACTCCAGATAATAAGCTAAATGAAATGGAGGCAAGCAACCAACCAGAGACAGTTCAAAATAATGGTTATAGGGATGCTCAGCAAACTTAGAGGGAGAATGGGTAAGCACAATGAGAACCTAAACAGAGAGATAGTAAGCATAAAAAGGACATAGAAACCATAAAAAAAGAACCAGACAGAAATGAAGAATACAATAATGGAAATGAAGAAAACACTAGGATTCAACAGTAGATTGGACGAAGCAGAAGATCGAATCAGCAAACTGGAAGACAAGGTAGCAGAAAACACCCAATCAGAACAACAAAAAGAAAAAAAAAGGATTTTAAAAAACCAAATTATATGAACTTACAATGAGATAAATTATGTTAAAAAACCAAGGTAATAAAATTCAACATTATAACTTCTTAATAACTTCCTACATTTTATTATTATTTCTGCTCTTGAGGTTATTTACAGCTAATAAATCTGCATGGTGGAAATACCATCTAATAGTGTGCTACTCATATCTCATCTCATTTGTGCATACAGTGATAATCTGTTGGTAGCTTGAAATAGGCCATGGTGAAAATATTCACACTGCAGAAATTGACAAACACTGTGAAATGGGGCTCTTTATTTGTTTGCTTGTTAAACATTTACCAGCATACCACTAAGTGGAACCAAGGAAATTTAAGTAAAAACAAATCTGCAATTCTGTACATAAAGATATTGAAGCATGCAAGTCCCAGCCCACCCCCCAACCTCCCACTAGTCCTGCTAGATCAGCTTACTGAAGGCAACAAGTTGAGAGAACTTCTCAGGACTGGGTATTTACATCCTGCAGAGTGTGGGGAAGTGGGAAGGACAGGAAGGAAAGTGCCATCCAAGTCCCAATTCCACTGCTATACCCTGGTCATAAGAACTCACTTAACTGTGACAGAAAATCACTTTCAAGTGTCTAGGAATAAAAGACGATTTATTGGTTCACTCAAACGAAAATTCCAACAGTAGTCAATCTTCAGACTGACTGTATTCACGAATACATGATTGGATCTACGTTTTCAGATGATTTCTTTTTTAATCTCTTTCTTTCCTATGCTCAGTTCTGCTTTCTCTAAATTAACTTGATTCCCACAAAGCCCGCCACTTTAGGATTATAAAATGGCCAACTTATATTCTATATCTTAAAGTCTTATGCTAGCAGCCTAAGCAGCCTAAACAAAAAGCTTCTCTTTCGTAGGAGTTCCAGCAAAAGCCCTGGGCTGGTTTTCATTGGCTCTGATTCCTCCAGATGGTTGGGCCCCTGGTCAGGAGGTAGTAGGAGGGTTTGGAGCTTTGATAGGTCAGGTTTGAGTCACAGAAGACCAACCCCACCCAAACCTCAGGAGCTGAGAGTTAGGAGGGGTGTTTCTACTTCCTCCCCTCTAGTCAAGTTTCTATCTCCAGATGAGGCACTTGGAGGTGGAGGAGCACCAACTGTTCACTGTGAGGGCTCACTAACTCATTGCTGTGGACTTGCTGAGTCAAGTTCTCACTTTTGGAATTGGGCTGGCCATGCCTGCCCACAAAATCATTGTGTGGACAAAGCCATACAATGTCTGTAAACACCCTGGCACAAAGTAGGCTATCTAATAATGCCAATGGGCATTTTCCTTTCTTCCATACTTATCCTCATTTGTCTCTTTCCCATAAAAGAGACACCACTACCAATAAAAGATTCTAAGATACAAGATACGTATGGGATATCTTTCTTCACTCACTGTTGAATCAGTTGGCACTCAGACCCCACAAATACTTCTCATCTTTCACCACTTCCTAAGAATCTAATGTCTCATAATATAACATCATTTCCTCCCCTACCAATGACCCAGATTCTGTGTAGGGCCTCTCACTGCTGACAGGAGCAGGGAAAGATTGTTGCTCAGAGGCATACTCCACAGTCAGGGGTTTCCTGTCCCATGAGTCAGGAAGAAGAGATCTGGGTGGGGCCAGACAAAACATCTGGACCCAAATCAGAACATGGCTGAGATCCAAACCCAAGGCTGGCCCACAGCTGTCTGGTGGCACTGCTAGGGTATTGTTCCTTTTGGGGACAACTCATCCATTGAACAGTGAATTGACTAAAGGCCTATGACATGCCAGGAGCAGTTCTAAGCACTGGGAACACAGTAGTGAAATACACAACAAATGTTGGTGGTACCTTCCTCTTAAAGCCATTCCAAATTCACCTCAAACATCAGTTTTTCCTCCGAGTAGTTCCTGATTCACATCTGACTCACTTGCTCTCTCCTAATCATCTGCAGTCACACAACACTTCCTATGCTGGTTCTTTGATTATTGTATATTCCTCATTTCCTGGTTTCTCTTCACTACTAAACTGCCAACTCCATCGAGGGCCACACTCTTCATCTTAGAATCCTCTAGCGTAGAAGAGGCAGTCTCTGGAGGTTTCTGGAAAGAATAAACATTTATAACAGCATTTTGATGGTAATAATAAAATAATTTTAAATAACCAAAAATGCTTAGTAATAGAGGACTGCCTGAATACCTTATGGGAATAATTATGATAATAGCAGTTAACATTAACTGAGCACTTCTTATGTGCTACGTGCTATTTTAAGAACTTTACATAATCATTTCATTTAATTCTCACTAAACCTCTATGTTATAAGGTCTTACTTTATCCTCATTTTACAGGTGTGGCTCAGAGAGGTTAAGAATTTGCCTAATGTCACATAGTTAGTAAGTGATGGGGCCTGAACTTGCAATCACCTCACTAGTCTAGGATTACTTGGAGGGTTTATATATTTAGAGAGTTATGTATACTTTAAAAGCAAAAGCGCAAACAACATTTAGCTATATCGAGATGTATATATTGATATGTTTACTAAAAAAAGTTAAAGGAAAGATGCCTAAGTTAATATATACATACTGATCATAGCCATGTGAAAATATATGGATGTGTCAGACAAGCCCACGATTCGAGTAATGAAATAGAATTTCTAATCTCTTTGAATCTTTATTTCCCTGTAAATCTCTATATAATCTTTTAAAGTTATCTACCCCTGAGTTTTATGCCTTTTTGCCTAGGCAAACTTTTCACTAATTTGATAAATGAATCCTTGCTGAGATGTTAAGGTGTGAGACTAACTCAGTTCTGGTCCTTCCCAGCAAATACATCTTGCAGGGATCTTCTGAAACAAAGCCTTGGCTGAAGGCTGGCTTTGGGGAGTGGGATGGGCTCAGGGAAGTCCTAAGAGATGGAGAAGGAGAGAGTTTGGGGTGGCAAGAACAGGTGATCCTTGTTAAGGGTGTCACAAAAGTATCAGCTTTGTCACATCTTGGCATGCTTAGAGAAACCCTTCTCCCCAGTCAAGGAAGGACCCCTCTTTCTTCTGTCCTCCCAGCCCCTCAACTGCCCCAGAGTGGCTGTAAGGGATGATGGAGATGGGAAAGCCCAGGTTACTGGTGTTGAATTCAGGTGACATGGCACTGTCCATCTCTCACGTGATTTCCTTCCTCCAGCCTGAAAAGCTTCCCAGAAGCATGAGTGATCTGAAAATCCCCTGAGGACTGGAGCCAGCCCAGGAAATACTGAAAAATAGATCCAAATGGAAGGAGGAGGTGAAAGAGATGAAAAGAAGAGACTGTGTGAGCTGAGGGGCAGGGAGTGGATAGTATGAATAAGGGCAGGTTAGATTAGGCAGTAGCAGTGTGGTAACATTGCTGCCTGAAGAACAGGTGATGGAACTGGTCATATTTAGCCTTGTGAAGAAGCCTGGGAATGAGAGTACCATCGCTAGCTTCAAATATTTAGGTAGATGCACAAGAGATAAGAGATCAAACGTGCTATGAACTACTCTAGTCTAGAGCCTTTCTTTTCTACTTGGGCAGCAGCAGCAAAAACCCCTGGGTCGGTCCCTTCCAGATGCCATGAATCCAAATGTGCACCTTAACAAGATCTCCAGGTGATTAGTCAGCACATTACACTTGAGTGGCACAGATCTGGAGCGATTCTACTTACACTGTGGTTCAGGAACCAGTGCCCACCTCTGAGTTTTTTGTTAATGGTCTCCCACAGGTAAGTACAGAAATTAAGAGTGTTTAGAAACTTTTAAAACAATTTGACACTGCTGTGAATCCAAGTTCATGGTCAGTGTACCCATACTACTAAACAGGGTGCATCTTCAGTGTTGCAGAACTGATGTTGTGAGTCTGGCTTATGCCATGCACTGGGTACTGGTCCTGCCTGGGAAATCTACACAGGTTTTGGGAGAAAAAATCTTTCTTCACAGTTTGAAAAACTGTGTTCCAAAACAGCAATCCTCAAACTTTAGCATATCACAGGATCACTAGAAGGGCTTATTAAAATGCAGACTGCTGAGCTCCACCTCCAGATTTTCCAATTCACTAGTTCTGGGGTAGAGCCTGAGAATCTGCATCTCTAACAAGCTCCCAGATGATGTGGATGCTGCTGGTCTTGAGACCACATAATGAGAATCACTGCTATAAAGTAGAAGACCAGTGGATCCAGACCAATGGGTAAGAGTTACAGGACCCAGATTCCCGCTTAATATAAAGAAGAATGTTCTAACATTGTCTAACACAGAAGCAGGTGAGCTCACTATTTACAAAATGTTCTTACTCTCCCTATCTCCCTTTGACCTCCTAATAGTCCTATGAGGTAAGTCATTATATTATTATTTCTATTTCATTTTTTTATTTTAATTAGTTTCAAGTATGCAGTACATTGGTTAAACGTTTATATAGTTTATAAAATGGTCCCCCTAATTGCTCCTTCTCTCCTCTGGTTTTCCACCTAGCCAATATATTGATGCTAACTGCATTCCCTATGCTTCCTGTGCTCCCCATTCCCTATTTCTATTTTAAAGACAAGGAAATTGATTTTCCCAATGTTAAACAGCAAAGCATGTCCACATCACCTGGTGATTCAGATGGAACCTGAGGGGCTCCCTTCAGGTGATGATGCTGAAGGGATTCTAGCATTGAGTGGAGTCTGATGGTTTTAAGACCCCTCCTACCTAGAAGAAACTGGAGTCTTGTCTTCCATGAATTCCATCCAGCTGGCTTCACTGGAGCTCATGAGATCTATCATCCCAGCTACCCTTCCTACCCCAGAGGTGAAGCTCTCTCTTTATTGAAAGCCAAACTATGGACTAAAGCATTCAACTATCTTGAACCTCAGACCCTGTAGAAGGTGCTGTGGTGCTCCTCCCAGACCCCTCTTCAGATACCTAGCCACTCATTACTACCACTATTGGGACTATTGGTAGTTGATAGCTCTCAGCTAAGTCCCTCTCCAAGAATTGCCCTAAACCCAAGAACACCACCTCATCCAGGATCATGCCTCTCGCTCAGGGAAGTCTACCTCCAATGACCAGGCAGAAAGAGGATAAAGGACAATTCCCCTTGCCCAAAGCTTAAAAGCCATACCAACTCCAAAGTACCACCCCTATCATTCAATTTCCACAGAATCAATCTGAGATCACTTGCAACTGCAACTCAATTCACTTCTCTTATGACCAATCCTGCTGCCTTCATTTCCCCACAGGTTGTTTAGAAGAACCAAGAAGAGAGAGGTTACAGGTCCCCACCTTACTAGGTATATGGTCTTGGGCATAGCACACCTGTTTTCCTATCTGTGAGATGAAAATAGTAAAGTCCATCTCATAGGTTGTTGTGGGAATTAAAAGGGACAGTTCATATGAAGTGATTAAACAAGACCGGACACACAGCCAGCACTTAATAAATGGCAGCTATCATCATCATTATCATCACCACCATCGTCATCATCTTGAAGGCTTATTGTTCTTTGGGAGTTATCATATATTTCTTGGCCCAGTTGAGTCAATGTCATAGTGCATCAGTTCTCAAAGTGTTGTCTGTGGACCTCTAGAAGTCCCGAAGTCCCTTTCAAGGGGTCCGTGAGATCAAAACCATTTCCATTATAATTCTGATATGTTGTTTCCATTTCTCACTGTGTTCACATTGATACTGAGGGTGCAAAAGCAGTGGTAGAGCATTGGTTTCTTCAGTGGTTTCTGCTGGTGACTCTCTGCTTAGATGGCTCTGTCCATGGCTTGATTAGTCTACTGGAGACTGCATCCACTTGAGCCTCCTCCACCTCATTCTTGTGGGACCTTAGGAGCAAAGACAGGTCAGGTATTACAGATACAATTTTGGCCTTTCACGCTGAAATTATAAAGAAACTAGAATACAAGGAACCGAAGACTCATCCTTCAGGATTATCTTTGCTGATATTATGGATACATAAAAACTTGTCTACAGGAAGTTACATGTATAAAGAGAGGGAGTGACATCAGAAACATAGCAGAGTGAGAGACATCCCCAGATCTCTCTCCTTGAAACAACAAAAACCTGAATATCTAAAACTCAACAACAACAACAACAACAAAAAACACCCAAACTGCACACTAGCACATCTGAGTGTGGGATCTGTGCATAAGAGCTACCACAAGTCAGAAACCCGGGTGTCCAGTGGTGGACTGGGAGAAACAAAGAAGCTTCCTCCTGCAGCCGCTGGAGCTCCCTATAGGAGGAGGAGGAGATGAGAAGAAACAGCAAGTTCCCTGAACAGCCCTGCCTGGGAATGCTGTAAGCTGCATGTGGCCGGCGGCAGTACCCAGTCATCAGAGCAGAAGGCAGAGAAATAAGGACGGCAGGAAGTGGGGTTGGCAGAGAAAATCAGTTGATTTTTACCAGCCATGGTTGCAAAACTGAGGCTGAGCCGCAGCCCCCATTCCCCAACCCAGACCGCACCTCTCCTTGAACCTTCCAAGACAGAACACCATGGAGCCCCAGGGGAATCTAAGCAAATGCTACCAAAACTGTTGCTAACATTGACAGGAACTGAGACTGAGGGCAGCAAGCATGGTTAAACATATAGAAGAAAAAAAAAGACTTTATTAAGACTTTATATAAAGCAGAGAGCCAAGAGGCTTAAGCACCACCTACTGGAAACAAAAGAAAAACACCTTCTTTGCAACGGTCTAGAGACCATTATATAATAAATGTTCTTTCTGGAAAAAAAAAGTCATAATACACTTCCATTAGGGCCCAGGAGGAGAAATACTCCATTAAACACCACAAACAACCAAGGTGATGAGACATCTCAGAAAGAAAGAAAAAAATCTCCAGAAAATAAGCTTACAGACATAGAAATATGTGACTTAAATGACAGAGAATTCAGGATGGTACTTCTGAAAAAAACTCAGTGAGATCTGAAACGAATCATATCAGCAATTTCATGAATTGAAAAAACAACTTGATGAGCAGAATGAGTTCTTTAGCAAAGAGATTGAAACCCTCAAAAAGAACAGAATAGAATTTCTAGAGATTAAAAACACATTACAAGAGTTGAAAAATGAAATAGCAAGCTTGGAAAATAGAGTCGACCAAATGGAGGAAAGGAACAGTGATATCAAAGACAGAAATCTAGAAATAAATCAGAAGGAAGAAGAGAGAAACTTAAGAATGAAAGAGAAATGCAAGAACTAGCTGATCAGGAGAGGAAACATAAGAATAATGGGCATTCTCAAAGGGGAGGAAAAGGAGCAGGGATTAGAAAGCATTTTCAGACAAATAGTTGACAATAATTTCCCAAATCTAAGGAATGAGCTGGAGCTGGGAATTCAAGAAGTCAAAAGAACACCCAATTATCTTAACCCAAAAAGGCCTTCACCAAGACACATTATATTAAAATTATCAAAAATCAACAACAAAGACAGAATTCTCAGGGCAGTCAGGGAAAAGAAGATGCTAACTTATAAAGGAAAACCCATTAGATTATCTTCAGACTTCTCAGCACAAACCTTGCAAGCCAGAAAGAAGTGGATTCAAATATTGAAACTATTAAATTAAAGGAACTACCAACCAAGAATAATGTATCCAGCTAAGCTCTCCTTTAGATATGAAGGAGAAATGAAGACTTTTTCAGACATATAAAAGAGAATTCTCCACTACGAGGCCTGCACTGCAGGAAATACTGAAAGGGGTCAGCTCACCTAAAACAAAATGACAAAAAATAATAATAATTAGGAGTAAGGTGACTAGCAGACAGACAGAAGTAGAGGAGTGCAACCCTTACTAGAAACAGGGCATTATAAGCTTAAAAATAAAAAGAGATTTGCTATAGAAAGATAGTAATGAATGTTCAGCATACATAGGGACAAATTGAGACAACAATGACTGAAAAGGGGAGGATTCAAAGATCCAAATTCATAAAGAGGAATGGAGATAAGGCACACACAGAAGAAAAGAGACACCTGTATATATATACATATATATATATGTATATATGTATATATATGTATGTGTGTGTGTGTGTGTGTGTGTGTGTGTGTGTGTGTGTGTGTGTGTATATATATATGTAAAGGATATACTATCCTTTGCATATTCGTTATGGTAACCACAAGCCAAATATTCAGAACCAAAGTATATAACATAAAACAAGAAGGAACAGAGAGAAAACTCATCAAAGCCAACAAATATAAAGGAAATGGAAAGACAAGGACAAGAAAGCAAGGGAAACACCGAGCTACCAGAAAGCAAAAGATAAAATGGCTATAAGAAGACCTCATATTTCAATAATCACCCTGAATGTAAATGGACTGAACTCACCAATAAAAAGGCACAGAGTTGCAGACTGGATCAAAAAACAAAACCCAACAATACGCTGCCTCCAGGAGACAAATCTCAGTTCCAAAGACAAATATAGTCTCAAAGTGAAAGGGTGGGAAATGATATTTCAACCAAATGGCATTCAGAGAAAAGCGGGAGTAGAGGTACTAATATTGGATGAAATGGACTTCAAAATCAAAAAGGTAAAGAAGGATACTGAGGGACACATCAAAAAGGTAAAGAAGGATACTGAGGGACACTTCATAATGATACAGGGAATAATGTACCAAGAAGACATAACACTTAGTAATGTCTATGCTTCCAATCAGGAAGCCTCAAGATATGTAAAGCAATTACGCACAGAACTCAAGGGAGAAACAGACCAAAACACTATTGTAGCAGGGGATCTAAATAACTCACTGTTGGATATGGACAGATCATTCAAACAGAAAATCAGTAAGGAAATAACATCCTTAAATGACATATTAGACCAACTGGACATAATTGACATTTATAGAGCCTTCCACTCCAAAACAGCTGCTTATACAGTCTTCTCTAGTGCACATGGAACATTCTCAAGAATTGACCACATACTGGGACACAGAGATAGCCTCAACAAATATAAGAGGGTTGAAATCATACTAATTATATTCTCTGGTCATAATACTTTGGAACTAGAGATCAATTGCAAAAAGAAATCAGGAAGAACCACAAATACATGGAGATTAAACAACTGAAGAATAACTGGGTCAGAGAAGAAATAAAAATAGAAATCAAGAGATACATAGAAACGAATGATAATGGTAGTACAACATATCAAAACTTTTGGGACATGGCAAAAGCAGTCATAAGAGGAAAGTTCATATCATTACAGGCCTATCTCCAAAAATAAGAATGAGCCCAAATAAACAACCTAACATTTCATCTTAAAAAAACTAGAAAAGGAAGAACAAATGAAGTCTGAAGTCAGCAGAAGTCAAAATTGGAGCAGACATAAATGAAGTTAAAAAAAAAATAGAAAAAATAAATGCAACAAAGAGCTGGTTCTTTGAGAAGGTTAATAAAATTGACAGACCCCTGGCTAGACTCACTAAAGAAAAAAAAATAAAGGATACAAATAAACAAAATCAGGGATGAAAGAAGGGAAATTATGACTGATGCCACTGAAATACAAAGGATCATACAAGAATACTATGAAATAGTATATAACACAAAAGTTAATAACCTAGAAGAAATGGACAAGTACTTAGAAAGATACACCCTTCCTAGACTGAATCAAGAAGAACTGGAAAATCTAAACAAAATGATCAGCAGTATGGAAATTGAAACAGTCATCAAAAACCTACCAAAAAGTAAAAGTCTAGGACCAGATGACTTTACTAGTGAATGCTACCAAATATTTAAAGGAGATTTAATACCTATTCTCCTCAAACTCTTCCAAAAAATGAGTTGGCAATACTTCTCAACTCATTTTATGAGGCCAATGTCAACCTGATACCAAAACCTGGTAAAGATAACACAAAAAAAGAAAACTACAGACCAATATCTCTCATGAACATAGATATAAAAATCCTAAATAAGATACTATCAAGCAAATACAGCAACATATCAAAAATATTATATACAATGATCATGTGGGCTTCATTCCAGAGGCACGGGGATGGTTCAACATACACAAATCTATTAATGTGATACACCACATAAACAAATAAAAAATTAGAATCATATGATCATATCAATAGATGCAGAGAAAGCCTTCAACAAGATACAGCACCCATTTATGATCAAAACACTTAACAAAATCAGTATGGAAGGAAAATACCTTAATATAATAAAGGCCATATATGAGAAGCCCTCAGCCAACATTATACTTAATGGTGAAAATCTAAAAAACTTCTCTCTAAAATCAGGAACAAGGCAAGGTTGTCTACTAACGCCACTGTTACTGAATATTACATTGGAAGTCCTAGTGAGTGCAATCATGTAAGAAAAAAATATAAAAGGCATCTAAATAGGAAACGAAGAAGTCAAACTGTCACTATATGTGGATGACATGATTCTCTATATAGAAAACCCTAAAGACTGCACAAGAACACTACTAGAAACAATAAGCAAATACAGTAAAGTCTCTGGATATGAAATCAATGTTCAAAAATTCATAGCATTTCTAGATTCTAATAACAAAATGTCAGAAAAAGAAAAGGAACAAACAATTTCTTTTTGCAATTGCAACAAAAAGAATAAAATACCTAGATGTAAATCTAATGAAACATGCGAAGGACCTACAAAATGAAAACTACAAGACTCTGTTAAAAGAAGACACAAAGAAATGGAAAGATATTCCATGTTCTTGGATTGGCAGAATCAACAAAGTTAAAATGACCTTATTACATGAAGCATTATACAGATTTAATGCAATCCCCATCAAAATCCCATCAGCATTTTTTAAAGAAATGGAACAAAAAGTCATCAGATTTATATGGAAGCACAAAAGACCCCAAATTGCCAAAGCCATCCTGAGGGAAAAGAATGAGGCTGGAAGTATCACTTTGCCTGATGTCAAATTATATTACAAAGTGACAGTAATCAAAACAGCATGGTATTGGCAGAAAAACAGACACACAGACCAGTGGAACAGAATCGAGAGTCCAGAAGTAAACCCATATTTATTTGAGCAAATAATTTTCGACAAAAAAGCCAAAAACATACAGTGGAGAAAGAAAAACCTCTTCAATAAATGATACCAGGAAAACTGGAAAGCCACCTGCAAAAGAATGAAACTAGACTTTATCTATCACCACACACCAAAATTAACTCAAAATGGATTAAGGACCTGAATGTAAGACCTGAAACAATAAAATACATAGAAGAAAACATAGGAATTAAACTCAAGGACCTTGGACTTAAAGAGGATTTTATGAATTTGACCTCAAAAGCAAGGGAAGTAAAAGCTAAAATAAATGAATGAGACTACATCAAACTGAAAAACTTCTGCTCAGCAAAAGAAACCATCAACAAGGTAAAGAGACAACCATCTGAATGGGAAAACATATATACGAACAACGCCTCTGATAAGGGCCTAATATCCAAAATATACAAAGAATTCATATGGCTCAGTAACAACAAAAAAAAAACAGATGATCCAGTCAAAACATAGGCAGAGGACCTGAATAAACACTTCTCCCTAGAGGACATACAAATGGCCAACAAATATATGAAAATATGCTCGACATCACTAGCTATTAGGGAAATGCAAATCAAAACCACAATTAGATACCATCTCACACCTGTTAGAATAGCTATAATCAACAGGACAAGTAATAATGAATGTTGAAGAGGATGTGGAGGAATAGGAATCCTCATACACTGCTGGTGGGAATGCAAATTGGTATAGCCACTATGGAAAACAGTATAAAGCTTCCTCAAAAAACTAAGAATTGATGCACCATATGACCCAGCAATCCCTCTACTGGGTATTTACCCCAAAGACTTGAAAACTCATATCAAAAAATATATTTGCACACCAATGTTCATAGCAACATTATTCACAGTGGCTAGGACATGGAAGCAACCAAAGTGTCCTATGATAGATGATTGGCTAAAAAAGCTGTGGTACATATATACAATGAAATATTACTCAGCCATAATAAGAGATGAAATACTACCATTTGCAACAACATGGATGGACCTCGAGATAACAATGCTAAGCGAAATAAGCAAGACAGAAAAAGTTGAAAATCACATGATATCACTTATATGTGGGATATAAGCAACAAATGAACAGGACAAACAACCAGAGACTCATGGACATGGACAATAGACTAGTGGTTACCAGAAGGTAGCGGGGAGGGGAGATGGGGGAGCTAGATGTGGTGGGGAAAATTTAAATCATTTCTTCAATTAAAAATTAATTAATTAATTAATATTTTTAAAAGGAAGTGGTAAATTATTGATGTTGTAGCCTAAATCAAGGCAGTGACATCAAATTGTACTAGTTATCATTGTATTCCTCTCTGCCGGGAACTCAGAAAACACAAAATCCAGTTTTACTTAAGTATGTTTTTAATGAAGCCATACAAGTAATTAATTTTATTAAGCCACAACCCTGGAATACATTTTTAAAATATTCTGTGTGATGAAAATAATACAGAAGCACTTCTGCTGCAAACTGAAATATGATGATTATCTTGAGGAAAATTACTTGTGCAATTGAGTTAAAAGCTGCACTGGCAGCCACTTTTTTCATGATACACTACTTTTACTTCATTATGAGGCTGGATTTTACAAACTGTGGATAATTGGCAAGTAATATCTTGAAAGTGGACAAAGTATGTTTATCACTTAAGGAAAAACTAGTGATAAATTATAGTTGACAAAAAAATAATATATGTAGACAATGATAAAATTTAATCTTTCAAATAAAAAATTAGAATTTTTGAAAACTTGTACCTGCCACCACAAGCCTGATAGCTTCCCAAGACTTAAAGACATTTCTAATAAGAATGGTGGTGGTAATAAATACAATTTTTATATTGTACTGTATAATGAAATGTGTTAACATTTGGAATATCTGCATAATTCAATAAACCAGTATTTTCCCAACACAGGATGTTAGAAAATCATCTATGAGTAAAAGACCTATTCAAAGCTCAAGACAGACCAATGGACTACAATGTAGCAGAATATGAAAAGTTTAATGATATGGCTTTAGATTTTAAATTCCAACTAACTTTTAGGAAATTACTAATAGTTATATTTTGGTAAACAATCAAAAAAAGAATATTCACAATTATATGGAAAACTATTAAAATATTCATTCTTTTCCAATCACATACACAGGTAAATCTGAATTTTCTTGACATACTTTAGTAAAAAAAAAAAAAAAAAAAAAAAAAGCTTATTGCAATAGATTTAATATAGAAGCAGACATGAGAATCAGCTATATTCCATTAAACCAGAAATTAAAGAGATTTGCAAAATTGTAAAACAATGCCACTCTTCTTATTAATTTTTTATTTTGGAAAATAGTTATTTTTCATGAAAGTATATATATGTATTTTAGGCGAGGCAACCCTTGGTTGACCTCACAGATTGCAAGGACCTTGTCAGTTTACAATCCCTGATTTTTTTTTTTGTTTTTTACACCTACAGCACCTGGTCTTCATAGGTGGTCTCCTATCCAAGTACTAACCAGGCCTGACCCTGCTTAGCTTCTGAAATCAGACGGGATCGAGTTTGTTCAGGGTGGCTTGGCCGCAGACCATAAAAGTATATTATTTATGTTAATTTTGCTGGGTTAATGTTGTTATTTTAAATAAATTTAATGTCTAAGTTTTATTTTCTAATAGTAAATATCAGTAAATAGGATCCACATAAACAAAAGTCCTTTGGGGTCCTCAATAATTTTTTTAAAATATAAAGGAGTCTGGAGAACAAAACTTCTGAGAACCACTAATAAAGGACTTTAAACCTTGAAGGGGTCTGTTGTGGCTAAAATTCCTTTCACTCCTCTCTCAGCACAACCTCAACCTGCCCTCAATGAGGCAGACATCCCCAGGGCACAATATAGGAAAAGGAAAAAGGACATCTTCTCTCACTTCCTTTCCTGGACCTCGCCCTGACAAGCCTCCCCGCAAGTGTCACACACCTTGTCTTCCCAAAACAAATGGCTACAGAGATTTTCTCATCCCGGAAAATGCCGAGAGTGTCTCAGAGAAGAGAGAGGTGAAGGGAAGCCATGGAACTAGAGAACGAGGACAACTAACTGCTTCTTGACCACACTTCTGTGCTGATTCATCTTCTAGCCAATACTCCAATAAATAGCTTTGGAGTGAATGTGAATTTAGCTGCTGCACTGGGTTCTTGGAGCTCTATACCTTGGCCTTCTATATTCCTCCATCTCCTCCCTTCCCCAAAAAAACATGTTCATAGGCACCTCATCTAAGCATCACTTATCTCACAAACTTACAAAGAAAATTACTTTTCCACTCAGCTTAAGGAAAGACTGCTGTAAGTCACTTGGGGTCTACCCAGTGCTTCCAGTGTTACAGAGCTGGGAGAAAAACAGACATAAATGCACTCTACTCATTGCTATGAATGATTAGTGTAATTCATGAGGCATGCTCCAAGACTCTGGAAAGAAATAGTGTGGTAAAGATGGCTGTGAAACACTCAAGTCAGTATCCCATTTTTCTTGGCTGTGGATGCACATGAGAGTGAAATACTTAAAAAAGAAATAATTCTAAACTTACCCAAACTCTTCCAGAAAACAAAAAGAGAAAGTATATCCCCCTCCCCACACAGGCTCATTTTATGAGGCCAAGTGAACTTTGATATAAAAAAAAATTATAAGTCAATCTGAACCATGAACATGAACATAAATACAAAAATTCTATAAATTATATTAAGAATTCAGCAATATACAGCAAAAGAAAAATAATATGTCCTGGGATAAGGCTGGGTTTATTCCAGGATTGTAAATTTGATTTAGCATTAGAAAATCAATACTCTACATAAACAGATTAAAATGGAAAAATCACATGATTATTTTAGTGGGTGCAGAAAAAAATGTTTGATAAAATTCAACACCCATTCACCATTTTTAAAATACTCCCTCTTAGACTAGGAATAAAAGAGAATTTCCATAATCTGATAAAAAGTCTCTACAAAAAGATTTACAGAAACTTTAGACTTATTATTGAAAGGTTTTCCTTTGAGATCAGGACTAAGACATGAATACCTACTATGATTATTTCTATTAATCAGAGTCCTACCTAATATAACACAGTAGAAAAAAGAAATTAAAAATACAAGGATTGGAAAGTAGGAAACAAAATTGTCATTTTTTGCTGACATACATAAAATTTTCTAAGGAATTGATATATAAATATTAAAGTTAATAAGAGAGTTTAGCAAAATAGCTATTTTCAAAAACCAAAATACACTAAATGCAATGAGGCCTTCTTGATTGTATCCTGGAATAACAACAACAACAACAACAAAAACAAAAACACTATTAGAAAAGCTGGTGAAATCCAAATAAAATCTGGAATTTGTTTATTAATAATGTATCAATGTTATTTCTTAGTTTTGATAGATGTGCCATGGTTATGCAAGATGTTAACACTAGGGAAAACTGGGTGAGGAGTATACAGCTATCTATATTTCCTTTGCAGCTTTTCTGTAAATCTAAAATTAATCCAAAATAAAGTTTATTAATAAAAAAAAATTTAATTAAAATACAGAAGTCAATTATACTTGTATATACTAGCCCAATTAGGCAGAAGATGATTTTTGGAATTATACTACTTATAATTGAATACTAAAAAATCAAATTCCTAGCAGCAAATAAAACAAAGCCTGTACAGAAAAAATAAAGAACTTCATCATTAGAGCTCCTTAAAAAGATTGAAAACAAAGATATAGTACATTTATTGATCATAAGACTCGATAGTATAAAGGTATCAATTCCACTCAAATTGGTTTATAGATTCAGTACAATTCAAGTTAAAAACTTCTACAGGTAATTTCTTCCTTACTCCCTCCCACTTTCCTTCTCCTTGTCCCTCTCTCTTTCTTTTGTTAGAAGTTAAAAGTTAATTCTAAATTTTATAGGGAAATGTAAAAGATCAAGAACAACTAAGGCATTCTTGAAAAAGGACAAGGTGGAAAGATTTGTTCTTCCAAAAGGGATCCCTGGGACACTGGAAAGAATGTGTTTTTTAAAAAGAAGCAGTTTACTTTTAACAAATAATATGCTACAGAAAAATAAGTAATATTTATTAAGTGCTTATATGTACCGGGCACTGGTTCTGAGCCTGTTTTGTATATACACTCATTGATCCTCACAATGTTTTAAAGATGTAGCTATTGTTATTGCCCCATTTAACATCTTTAGGAAGCAGCAGGAAAAGCCAAGGAATATCAATGAGAATAAGTCCAAGGCCAAGGCCCACAGTGGAATGAGTCCCTCGTCCCTAAAGGGCTCTGACTGCCAACCCACTCCAAAAAGATTCAGACACACGCTGAGCTCCCCATCTGAGCTCACCTGCTCTACTAATGTTATCTCCTGAAGTGGACCCAAGGGAACCACTGAGACCTCTTAGCGCTTGTTTCAGGCTAAAATCAGCTCCAAGCACTCACAAAGTTCAGTAAGTGTGAGGAGGAAGGCAGTAGGTGGGTGGAGGGGCTAGGGGTGCAGAGAGAAACTTCCTAGGGCATTAGGATTCCTGCTAGTGCCAAGAATGAATTGGGAATTCCCAGAATATTTCCTTTTGTTTTTTCCTCTTTAGCCTGTGCACTTCACAAAACCTCTGGCATTTAACAAAAGCTGGCAAAATTCTTTTTTCGAACGTTATGCAAATCAATCTCCCTACCTATGCCTCTTCTGCAGGACCAGGAAGAAACTGAGAAATGAGCAGAGAAACAGGAGGGCTTCACTGGCCTGGGCAGAGCCTAGAAGGCAGCATGTCGTTGTGGCAGGAGTTTGGGGAACTATTACAGTGTCTCCTCATAATAAAGTACAACCTTGGTGGGGAAAACAGCTGAAGCCCACTTCACCCAATTAATGCCACTCAGCTAAAGAATTCTGGAGAAGACTGACAAATTAGGTTTGTTTGTTTCCAGGCACACTTCCTGGTACTTATTAACCCAGGGTTACACCACTCTGGGAGACTTAACTGCTACCTACCCAGGACAAAGGAGGAAGGAAGTGACAAACCTTCATTTCAAAGTTTGTCCTTAGACGTCATCCTGTACTGAAAAACTGGTTGCCCTTGAAACTAAGGAACAAGGGGAAATGGTATATTCCAAAGAATGTGTGTCCTTTCCTTGCCAGATGACCCCCAAAGGCAATAATAATAATAACTCTTATTTTGTGTTTATTAAGTGCTTACTATGTTCTACATACCTTTTAAGCTTTTCGCTCCCCACTAGGTGAGGGAGACACTACTGTGCCCATTCCGTAGACACAGAAATAGAGGTTAAAATTTGCCCAAAGCCACCTGTGGAAAGGGAGGGAGGCTAGATTTGACCACTGGGTGACTCCAGAGCCCATACTCTTCAGCACATTATTACTCCGCCCCTCTAATAGCAGGGATGGCAAGAAAGGCAGGAGATCCTGCCTGGTGTTCTCTACAGTCCTCAGGTCACTCCCCAGGCTTCACTTGAGCCAGATGAAGGACCCCTAGGGTCTTGGGGGTCACAAGGGCCTCCCTCAGGGCAGCTGCAGTCCCACGTTCACTTGTTTTCTGTCTTACCCAGAGGCCCTTAGGGCAGGTTCTCTGGGCTGCAGTCAGTCTCTGCTTCTCCCTGTTGCATTCACAATCCCACTGGTGAGCTCTGGGACTCCAAAGTAGGGACTCGATGCCCTGCTGTTGTGCTGGTTCACAGAAAGTCATGTGCCACTGTGATTCAGGCACACAATGACATCCTCACTTTCCTGCCCCCAGGCCTAACTTCTAGCTCCTCTGCTCATGCAGGTGCAAGGTACAGAATGGACACTGACAATCATTCTGTATTTGAGATTAGAGAATGTCCATCTCTCTCTCTCTCTCTCTCTCTCTCTCTCTCTCGCTCTCGCTCTCTCGCTCTCTCGCTCTCTCTCTCTCTCTCTCGCACACACACACGCAAGAGTTGCTTATTTCCTGCACACTACAGTGACTTTCTTACCTGACAAAAGAACAAAATCTTTTTAAACCTTAGCCTGTACAATCACCGCCAACCTATTTCCAAGCACTTGGAAGAATCCTTTTCATTACCACCAGCTCTCTTTCTGCCCTGACAGTGTTTTAAGGCTCTTCTTTTACCACCCTTTTCTCTCCCTGCAGCTTGGATGCATGGTCCTCAGACCCCTGTTGCTCTTTTCTGCTTTGCTCTCCCTTCTTTCATTCTTCCCTCCTTTCATGGTTAAGATTGATCTCTGCCTAGTAGATTTTGTGAAATTTCCTGCTATGATTCTTTCATCTTCAGCCTGCCTCATCTGCAGTATTTTAATAGTAGCACCCTGTGGTAGTACCTGTCTATTTCTCACTCCCCAGTCATGGAAAGTTCCTTTCTGATACATCGGACCTGCCAAATTTCTATAAATATTACTCTGTCAATTTATTTACTTCTTTGTTGACTTTAACCCTCCCTGGGACCAGACTGTCAAATCCATGAGGACAGGGACCCTTCCTGTCATGTTCAGTACTATATCCCTTGTACCTAGGATAGCACCAGCACACAGTTGTGGCTTAGTAAATATCAGCAGAATTGGTTAAATCCACCAATCGAACATTTTTAAGTATTCAACATAAATGCATTAGCAAGGGAAAATATAATGGAGTGATGAAGAGAGCAGAATGTGAACACTGGCTCTGACATCCACCAGCTGGATGACCTCAGGCAAGACACTTAGCTCCCCTCCCCGTGTCTTAATTTCCTCATCTGTAAAAATGGGGTTATCAGTAATACCTACCTCAAAGTTATTGGGAAGAGTAAATGAGTCAATATACGTAAAACACTTAGAACTGTGTCTGGCATGAAGTGAATTTCAGTAGGTGTTAGCTATGACTATCATTATTCACTCTACAAACCCAGGGTGTATTATTGGCAAAAAGATGGGAAAGACCTAATCCTGGTACATGAGACAGCCAGACAAACTGCTATTAGAGAAGCAGGAAAGTGGAGCTGTAAGATCCCTGGGATCAGAGCAGCTATCCCTATTCAGGAGGATTGGAAGAGGCCACGCCAGGTCTTGAGGGTTGACTAGGAGATGGTCATATAAGAGCTGGGAAAAGGCCTTGCACCATGTGACTGAGGGGTGGGAAAGGAGGCAGAAATAAGGCAGGGAGGGTAGTTTAGGACCAGACTGTTCAAGACTAGATACATTATACTTAGTGTACAATTAAAATAAAATAAAAGAAGCCTTCCACATGTGCTGTTCAGAACTCTGTCCTCAAAATATTCCTAAATTAGGCTTTCCCTTTCCTGTCTACTCTCAAGGTCCAGTAGAATTTCCTCTTTTCAAAAGCATAGCTGGAAGGTCACAAGGAAAGAGTCATTTTTTCTGGGCCCATTCTCTAAAACTTGTGTCTTTTCAACTGTTTTTAAGGTATGTATTGACATGACAAGCCTTAAGACTATTATGAAAAAGACCTTAGAGGAAGTAGAGTGAAATATATAGTCAAACCATATGATCAGATCATAAGCCTCATCATTTTTTAAAATATTTTTTATTTTTCAATTATAGTTGGCATATAATAATATATTTGTTTCAGGTGTGCAATATAGTGATTAGACATCACATATAACTTACTAAGTGATCACCCCAATAAATCTAGTACCTATCTAACACCATACATAGTTATCACAATATTACTGACTATATTCCTTATGCTATGCTATACTTTACATCTCCATGACGATTTTGTAACTACCAATTTGTACTTCTCAATCCCTTTCCCCTTTTTATTTTCCCCTTACCCGCAACCCGCCGCAACCCTCCCCACCTCATCTGGTAACCCTCAAAATGTTCTCTGTATGTATCTATGAGTTTGTTTCTGTTTTATTTGTTTATTTTGTTCTTTAGATTTATTTTTTGTCGGTGAAGCAGCCCTTGGTTGACCTCACAGATTGTAAGGACCTTGTCAGCTTACAAACCCTGATTTTTTTTTTTTTTACACCTACAGCACTTGGTCTTCCTAGGTGGTCTCCCATCCAAGTACTAACCAGGCCTGACCCTGCTTAGCTTCCGAGATCAGACGGGATCGAGCATGTTCAGGGTAGCATGGCTGCAGACTGTTCTTTAGGTTCTATATGTAAATGGAATCATATAAGCCTCATCATTTTTAATTTACCAAACCTTTTTCCTTTCAAACAACAACCTCTCAAGGCAAAGTTTCAATAATTCACTTATTCAATAAATATTTAATGAGCACCTACTGTGTGGTAGGCACTTCTCTGAACCTTGGGAATAGAACACTGAACAAAAGAGCCAGAAATCCGTACTCTTATAGAGCTTGACTTTAGGGGAGGATACATTTTAACTCTACTGATATAGATATATGTAGGGCTTTGCAACAACATCTCAGATTTTTTATAAAGAGATTTAATGCATTAAGACTCAAGTCAAAAGATATTTGGGGTAGAAGAAATTGGGAAAACTCAAGTAGGACAATGGCTAGAGGAATCCTTTCATCAACCCATTTCCCAAGTGTCAGTCTCTAAGATCTATATTCCCACCTTCTTGATCCTCACCACCATCCTCCAGCCAAGCACTGGCAGATCATATCATTTAGGAATGTGTTCAGCTGCAAGTATCAGAGAACTCAACAACAAAGGTTTAAACAATGCAATATGTTTTGGAAGTGGTCTCACTGTCTGGCAGCTCAACTGTGTCATCCTGGATCTCTTTATCTTTCTATTCTTCCATTTGTGATATACTGGCTTTTCTTTCACATGCTTGTGGCATCATGGTCCCATGATGGCTACCTCAGCTCTAGACGTCACTTCTGCCTTCAAGATGGGAAAAGGAGAAATAGATGACATCAGAGAGCTCTCATATATAAAAAAGTAAAATTTCCCAGAAGCCCCAAGTAGACTTTCTCTTCATTGGCCCAAGCCAGATCACATGGCCACAGCTAGTTTGAGGGAGACTGACTATATTTGAATTTTCAGCTTCCATAAGTGGAGACAAAAAGAGAAAGAAGGGGGCTGGGAATGGCTTATGTAGGCAAACAATTGTCTTCCAGAAAAGCTTTCACAGAGAAACCACAAGACATCAGGTTGAAGGTTGTTCAAGCTATTTTAGGCTGGGAAATTAAAAAAAAAAAAACTGACATAAAAAGGTATATTTCAGGCTGAACCCAAACGTTGTGAGTTTAGACCAGAACTAGGCCCATCTTAGGAAAAACCCCTTGGCTGGAAAGCCCCCTCTGCTGTAGGAAAAGCCCCTGAGTTCAGATTCAGGGCTCCTAGCTCTGCGGTACTGGCAGAATTCCATACCAGGAACACAGATGGTAGGTTATATTGTAGAGTAGGCAAAAATTGAAGAGATTATGTTAATAATATGGCTTCACTAGTCATTAGGGATTAAAAGCTAGAAGATGGTGCAACTCTCACCTCATGTTGATCACATAAGCCCATCAATTTAGGACATGATTTTGTCAGAAATAAGGACGAGACTAATGAGTCAAATCCACTTTCCCATCAAGAATATCCTTTTCCCTAAACAGCTGAATTGTATCCTTTACCCAAGTTATGTAAACACTTGCTGCTACCATTATTATGGGTCCAAGTGTCTCATTTATGCTGACTCATGGGGTTTTGGGCTCCCACACATGGGAAGTTGGAAAGTCACAATTCAGTCAAAACAGAAGTCTGGCATGATACAGTAAAAAGGAAAAGATAAACCTCAAACAAAGTCTTATATGTGTATCTGCACATGTGTTTGTGAGAAAACACACCCACACATAATGTTAAGAGGTCACACTGGCCTCATTACATCCTAAACACAGGCCTGTCCTTGTATCTCTCACCACATTCAAATGTTTTGATTCAATGAGCGATTTTGGATACCCACAGTGCCTTTCTCTCATCTGAATAAGTTAAACCAAGTTGCTTTGTGAAGGAAATATGATTCATCATCATACTGCTGTGATTGGAGACATTCTTAGTAAAATGAACCCCAGCCTCTGCAACCTGCGTATTTATCCATCTAGTCATCTGGTCATCTATCCATTCATCCACCTATCCACCATCTGCCCATCTTTCCAACCCATCTATTTATTTATCCACCCTTCCATACCCCCATCTACTCATCTACCCATCCACTCATTCATTCATCCATCCAACACTCATTCATTTCCTCGGGGCTTTCATGATCCGCTCTTCTTGCCTAGCAGAGATGCACTTTCACCCTATTAGGCCTTTGCTTTTCACAGGGAATACTTTACTCCCTTCTCTTTTTTGTGTGTGAAATCCCACTGATCCTTAAAATACAGGTTTAATTCTCTTTTAGAAGATCTTTCATGGAGCTCCACTGTAAGCCCACAAATTTATCTTCCATCTTAATTGTTATGGTACTTATGTTTTGTATCCCTCTTTTATTATGTAATAAATTACTGCCTTCAACATCTCTTTGCTATTGTATTGCTTTGCTCTTGTCTCTTTTGATTGAAATATTCTGTATTATTTTTTATCTCTCCAAGTAAATTGTAAACTCTGTGAAGAGAGAAACGATGGTTTTTACTTCTTTGCAACCTCCCTCCACAGCTGGCCTTTTGTATAACATTATGCAAATTGTAAACACTTAACAAACATATTTTGATTGGGTGTGCAGTTTCCTAGTCTGTGAAGTGGGGATAATATTGGTGTTATAGGAATACTGCGAGGATTAATCGAGATGGCACATATTACAGAGCTTCTTAAACTGCAAAGTCCTGAAGACATTATTGCTTTATTTTAATAAAAATAAACAAAATTAATAGCCATATGCTAAATTGTTTACAATCTGAATTAACAAGAATACACTCAATAAACGTTTCATTAGCACTTACAGAAAGATTAGGTCCAGTGCAACATGGATGGAACATAGTCTCTGCCTTTAAGGAGCTCTTATTTTAGCAAAGGGGTAGAAACATAAGTGCCTGTGATTGTGAATAAGGCTGCAGAAAGCACCATAATACAGACACAAAGTGCTCAGAGACACTTAAAGAAAATCTTCATTTTGTCTGGGAGATTAGGAAAAACTTGAAAGAAGCATTGTCATTTGGTTGACCCTGACAGGTGATAGAAGTCCAGTAAATGGAGGAAAAGGAAAAGAATTTTCTAGGGAGGAAACAGCATAGAAGTGCAAGGTGTGTTTGAGGAAGAGGAAGCAGGATTGTATGATCATAACCTAAAGATTTTGTGAACCCTATTAATGAATGTGGACCTGATTCCAAAGGCAATACAAAACCACAGAGGAGAGAAATTATTAGATTTGTATTTCAGCTAAATGACTATCAGTGACAATGCTTTCTACCATAAATAACAGAAACCCAAATAAAACTGGCTTAAACAATAAGAACATTTATTATCTCACCTAAATGGAAATTCAAGAGTAAGCAGGCTGCAGGCATAGTATAATTAGCCTCCCCCCCAAAGGCTCATGATTTTTCCACATCTCCACTCTGCAAACATGAACTGTTTTATTCTTGGGGTGGTTGCAAAATGGCAGCTTCAGTAACACATTCAGGCACAATTAAATCCTAAAAAATCCTTCCAGTTGATACCCCTCTCCATGTCTCATTGGGTCACATGGCTCTGTCAGAGGATAGAGGCATGTGCCATGGCTGGCTTAGATTAATAATCTGAGATGGAATGACATCAGAGAGTCATTCATGATGTCTACCACAAAGACCGTGGCTACAAGCATGCAGATGGCTCAAGGGGGACACTGAAGACAGGGAGACCAGTTGAGAAGAGAGTGCAAGATAACTGGCATAACATAATAGCACTTAGACCAGAGATGTGGCTGTGGGCATGAAGGAAGAGAAATTGAAGCCACAACTTGCACGTGAAAAAGAACGTGGCAACGTGGCAGTTCATCATATATGGAGTGAGAAATCAGGAGTTGAGAATACTCCAAGTGTTTAATCTTAAGTGAGTTTGGTTAGTGTCTTGTTGCCTGAGATGGGTGTCTGGATGGAGACTTGAAATGCCCCTGCAAGACCTGCCTGACAAAAACTAAAAGGCTGAGAAAGAGAATATTCACTCAACTTTTCTCTTTCCCCAAGAATCAATACAGTGTAGCAACCGAAGGACTGACTCTGATGTCGTGCTACCTGCTTCCCATCACTAATAAGTTGAGAGTAAATTTCTATTTTCCTCTTTTGTGAAATGAGTATAATAATGCCTAGCTCACAGTGTGGTTGTGTCAAGGGCCATATATAGAGCCCAGTATATAAGAGACAGCATGGTATAATAGAGAAGGGTCACTGTATGACCTTAGTCCAGTTATTGCACCTCTCTGAACCTCAGTTTACTCATCTATAAGATGGGGAAATACCTGCTTATGGAGTGCTAAAATAATTGGATTAGAAAAGTACATCACGTGTTAATGTGGAGCATTGGTGTTCTTTGAGTGCCCAAGTAAGAGGAAGAGCCCTACTGTAACTAGTGAAGTAGAAAACCCTGATCCTCCTGCCAGCTTCCTGTGACACTCAGGTGTGGCCAGGGACCCAGATTTAGTCAGCCAGATGCTTTGAATGAGGATGGAGAGGGCAACTGAAGCTAGGAAATGGGAGTGGCGTGAGGGGTTAAGGGTGATAAGAAAGTACAAGTGGCAATGGTTCCAGCCTCAGTGTACAGTGTCCAGGCCAGATAGGTCAGCAATGAAAGCTTTAGCCTCTGGAATTTAATGGTGTCGGCAGAAGGTTTTTGTTCTCTTTCATTTTGTTTTCCTTTTTACTGAACTAGTTCTATGGCATGCTTTTCGCTGTTCTCTGACTGCAAAGCCCTTTTATTTTCCTGCCTATTTGCTCCGTCTGGTTATCTAATCTTTCTAAGTGTTCTATGGACTAACTAATAGCCTCAAATTTTTTTCTGCTTTAATCTGCTTCAGTAATTTTCTGTGATTATAGCTAAGAGTCCTGACTACACAAGTACATAGCATGATGCCTGTCATGGAGTGGGAATGTCATATTGGTTCTTTTCCTCTTTTGGCTTCCTTATTCTCAGCTTCTTTCTGTCCACCCAAGTTTTGTTGTAACTGCATAGTATTATGATCAGTGGGAAGAAAATCTCTCCTATGCAAAGAAAACGTGGAGTCACTCCATTCCATAATCATTTGCTTAGCAAACCTAGAGTGGATGGGCGAGCAGCAGAGCAATTTTTAAAATTGCCCTCAATTTTTAAAACAAAAGGTGTTTTAAGGACAAACATAAACTTGTTCACCAAACCCCAAAACATGGCAATAGGGAACATCTGTGAATGCTTAGAAGTAGAACTCAGGGAACTAAGAAACAGAAGTACACATTTACATGGTAATGGTCTTTTGGATTTCATAAACTGATAGGCCTAATTAAGTATCCAGAAGACATAGAGTGTAACAAAATATATGGGTTCATGAAAGTTTTGTTTAATTCATGGGTAATGAAACTATATCAGATGGTGAAGAAGACCCTGAGGAGTTATAAGAAGTACATTCATAATATTGGATGAAAATTGTTACTGGCAGCCGCAAAACACCCTAACTATGACTCGGACATAAAATATTGGGCTAACTGAGTTACTGAGGGACCACAGAACTCCTTTAATCCACAGCACCCCCAATTTAATATAGGGATTCCCCTTACCATGGCCTAAACAGATAGTTATTAGTCATTGGCCATTCAGTCTCTGCCTAAAGTCCTTCAGTGATGAAGCAAATGGTTGGCCCAGTAGGATAATGTGTGGGCATTGGTTATTTTTGACACTAGGATTAATTCTCCCTTCTTATGGAAGCACTTCTGTGTGTGTGTGTGTGTGTGTGTGTGTGTGCGCGTGCGCATGTGTGTGAAATGATCTCTTATCCATTATATGAGACCTTAGGGAAAGTGTCACTGAAGATGTCCTGCCTTCCCTTGACCAAATCAGGCTCATCTGACTCTCACTTTATGAACTTTAAATCTTGAATGTAGTGGTGCCAAGACCTTTAAAAGAAAAGGGGTGTAAATTACTCCAACAGTATCATCCTATTGAGTTGTTCCTTCTATCTAGAATCCTAGGCATCTCTTGCTTCTTTCATTTTTTCAAGTCTACTTTCCCAGGCTCATCTTTATAAGATGCCCCAAAACCTCCAATAATTTTTTCCTGCTAATGTTAATTGATTCTATTGTTTGCAACCAAAGAACCCTAACATATCTAACTCATTATGACAATAGTTAAAAATCTCTAGTTGTTAGAAAGTTCTTTCTTATAGCAAAGGAAGCAAACTCTACCTCTATGTAATTTCTACTCCTTTTTGTTTTCTGGAGCCACCGTTTCCTAGAGCAACTGTTTCCTGTTTTCTGGGAGCAACTTTGAGCCAGTGTTCTCCATGTGATGGATGTTCAAACATTGGAGGACAATATGCTTTTTCTTAGTCATCTATTTTCTGAAATAAATAGCTGTGATCTTTCAATAGTTACTTGTAGAACATAATTTCCAAATTTGTCAACATCATGGGTCCTCTGAACCCTTAAAATGTGACCCCCATTAGGGAACTATGAAAAGTATAAAGGGATCATTATTTCTCTTAGCCTCCTCCCTAATTACATAAATAGTCACTTGTTTTTTTTTAGCAGCAACACTACATTGTTAGATATATTAGATGTATTTTCAACTAAAAACTTAATTTTTTAAACTCATTGCTGCTTCATTGTATAAGCAACACATACTCTTTGACAATTAGAAAATACAAATAAACAACAAATAAAATTTTTACAACTCTCCCAACCTACCATCTAGTGATAATCACTATACATATATTCTTATAAACTCTTTCAAACTATTCTCTATGCTTATTGCATTGTTTCTATCAATTGTGTAATATCCCAATGTATGTTATTTATTTAACTAGTACCCTCTGGATGGATTTTGTACAGTTTTGTTTTTGTTATTATAAACACTTCGATAAATGTTCTTATACATCCATCTTTGTATATTTCTCTGATGATTTCTTATTTTTCCAGCTTCATTGAGATACAAGTAACATAGAACATTGTATACATTTGAGGTGTGCAACATGTTGATTGGATACATTTATGTATGGCATGATGATCACCACCATAGTGTTATGTTAGATAACACCTTCATCACATCATATAATTTCTATTTCTTTTTTGTAGGGAGAACATTTAAGATTCACCTTTGGCAACTTTCAAGTATGTACTATAGTATCATTAGCTATAATCGTGGTGCTGTACATTAGATTGCCAGAACTTATTAATCTCATAACTGACAGGTTGTACCATTTGACCAATATGTCCCTATTTTCCCCACCCTCAGCCCCTGGTAACCACCCTTCCACTCTCTGTTTCTCTGAGTTTGGCTTTTTTAGATTCCATGTAGAAGTAAGATCATACAGTACTTGTCTTTCTCTGATTTATTTCACTTAGCATAACTGATGATTTCTTAATAATTTCTAGAGGTTGAATTGCTAGGTCAAAAGATATGCATTTTCCTGTGAAGCTTTTAATTAACACTAAATTACCTCCCAGAAACCAGTTTACTCTACCAATGGCCAATTAGAAAAGGCTTTAAGACTCATGGGATTTTCACATGAGAGCCTGCCTAGCCAGGTGCTTCCCATCCTATAGTAATAATTGACTTTTTGCTAAATGAAATACTGTATTTATACTTCCTTAATTTTATTTAATTGGCTGTAGTGTCTCTTTTCCACCTATTGAGATTATTACATTAGAAACTCAGTCTTGATCTTGAGAGTCAAGTATGAGATTGAGAGTCTTGAGATTCAGTCAAGTATGAGATTACTCATTCATTCTGGTTTTGTATCACCAGCAAATCTGACTAATGTCCCTGCTATATTTTCATCCAATTACAATATGGTGGTTTACATCTCATTGGTCCTTCTTAAGGATCTACCCACAATCCAGCAACTAATGAGGTGATGGCTGGCACCAAAGTTTGGGGCTCCAACACTACAGTCAATGTCTGTTCTGTTTTGTCAATACCCAGGGTGTGTCAGTTATTAAGTATTATTAATATCATCCTTGCATCACCATGTACCCACATCCAACCTGAAACAGATGTTAGTAGATTGTCATATTTGTCTTAGATATCTTTTTTTGAGACAATAAAATGTCTCAAATACAGCTAAAGCCCCACTCTCATTCCACTTTCACCCTCCAAAAGAAAGAGTATGTAATTCCTTTGCATTTTGTACTTTTAGTGCACTTATGTGCCCGTGAACAATGCACATTACTGATTTTTTATATTTGAAAATTTTGCATAAGTAGCATTACATACAAGTATCTTCCTAAGGCTCCTCAGTACTGTACCCATATTGATATATAAAGCTATAATTCATTCATTTATAATCTCCCTTCCTTCAAAAAAAATCTCCTGCTGAAGGACAATGAGACTATTCCCATAGAGACCATTACAATAATATCCTCGAGCGCAATCTCTTGTGCACACTTCAACAGTTCCTCTGAGACAGCCACACAGTGGAACTGCTGGGTCATACGAGCACCTGCAACTTTGGGTTACCCAGCTGCTCTACAAGGTAGTCCACCAGTTAGTTTCAATGTGTCTTTCCTCCAGCATTATGAGTTCCTTTTTTCCACATCTACATCAACATTTGGTGTTGTCAGACTTACTAACAACTGTCAAGCTCTGGGGTATGAAATAGTTCCTTACTATTTTAATTTGTATTTCCCTGGATATTAGTGACAGTAGGCATCTTTTCATAAATTTATAATTTCGAGTTTCCTCTTCTATGAGTTGTGTGTTCATACCTGTGGTGGCCAGCTTCCAAGATGGCCCCCAGTAATCTCTACTTCCAGGTGTTCATACCCTGTGTGGTCTCCTCCCATACTGGCACAGGGAGAGACTAATGGAATACGGCAGAAGAGATGGTATGTCACTTCTGAGGTTAAGTTATAAAAGAAACTACAGCTTCTATCTTGGTTGTTCTTTCTTTTGGATTACTCAAACTAAGAGAAACCAACTGCCATTGTGTGAGCAGCACTATGGGGAGGCCCACGTGGCAAGGAAATGAGGTATACTGCCAACAGCCAATAAGAAATTGAAGCCTCCAGAAAACAGCTACATGAATGAATTTGGAAGTGAATACAGATGACTGCAGCCTCAGAAACATCATCAGTGCTATAATTACCCACTAAGATACTCTTGAATTCTTGACTCTCTGAAGATAAAGAATATTTATTGTTTTAAACTGTTAAGTTTGGGGATAATTTTTATGTAGCAACAAATAACTAAAACATTTTCGAAATACTTTTCTATTGGAGTATTTTTCTCTTTTCTATTGATTTGCAGAAACATTTTTAAATATTCTAGACACTGATCTTTTGTTAATAATATCAGTACAAATGCCTTCTCTGAAACTTTGACTTGTCTTTATGGTACTTTTTGATTAAAAAAAAAAGTTAACATTTAATGCAATCAAATTCGCCATTTTCTCCCATTAGTTTATGCTCTCTGTATTTAATTTAAAAAATTTTTCACTGTCTATAGCCATGCTACCTTGAACAAGCCCGATCTCATCTGATCTTGGAAGCTAAATAGGGTTAGGCCTGGTTAGTACTTGGATGGGAGACCACCTAGGAATACCAGGTGCTATAGGCATAAAAAATAAGGGATTATAAGCTGACAAGGTCCTTGCAATCTGTGAGGTCAACCAAGAGTTGTCTCACCTAAAAAACAAAAAAACAAAAAACCTTTCTTTGAGCCCTAAACTATTTTTAGCTTTAACTGTCCTGACATTACTCTTCCATATTTGCATTCTTGTATTGCATCCTTGGGATTTATGCCATTTAATTCATCTTTGGTACAAGTCTGTTAAAAATTATGACTTTTTTCTTATTTCATGAGTAACATATGCTTATTTTAAACATATTTGGAAAATATAGGAAGCTCAAAGAAGCAAATTCACAATCATCTTTAATCCCACCACCAGACAATTACTATGAATATTTTGTTATATGATTTTCTGTTTTCTCAATACACACACTTTTATGTATTTGAGATTATACTGTACATGCTGTTTCATAACTTCCCTTTTTCATTCTAACAATGTAAGTAAACATTTTTCTCATCAAAAAGTATTGCACAATATGATTTGCAATAGGGACAGAGCATTCCAGCATATGATGTACTATAATTTATTCAACTAACTCCTGCTATTTGACATGTAAGTTGATGCTATTATGAATAACACTGCCAACTTCTGATTCAAAATAGCACGTGGTGAGCAATTCCTACTACAACCTTTCCAGATTCTCAAAAATTAATTTATCCAACAAACATTTTTTGTGTGTCCACCGTGTGTCATGCACTGTTCTAGCTGCTGAGAATAAAAAAATTTTAAAAAAAATAGGCAAAAATGCCTACCTTTGTTGTAGCCTACATTTCAGTGGGGTAAATAGTAATAATACTATGTGTCCCTAATATACACACAACACACAATATATGAATACTATACCAATAATAAAATTATAATGATGGCAGCTACCACTCATTAAATGTTAGCCATCTGTCAGGCATTATGCTAAGCCCTTTCTGTGCGATTAATCCTCAGATGCTATTATCATCTCCATTCTTCAGAAAAGGCCATTGACATTTTAATTTCCTCTTGTCTCACCATTAAGTCAGGAAGACCTAGTATTGAATTGGTTAAATCTGACCCTTCCCCAAAGTCTATGATAGGAGCAAGAGGAAGATGCCATCTCTTAGAGCGGTGGAATCCCAAGTGAGAGCCTGTTTTCAATAAAAGCTACAGGCCAGGATCTGTGCTCATCAAGCCTTATCTCAGCTGTAGATTGGGAAAGAAATGGGACCCTGTCCCCATGAGACCACAGGCAATTTGTCTTCTATCTGCTGACCAGCATCAAATTATATTTCGTTCAAGAGCAAATTAAGAGAACAAAACCAGCAAACAGTCTATGAAAAAATACAGAAAGAGAAAAAAGCAGATGCATGATAAGAAGGCCTAGAGTAAGACTGAACCACTGATAGCCATCCATTGCTAGATCAATAAGAAGATGTTGAGAAACTTTTTTGCATCCACTATAGGGTACAAGAAGACATGGCCTTTTTGAAATAAAAAAATCATAAGTAGAATCAGATTCAGGTGAAAAAGCAACAGACTAAGATAAATAATGGCAGCATTAAAAGAATGATAAAAGGAGGAGTGTAAAGAGACGAAAAACAAAAGATGATTAAAATCACAACTCCCTTCACAAACAATAAAATTGATATTACCAAAAAAATGAATCAGACAAACCATATATTGATGAATATCTGAAGCAACAAGCAACTGGAATTCTTGCACATTCCTCATGGGAACCAATTTGACAATATCCAGTACAACTGAAGGCGCACATACCCACTCCCAGACAGATACTCTAGGACAATGGCTCCAAACTTTGTTGAACATTAGAATTACCTGCTTTCTCAAGTCCAGCTGCCCAAGACAGATCCTATACCAATTAAATCGGAATGTCTTGGTGAGCCACACATCAGTAGTTTTTAGAGATCCCTGCATGATCCCAACGTGCAGCCAAGTTTGGGGATGATTACTCTAGAGAAATCCTTTTATGTGTGCACTGAGTGACATCTACTAGAATGTTCACAGCAGCACTGTTTATAATTGTAAGAATATAGAAATTTCCCACTGTCCAAGGGCAGAATTGATGCAATGTTGTGTATTTACACAATGAAACGCTACAACACAGAGAAAATTATTTGCAGACACATCCATCAATATGAATAAAGTTCACAAACATAATGTTGGGGAAGGAAGGGAAGCAATTCACAGGAGAACATATACAACTTGATTGCATTTACAGATGGGGAAAAATTGCATAACTAGATAATGCATTATATAAGGATACATAATTTATTATAAGATTATAAAGAAATGCAAAGAATAAGAACCACAAACTACAGAATAGTGATTACCAGGAAGGAGGAGGGAGCTTCTAAGATATTTGTGTTGTTTGAATTCTTAAACCAATGGTGGTAGTTTATATCTTATACATATGTTATAAACATTATTTTGTATTGTCAACATAAGAATGTCCGAGCCTGTAGAAAATTTTTATGAGTTTATTTGAGCCAAACTGATGACATATGCCAGAGAGCAAAGTTTCAAATGCTCTAGAGAATAACAGTTTTGCAACTTCTTTTATGCATTTGAAATTAAGGAAGATTGGAGAAAGCAAGGTGTGTATTGAATTACAGGATAGTTAACAAGATTATATGCTCTCTTGAGGGTTAATACCCACTTCAAGGAGTATTACGTCTGTTGTTTCAAGGCTGTGTTAACCTAGATGTACCAGAACAATGGGCAGGGCTGGCTTAAAACCTTTTACTAAAGGAGTTATATGCCTGGGGTGTGCTACCCACAGTGACCTGCCCAGTTAGGAATTTATGATCAGATCACCCTGTGAGGTGTCTTTCCACAAAATCTCTTTATTTTATCCGCAGTTATGCTTTAATTATTTGTTTAAAAAGAATTTTAAAATTTTTTAAAAAATGAAGATTTAGGAATAGGGATCAATTTTTAAAATTTTTCCAAAATTCAGAAAAAAAAAGAACAAAGAAGCAAAAACAAGAGAAAAGTGTAGCTGTGGAGGACACTGAATGTTCATGACTATACCTTTTCTGATTACAGTGCAAAAAAAAAAAGAAGAAACGATTTTTTAAATCCCACTGTTTAAATATTAATTTATGCAATCTCAAATGAGGATAAAAACTTCTGGAACCAAAAACCATAAAGAAAAAGATTTCTAAGTCTTAAATGCAAACAAATGTAAAACAACAATGAGATTATTGGGTAATGCGTTGGATTAAATTTGTTGTAGCTAACTCTTTGTTCATGGCCTTGAATATTTCCTTAAGTAAATTCTTGGAAGTAAAATTACTGACACATAATATATATTCAAAAAATAGCTGTTAAAAGCATGAATGAACAGAGAAAATTCTGTAAAAGTAAACATTCCTAGAGAAGAAAATTCTGCAAAACATATGTCAGAGCTTACTTTCAAATGATGGAGTAAAAGATGATTTTTAACTTGCCTATTTTTTTTTCTACAATTAATACATGTTGCTTGTGTAATAAAAAATGTAATTTTTTACGTAGGTGTATCAAGGGTAATTGTAGCAAAGACACTTCCTGGGTCTTTCCTGGAATTTTTCATGCATAGTGAAAACAACTTGGCTAAATTCTAAAAAATTAAGTTAAAAGAAAGCTTGAGTCCCAGCAGATCTTCACAATCCATGACCTTATCGTGGTAGCCAGCCTCCAATGACCCCAGGATTCCTGCCTCCTGGTATTCTTGTCCTTACGCAGCTTCCTTTCCAAACTGGATAAGAGTCAGACTGTAAGACCAACAGAATATGACAGAAGAGATGGTTTATCACTTCTGAGTTTAGATTATAAAAGACGCTTCCATCTTGGTCATTCTCCCTTATTTGGATCAGTTGCTCTGGGGAAAGTCAGCTGCTATGTTGTGAGCAGCCCTATGGAGAGGCCCATGTGGCAAAGAGCTAAAGCCTCTTGCCAACAGGCATGTGGGCAAGCCATCTTGGAAGTGGTCCCTCCAGTCTCTGTCAAACCCTCTAATGATGCAACTGAAACCACAAGAGACCTTAAACCAGAACCTCCCAGTTAGGCCACATGGGAATTCCGGACCCTCAGAAACTATGTGAAATAACAATCGTTTTGTTTTAAGCTGCTAAATTCTGGGGTAATTCGATCTGCAGCAATAGAAAACTAATATACCTTTCTAAATTGGGTTCGTGGGATTAGCACCAGGAAGATAAGGAAAAGGGTAGAGGGACAAAAGGGAACATCTTTGAAAGGGAGCAGAGTCCCTTATGAAGTAACTGTATCTTCAAACATTCCATGCAATATGAAACTCTTGACCTGTCTCCCCAAATTGGGGGACTCCATAGGAGTGCCTATGAGGTAGAAGAGTGACCCTAGAACCTGGGGTATGCACTCCATATGGTGCTGTTGTAAGCAGTTGTGAGGTGGCACATCTGGGTACAGAGAGGATGATGGCTCATTCTCTGGGGTTTCATAGGAGACCCAGGAAGGTTCCACCATCCTGGGTAAAGGTAGGCTGACCCAGGAGAGCCACCCCAGTTTACCAAGTATCCTGCAGGGTTTGGAGTGGCTGAGATTCTGAAAGCTTGACCACCTGCCTTCAAGGGTCTACCCAGCACAGGACCTTGAACAGAAACACACTACCTGGGCCATCACCTATATACCAAGTCTGACCTTGTAGCCAAATCCTACCTGGGACCTAGCATAAGTGGATCCAGCCAAGTGTGAAGCTACTGACAGACACTGAGAAGCACGACCAGGTAGAGAGAAGAGATTCTCCTCCACTTCCTATCAGGAGATTCTTGGAGCAGGCATGAAAGGTTGTGAGGAGGAAGAGAAGGGAGTACCAACAGATAACACTGTCTTCTATTTCCCAAGCCCAGGGCAGGGGCTCTGTATTGGACAGTGATAGAAAATAACAATATCTGAATGTGATGGAATATTTCCTCAAAATGAAACTATTTTTAACTGGAATTGGCTGTACACAGCTGATATTTATAAGATTGGGCTAACTTCAGTTTTTCCACTGTTGAGTGTAAATAAGGGTTTTTTAGAGAAAAGGAAGTAAGTTATAAAAATAAAGCGGATCTTTTGTTTGTACATGGCTAAGTGCGGTCTGTTCAATTAAAGCTGTTAAATAAATGAACAATGAGAACTGAGGTATATATTCTACATCCCCTTGAATGTTAAGCTGGTCAAGTTCCCCATGCAGGCATACTGCACTCTTTCAAGATCTTCCACAATTATATATATATATAAATATATAAATTTTTTAACTGTTTAGAATGTCCTGCTCCTTGTAAATACTATTCCTTCTTAAACTCTAGACCAGTTGTCCAATGCAACTTCTTGTGATGAAGAAAATATCCTATATCTTCCCTGTCCAATACAATAGCTGCTAACCACACTAAACTACTGCTAAGCTAGCTACTAAGCCCTTGAAAGGTGCCGGTGCAACTGAGGGAACAACTTGTAAATTTTATTTAATTTTAATTAGTTTAAATGTGAATAGCCACGTGTGGTTAGTGCTGTCTCATTGGACAATATGCAGTTTGAGACGAAGTTGTACATATTTTTTTCTACCGAACTTTTGGAAATCTGGTTTCCCAAATTTAGAGCACACCTTTGGTCATTTTCTATTGCAAACTCCAAAGTGACAGGAGCACTTTTGTTCAAGGTTTCTGACACTTCCACACCACTCAACAATTCTTCCTTATGTGTCCTCAGAACCAAATTTAGAATAGCATTTATAATCATGTTTACATTGGGAAATTTGAGCACAGGATGGGTATTTGCTAATTTTAAGGAATTACTAAAATTGCATACCAAAATATTTACAGATAAAATGATATGAGGTCTGCAATTTGCTTTAGATAATGAAGCAGGGAGTGGATAGAAGGAAGAAGATTGGTTGATAATTGCTGAAGCTGTGTGATGAGTTCATGGGTATTCCTTGGATTAGTTTCTCTACATGCGTAAAAAAATTTTATAAAATTTTTTAATAAAAATTAAGAGTTTTTAACAAAATGAGAAAATGCTCATATTATAACATCAAATACAAGGGGGGGGGGAAGCAAGCTACAAAATAAATATACAATAAAATAAGGAGTTTATAAGAGTGGAAGGAAATGTGTAATATAGTTTAGTAATTAGGATCCGGAAAGCTGAGTTCAAATTCTGGCTATAACACTGATTTGGCTTAGGGAATTTTTTTAGCTTTGCTAAACTTCAGTCTCCTCACCTACAAAATGAGGATCATACAAGAATGTACCTCTTAAAATTGCTGTGGAGATTAAATGAGCCTACTTACGAAATACTTATCCAGCATCTGGCATACAAGTCCCAACTTATATCTGGGCAATAAATTTATATATAAGTGGTTGCTGTTACACCACCATATTATTCGATTTTCCTTTTATATTCAAACAGAAAAATAATTATTCAAAAAGTAAAGAACAGCTTCTTCCATTGTTACTTCTGTGTTCTGAGTAACTCTTAGCAAAGTAAGTTAATAATTTATCAGATGATCTAAATTTTAGCAAAAGGAGAATTTCAGCTTATGTCTGGATAAGTGGAACTTCCCATGAAAACCCAGTTACGTGACCTTTGTGATATGTATTAGGAAAGCATCCTCCATAAGCTTCCTCTGGCCGGAGGGGTGACGTAGGGTCTTGTTCCTGCAATTCTACTCATTATTCCTGACCCAAAAGCTCTCCACTGTCCATTGATAAACAGATCTTCTTTGTAAATGATGCAACACAATTTTCCCTTTCTTTAAATTTGCATCTTTAAGTAAGATGTATCCATCCATTGTCACTTTCTAGTTATGAATATCCTCCAAGTGACAGTGATGCTTATGAAATTATATTTTTCTTCTTTCAATAACATGAACATCTTGCCTTATCCATCTCCTGTACCCTTTTCATAGGGAAAGAAACATGTAAGGCCATAAATAAGGTTGTGGTCCAGTTGTCTTTATTTTTGCTCAAGAATAATGACACTGTCTCTATTATCCTGTTTCTGTCTATGCCACAAAGGCTCTTTTTTATTTTCTCCTCAATTATCAGTAGTAGTAAGTCAACTGAAATTATACTAAACCAGAGAAATAGCGAGGGAGAGAGGGAGGGTTTTGGCTCACATAAATGAAAAGTCTAAGGGTAGGGTTAGCTTCAGACATGGCTACATCCAGGTGTTCTAATGTTTTCAGAAATTTCTCTCTCTCCATCATTAGGCTGAGCTTTCTGCTGTGTTGATTTCATTCTCAGTCTCCTTAAGTCTCATTATGGCATTTAGCAGCTCCAACTTTATAATCTACCACTTAGCCACTCTAATAGAGAAAGAAAGTGTACCTCATTCCCAATCATTTGAGCAGAGTCCTAGACACAGTTCTCATTGGTCCAAATTGAGTCATGTGACCACTTCTGAACCAGCCATGGAGATTTTGATAGATCTTTTCTGGAGCCAAAGGATGGCATCAACCCTCTTTGGTCACAGAGACTATGAGTAGAAGATGGATGGTTTCCCTCCAAAGATAAAGAGATTGTTAAAAGAAGATAGCAAATAGATGCTGAGCAGAAAAAAAAGAACAGCTGTTGTCCATTCTGCATTCCATAACAATCTTCTTAATGCCCTTTGATGCCATTGTGAAATCTCCTGCCAAACACATTCCTCCTTGTCTTTGTGACACTCTCTGTCTTTTGCCAGTAGACTCATGCTCTAGTATCTTGGGCTCTTGCCCAGGAAATGAAATCCTCTTCAATACCATAAACATCACCAGCTGTTCACTCCGAGTATTCTGTCCTTTCTCTTCCAAAGTCACAGCCATCAGCTGCATGAAAAGATGGAACTCCTCCTGTATCTTCAAATCCTTCAAAGTCCTTCTCAGAACTTTAAAACTTCCAGAGACATAGCTCAGATTTCTTTTGATGGTACCATTTATCTGCATATGAATCAAAAAAAGTAGGCAATGGCTGGAGATTCCATGCAAATATTCCATCGGATCTTTTATCTGAACTCCAGTAACATGGTTCCCCTCCAAGAATGTCTGAGCTCCAGTAACACGATTCTCCTCCAAGAATGTCACATCTGGTCTCAGAAGAGAGTCACTTCATTCTGAGAATGCACAAGGTTTTTTTCTACCCAGCTGTGCCTGTTTCTTCAATATGTGTACACTATGGTATCTGGCAGTCTGAGAACACCCTAAGATATACAGTGATGCATGTCCTGTTCTCATTCTTGCCTTATCCAAGTACCCATAAAAAATAATTTTAAAAAATAACAAAGCTTAAGATGCAATCTAAAAAGGAATAAATACCAGGACTTTGTAATATGTTTGTCAAGCTAAGAGGTGTGAATGTGAGTGCTCATTATATTACTTGTTAATTTTCTGAAATATTTCATGAATTAAAAAATTTAAGGTTACGACTCAAGCTGACAAACCAGAAAGTTAATCTGATCATATCGCTCCCCACCCTGGTTCCCCACAGCCTACAAGATGACATCAAGTTCTTTGCCCGTCATGCAAGGCCTAAGACATGGCCCAGTCTTCCTTCTTCCCACCTGTCATGGAGTGAATGTTCATGTACCTTTTCCCCCCAAAATTCATATGTTGAAGCTAGAACTTCCAATGAGACTATTTTTGGAGGTGGAGCCTTTGGGAGGTGATTAAGATTAAATGAGGTCATGAAGATAGAGCACCATCATGGGATTAGTGTCTCTGTGAGAAGGGAAGAGAGACCACAGCTCGCTTTCTCTGCTATGTGAGAACACAGTGAAAGGTGGCTGTCTGCAAGCTAGTAAGAGAGATCTCACAGGGAACTGAAATTATAGGCACCTTGATCTTAGACTGCCCAGTCTCCAAAACTTTGAGAAGTAAGTATTTATTGTTTAAGCCACCCAGACTCAGGTATTACATAATAACAGCCTGAGTTAAGACACCACCCACCCTCCCACAGCCATCACTTCAGGCATTTTGAACTACTCCCAGTTCCCTAAATGTGTCATCTTCTCTCTCAACTGGGTGATCTGGAGTCTGTCTTTTCTCCTGTTTTGCCACATGGCTAAATACTATTTATTCATCTTATTGGGTAGAGTAGGCTAACAAAGGGATCCCAGAATGCAATAGCTTAAAGAACATAAACAACATTAAAGAACCTTTTTCCGTATGCAGCAGTTCTGAGATGAGCATTCCAGGGAAGCTCTGCTCTGCGGTCATTAAGAAACCCGGGTTCCTTCCAGTCATTGCTCTGCCAGCTTCCAGGCCCTTATGGTCATCTGCGTGACTGAAGCTGAGTCACCACCACCTGCAGATTGCACCTGAAGGAAGGAGAACACACACTGGGATGTTTTGAAGTCCAGATCTGAAGTGGCCCACATCATATCCACATATTCTACTGGTGATAACTTAGTCACATGATCACAGCTAACTGCTGGGGATGCTGGGAAATGTAGTCCCTAGTTAAGCACCCATGTGCCTGCCTATAGTTCTCTTATAATGGAAGAATGAATTTCAACAAACAATTGAAGTTCAGACCTTGATTCCTCTAAATAGCCTTCTCTACCCTCAACCTCTTTGTCTAGGTTAGATGCCCCTCTTGCAAACAGTACACTACATAGCGGTTATCCCAGTAGTTGCTTCTCTCTCAGCTTTACCCATTTCTCTACCCCCAATTAGACAATGAGCACTTTGGGTGTGGCTCTGTATTCTCAATGACTGGCATTCACTGAACATTGAAGGACCAGCTACTTAATTTGAAGGGTGCAGTACAAAAAAAAATGTAGGACTCCTTGTTCAAAAATGATCAAAAAGTTTAGGCTTACAAAAGAACACTAAACCAAACATGGGGCCCTTCTGAATGAAGGTCCCTGTGCACCTGCACAGGTCACGCGCCCATGAAGCCAGCCCTGAAAGTGTGAATATGTAAATGAATTCAATAGTCTGAATTATCCTCCATAAGAAAAGCCATGTATTTGGTGTGTATCCTTTATGTCATGAGTATAGAGAAATCAAATCACACTTGTAAATATTTAGGAAGTAAATCTTTGCTGTCCCTACAGGCTTAACTTAATAAAGGTCATCTTGATGATGAGAGCATATCCCATTTCCCATTGCCTTGTCATTTGGCAGGTAGGAGGTGGGTACAGAGGGCATAGCAGCTGGTGGGCTGCTAGCTCCTTAACAATTCAGATGCATAGCGTCTGCCTTCCCCTCACCTCCTACGGGGTCCCCTTTTAGCAAGTCATCTCAGCAGCAGTAGTCAGCATGGTAATTTTCAGAGACTCCCAGGGTTGGGGAGACCTTAGACGTCATTGCCAAACAGTTTTCCAGCATCTGCTCAAACACCTCCAGTGACAGGGAACTTCCTACCTCCCCGAGCAGCTCCTTCTGTTTTTTGACAGCTCTGTGGATGGAGTTCTTCCTCAAGTTGAGCCAAAACTTCTTTCCTCGTGACTTCCACCCACTGGCTCTGAGCCACACAGAGGAATTGTAAATCTGCTCCCATGCCCTTCAGGTATATAAAGGGCTCTGACGTTCACCTGAAAGCAGAGGTTGCCAACAAACAGCAGAGAGATGGAATATAAGTCACAGATGTATTGTATGTGGCCCAGGCAAGGTTAAATTCTTTGTTGTTGTCGGTTGACAATAATGAAAAATCTGGAGTCCTCATATAACATGTAGAATTCAAGCCTCTAAAATTTGGAAGCTCTGGCAATACTGGACTCACGATCCCATAATCTTACTTGCCACTAAGAATACTAAAGTATGGACATTGATTGGGCGACTGCCACTATCCACCATTGCCTGATGCTTTGGCTACTTGATATCCATGCATATGCACTTAACTTACTGTTACAATTCTTATATTGACAAGAATGTTAATGTGCCCAGCCTCTCTATCAGAGGAAGAGCCAGTGACTCATAACCCCAACTTTTAAAATTTATTTCAGGAAAAGTTACTTAAAGGGAGTAACTTGACTCCTTTTTTGCCTTTTTTAATTCTTGTTCTTAATGCAGAGGTGTTGGCTGGTATTCCAGCAACTATCTTGTGACCATGAGGCAAACTTGAGGATGGTGCCACACATAGGAAAGTTGAAATAAATAGTAGAATCCTGGTTCTTAGATATCACACAAAAAGCATAAGCAGTAGAAGAAAAAATAAATTAGACTTCATCGAAATTAAAAAATTTGTGCTTTAAACAACACTCATAGTTAGCAAAAAAATCCCCACAGAATGGGGGAAGTATTTGCAAACTATTTTCCTGATAAGGGACTTGCACCCGGAACATATAAAGAAGTGTTACAACTCAATTAAAAATTTTTTTAAAACCTAATTTTAAAATGTGCAAAGGATTTGAATAGATGTTTCCCCAAAGAATATATACAAATGACCAATAAGCACATGAAAAAATGTTCAACAGTATTAGCTATCAGAGAAATGCAAATCAAAACCACAATAAGATACCACCACTTCACACCCACAAGGATGGCTAGAATCAAAAATAACAAGTGTTGGCAAGGATGTGGAAAAATTGGAACTCTTGTGCATTGCTGGTGGGAATGTAAAATGGTGCAGCTGCTGTGGGAACCAGTTTGGCAGTTCCTCAAAAGTTAAACATAGAATTACCATATGATCCGGCAATTCCACTCCTAGGTGTATATCCAAAGGAATTGAAAGCACAGATTCAAACAGTTACTTTTATACCAATGGTCATAGAAGCATTACTCATAATAACCAATAGGTAGAAGCAATCCAAGTGCCCATCAACAGATGAATGGATGAACAAAATGTGACACATACATACACACAATGAGATATTATTCAACAATGAAAAGGAATGAATAAAAAAGAATGCTAGAGTACAAATGAATCTAGAAGATATTGTATTAAGTGAAAGAAGCCAGTCATGAACGACCACATATGATTTCATTTATATGTAATGTCCAGAGTAGGCAAATCTATAGAGACACAACAGAAATTACTGGTTGCCAAGGGTGGGAAAAAATGAAAAAGGAAGTAACTGCTAATGAATATGGCAAGGGCAGGTGTGGGTTAGGGGGAATGGGTTCATTAGGTGTTGGTAAAAATGTTCTAAATTTAGGTTACGGTTACTCAACTAAGTAAATATACTAAAAATCATTAGATTGTACACTTTAAATGAGTTAATTTATGGTATGTATATTATATCTCAATAAATCTTTTTTAAAAATAGACTGGTAAGAAGAACTCCCATTTATCTGCTCCACCTTCAACGATTATTAACTTGAGGCCAATTTCTTGTATCTATACTCCCACATGTTCTTCCCCCATGCCCATATTATTATTTTTCCCCTCTTTAATTCCCCACCACCCCATTTCCACCCCTAACCTATGGATGTTGCCGTCTCCCCTTAAGAACTGGATCTCTGAAGGCGGAACATCTCCTCCCACTCACTCGCAGCATGCACCTGGGGCCTGGCACCCCTGGCAAACTCCGAGGACCTGGTGCACCCAGGGGCCCGGTGCACCCAGGGTATGGTCCATGGCTCCACCTGAGGTGTGAACTCAGGACCTACTGCATGTAAAGTAGACGTGCTAACCACTGCACTATGGAGCCACCCCTGACACTATATTATTTTGAAGCAGATGCCAGACATCTTCTCATACAGAATTTAAAACCATAAAAGTCCTACAGTGTGGTTAGCTGGTTGCATTGTTCCTGCCTGGGAGGTGAACTAAGAACCTCAACTGTTGGATCCACAATTGACATTTACCTCTAATGCATAAATCATCCACGGAAAATGTTATGGTGAAGCTGTAGTATCTAAAAAACAGTGTTAGAGAATTTTCCATCCTTAATGAAAACCTCCTGGGAAGCCCAGAAGCCTTCTGGAGATCATGTGTAAATTTAAGTCTGTTGGTAGGTGAGGGTAGTTTGGAGGAGGGGGCATTCCTTCCCAGGGGAAACCCTAATAACAAAGAACACATGACTATTAATAAAGTTGAACATGGTTCTCTACTATCTTGGATTCTGACTCTGATTCCCCAAAGAGGACCTTACCTCTTTCTCTGAAAGGTCATGGGTGGAAACATTGGCCCCCTCTACCCTTGAGAGTTGGCTGACTCGTGTCCTCTCATCGTGTCCTCTACAATTGGACTCACCCTCCAGCTCCTCCCTGTACCCTGAGTAAGCTATGTAGGCTCTGGTTAACATCCCCATGCCACCAGGTGTTTAATGTAAAGTAGGATCATAGTCTTTAGGAAGTCCTGGCCTTGAACCCCAAGGGGCCTGTGCTCAATGTCCACTTCTGACTCTTGTGAATGCCCTTACTTCAACAACATTCTCAACCTTTCTGGATCTCTGTTGCTTTATCTGTGAAATGAGAATAACTCTTATCTTATATGTGGGTTGAAAAGATGAACAAAGATTTATAAGGCACCTAGTTCAATGTCTGACATGAAATAGCCATGCAACAACTGTGGTTCCCACCTTGCCTGCCACCTTTTATTAGTAAATGTGAAATTGGGTTAGATCTTAAATTGACATCTTCTCAACCAGAGAAAATTAGGCTCTTTTTGTTGTTGTTATGGTGGTTGTTGTTTTAATTTTAAGGAATGGACTCATTTTCTTTTCTAAATGTATTACTTTTATATAATAATAATCACAATAACGATAATAAACATGTATGAAGTGCTTTGTCTGCAACACACACTGTACTAAGGACTTTCAGTATCTCATTTCATCTTCTCAGTCTCACTATCAGTTAAGTATTATCTTAGAGGAAATTCAGGTTTAAGGTCAATTTACTTGCCCAGACTTGCACAACTAACCAATGACTGCACTGAGATGCGAAGCCCTCCTACCTGGTTCCAGAGCCTTCCCTAAGCTGCTTCCTCTACTGCTCTGAGCTCTGCCTCTATGTTGTCCAATTCCTCTCTTTCTTAAAGAGGATTGCTGCTCCTACCTTCAGGCCCTGGACCCACCAAGGTCTAGGAGCAGTCTTTATCCAGGAGATGGTATGTAAGGGGCTTCCTCCCTGAGGCAGCCAGAGTGAGTTTTAGAAATTCCCTGCTGCCCTGGGCCATCTCTGCTGCCTGGGCCGCTCGGCCAGGGGAGGCTCCCAGAGTCCGGGGTATCCTTCCAGACTCAACCTAACACCTTGCTTGGAATTCTGACTCCCCCAGATGCCTAAGTCGGTGCCATCCTCCTAGTCCTAGCCCGCGGCTTTGCCTTAATGACAAGTTGTCTGCTGCCTAATTGTTGACCATCTACCCTACCTAGACCATTCATGGTCTAACTTTTGTGAACTGTATATTCCCTAATTTCAGCTTGCCCACTGCAGTAGGCAGTTTTTGCAATGGCTCTGAAAGATCCTACCTACTTGTACCCACTGGTGACTCCTAAGAAATACAACACTGCAAATGTAATGGGATATCACTGCAGAGATAGGTTACAAAAGACCGTGACTTTGGTCTTGCTCATACATTCTCTCTGCTTCTTGCCTTCTTCTTCTCTCTCTCCTTCTGCCTCCCCTCACCCTATCTCTCTCCCTTTCTCTCTCTCTCTCTCTCTCTCTCTCTCTCTCTCTCACTCACTCTCTCTCTCTCTCTCTCTTTCTTTCTCTCCCATTTTCTTTCTCTTCCTCTCCTCTTCTTACTCCCTCTATCTTTCCCACTTCTCTTTTTCTTACAATGATGAAGCAAGCTCTCATGTTTAAAGCTGTCCTGTGGAAAGGCCCATATGGCAAGGAACTGAGAGGGCCTCCAGAGAGCAACCATTGAGGAATTGAGGTCCTTAGTCCAATAGCCTATGAAGAACAGAATCCTGCCAATGATCAGTGAATGAGCCAGGAAGCAGATGCTTTCCCAACTGAACCTGAGATGACTTCTGCCCTGGCCAACATTTTGGTTAAAGCCTGTGAGGCACTCTTAGTCAGAGGATCCAGCTAAGCCTCACTGGGATTCCTGACTCACAGAAACTAAAGTAACTAAATTTCAGAGTAATTGTTATAAGCAGTAGATAACTGATACAGCCACTGACTTATGATCTTCCCTCATCTGTGTACCCTCATCTGTGCCTTAACCTGCCAGCACCAGGTTAAAGGTCTCTACTAGATACTCCTTCAGAAAGATCAGTCTTTACACAAAGATACACTAGACAATAGCCAAGGGTGATCATATTGCCAATCAGTAGAAAATGGACTTATTCTTTTGGGAAGTACATTCTCAACTGAGGGTAATTTTGCCACCAAAGGAGTAAAATTGGGTTTGGGAGGGAGAGAGAATTTTACCCTTTTTATGTATAAAGCATGTGTGCGCATGCACGCGCGCACACACGCACGCGCACGCACACACACACACACACACATATATACACACACAATACATAAATAGATATACAATATATCTGTGGGGTGGGGAGGGGTGATAATGAAAAAAGCTTGAGAAAACATTGTGTCAGGATGACAACTCTGGCTGCCCATGCAGGTTGGAGTGCTGTAGGGAAGAACGAGACAGCAGAAGTTTTAGAAAGCAGTACAATAGATAAGGAAGGAGCTATTAAGACTTCCAGAAGCCCAGTTAGAGGCCTGCCCCTCCCAGCAGTGCTCATGGCACCCTGCATTTCCCCATCACGGAACTTAGCACACTGGTTTTGATTGCCTTTTTGTTTGACAGTAAATCTGTAGAGGACATGGACTGAGCTAACACAGGCACAGCACATAAAAGGAAGTTAAGCTGCTTTGTCTGCAGTTGGTGGTGGGTCTTGAGCTGTTTCTCCCCAGTTTCCAGGAGACTGAGTTCATACCAGCAGCTCTGACCCACTCCAGGTGCCAATCCAGTCAGCTCTGCTCTGCTCTCCCCTGGAATACTGGGGGTTTTTGCTTTTTATCTCCAGATTGGTTAGGGAAAGACCCTCCACTTCCCACTGTTCTGCTCCCTGGCCTAAGGTCATGCAAAGCTAGGCACACTTCTTCACAGTTGATACATGACCTACTTCCTCAGGGAAGAGCCACTGTGCTGCACCCAGAACCTCAGGCCCTGTGGCTGAGCCCAGCTCCTCATGCCAGATTCAAACTCTTTCCCCAGGGCCTCATGGTCTGTGTTGAGGGCCTTCCTTCCAGTGGCCTACCCACCCAGTTCACAAGACTCTCCTGGGCAGAACTAAACCCCAGTTGTCCCACAGTTGCCGTACTGTCTCTGGAGATAATTTTTTTGCCCCTGTGTAAAGTGATGGGTGCAAATCAATCCTAGGATGGGTCGGGGTCACTGATTTCACAGTCCCAGTGAATCTGACTGTGAAGCCCCTCTCCCCAACAACCACCACAATTTGAACATGTAAATTCCAGACAATTTAAAAGATCTTATTACTTTATGGTAATACTTCATGAACATGTTTGTCACTAAGATAGGTAAATATAGATAGATATTCAAACAACCACATGACAACTCAAACCCATTTGAACCTGATATGAGAATCAGGACAAGCAAGACCTTAGAGGTGAAAGAGCATCCACCCTCGTCCTTGTGTAAAGATGTGCCATGACTCAGATCAAATATTTTGGCCCCAACACTCACCGGTCATGTAGGTTTAGGCAAGCTTATTAATTTCTCTGTGCCTCAATTTCGATAAAACAAGGATAATAGCAGTACCTCCTCAAAGGGTTGTTGAGAGGATAGAAGAAATAATTATGTCTAAAACACTTAAAATGATACTTAGCATACGATAAATACTCAATGTAACCTCCATGTGAAGCACTCTCACATAGGCCCAGTGTGTTTCCTACCCCAATGTCATTCTTCTCTCCCTTCTTCCTTATTACAAGAAGTCGCTTCCCATGTTAGCTTTCAGACATGCTAGAAATTCATTTCCCCAGACTCCCTCCAGAAGAAGATAGCTGTGAGCCAGTTCTGGCCAATGAGGTGCAAAGGGAAACCTGTGGGGGTTGTCTAAGAAATATCTCCTCCCTGAGAAGAGAGATGTGCCAAAAGATTCCTATCTTTTCATACTTTTGACACTCTGGTGTAAAGATATGATGCTTAGAGCTGAATCAGCCATATTACCATCATGAGAGAAGAGTCATATGGATTGCAGACTTAGACTCAGTGCCTTGATATCACTGACCACTGAAATCATTGATCCTACCCTGGAACCATTTTCCTCCTGCCTTCTCTTTCAGACAATTCTCTTTCATTTTAAAGTTATGTAAGTCTCACTTTTTGCTACTTCCAACAAAAAGTATCTTATGTGTCATAAAAGTAGCTTAAGTAATACTATAAGCTAAGGAATCCTTACGATATAACATAACCCTGTGATAGAAGTATTGTTCCCATTTTACAGTAGAAGAAGCTGGAAGCAATGTGACAGAAGTTTTGAAGATGTATTACCTAATTTAATCATAAAAACTTTGTGAGGCAGGTTTTATCTCTATGTATAGATTTATTCATAAGTGTAGAAGGTTAAATAACACTAGTTTGTCACAATTAATAAATGGAAGAGTCAGAACTCGAACCCAGGTCTCCTAAATCTAAATATAGTATTCTTCCCAACATTCTTTGGTGCTATTGCTCAGTACCAAAACCCTTAGGGACATTTTATTCGACTGCCAATATTGATTAGCAAAAATTCAGTAACCCTAATTCAGGTCATGTCAACCTGAACAAAATTATGTTCATTGCTTAGAAAGGGCATTTGCTAACTAAATATTAGCCATAATAAAAAAGAATGGTGGTGACAGCTGGCTGAAATTCACAGTCCAAGACCCATGTGCCAGTGTGTATTTCAGTCCTTAGGCTTTCAAAGAATTTATATTCTCGATCCACACTTCAATTGGTAATTGCTCAGCGTCTGTTCTTTTTAAATCTTTATTATTTTTAATTCTCTCCCAGATGTTTAGTTAAGCTGCAGTGATTTCAGGATTTTAGTGAGAGGTCCGGCTGCTGGGTTTGGGAAGTGTCCATGTTTTGCATCTTTTCAATCCTTCAACTTGAATTTATGATGAGGTTTTGATGAATAGTCCCCTTCTCCCAGCCCTGCCCTCTTAGCATGTGTCTGAGTCTGCGATATCTTTGGTCTAATTATGCGGATGTGTCTCTTGTTGGAAAATTTATGTGATAACTGTTGCCAAGAACTAGGAGCCAAGACCAGGGATTTGTAGTCTAAATATCCTTGACTCTACTCTCTGCTATATACCAAAGTGAAGTTGGGGAGACCAGGTAGCTTGTTAATTCAGGGTTCTAGTAGGTCAAAAGTTTGAGAAAGTGTCAGCCCTGCAGCAAATTGCAGACAGAACATGAAAATCAGGAATTTGGAGGGCCATTCAAGATGATGGACAAAGGAAGGGAGTAGGTAAAGGAATGGGTGGGAGATGGAAGATGAGACCTTACAGTTTGGGCCTTTGTCACCCTGAGACTGCTGGCACTGTCTGATAAACTTGGTTAAGTTCACTCACTTTTCAGCTTTGCAACTTGATTTTAAGTTCCTTGAGGTCAAGAGCTATTCTAGTGATCTCTTGCTGTATAACAAATCACTCTAATATTCAATGTCTTAAAATAAATATTGTTATTTTATTACCCTTCATTGTTTTTGTGGGTTGGGAATTCAGGAAGTTTTCAGCTGGGTGGTGTTAGCCTTGGTCTCATGTAATTGCAGTCACACAGTGGCAGGAGCAGCTGGGGGCTAGCTGGGCAACTTGCTTCCAGGAGTCTCAGGGCCTGGAGAAGGTCGTATGGAAGGAAGGCTGAGATAGAGATGCAACAGCCCCTTCAAGTCCCCTTGTTGACTTGCTTGATAACAGCCACTAGAGGGAGCTCACAGCTTCCTCCCCTCTATCATACCTGGTCACTCTCCACTCCTAGAGAGGAAAGGCGTTGATGCCAGGTGCGGACAGGAGGCACATCTGGCACGGCAAGCAAAGAGGTTGGGTCTATATGTCCAGGTCACTTCAGACTTATCTTGGAAATTCTCTTGTGCCCTCCCTGTAGTGCAATTTTTCTGGGTCCTCTGGTAGGGTTCTTACCTCTCAAATCCTAGGTGCCCATGCTCCTAGGCAGTGTTCACCTGCATAAGCAAAGCAGGATCAGGGCAAGACCTGAGATAAGAGGAAGGGACTAGAATGCTCAAGCTAGAATTTGACCTGAAGCTTCAGTGCACATGCTGGAGCGAGTGAATATCTGCTCCATAAACCAACATCAGAGGACAAGCCACTTGTCAAGAATAGCTGGATTTGGGGACCCAATGTCCTTCTGTTTCATGAGGGAGGTGGTATCTCCATTTCTATAGATGAGGACAAGAGACCCAGAGAAGTGACAAGTCCAAGTCACACCATTGTAAAAGGTGAGATTTGATTCAAACCAGGGCTATCTAATTCAAGAGCCCACATTCTATGCATCCCATGGCTCCATCCACAAGTAATATATATAAGTGAATCACAAAAGAATCGAACTTGCAGGGACCTTTAGAGGCACATTTAAGCTTTATTTTTTTAAACACCTTTCTTTATTGCTTCTAACTATTGATCACTAGTGAAAAGTCTTGTGAATAAAACCAGTAGGATGTCCCTCCCTTTATGTCTCTGATCATCTCTGATTAGAGCTTTGTCTCTCTAAAGCCTATGACCCTAACCTCAGTATGACTTCATTCTCTTCCTCTGAAGAAGTCTGTGCTGTTTGACTGAAGGCCACATTGCAGGAATGAAGCCCTCCTATCTTCTCTAACAACCCGTGCAACTTTTATTTAAAAAGACCCCATTTAGGGAAAAGATCCCATCCTGGGATTTGAATCAGGATCAGTAGGAAACAGGAGCCAAGCATGAAAATAATGGGGTTCCATTATCGTGGATCCCAAGGCAACATTTCTCACTCACCCCAGTGAGCCCTAAGAAAAGCAAAGATTGTCAGGCCACACCTTTGGGAGTGCCTTGGACAAGCTTTCCTGCCAAAGTCTAAGGGCTTTGCTCTGAGAAATTGCTAAACATTCCTCTGGTTTCCTCTTCTCACCAGCTGCAGGCCAGCATGCTTTGCTCCCAAGCTTTCTGGCTCCTTTGGTCTGCTCTTGTCTGCTGGGTCAAAGGAGACATCACTTGCTGGTGTCACTGGAGTCAGAGCAATCACAGGCCAGTGCAGACTCAGGGAGGGTGGGCGGTGGGCTTGGGGGTGGGGAGCAGGCCTGGTCTGATCAAAGCTGATGGAGATACAGTCCCTCTCTCCCACTCGCCTCATTGGCACAACTTGCTGAATTACACAAGTTCAGTTGATAAACCCTCTTTCCAGAAAAGCTCCCAGGAGAAAGCGCTAGCAGTGAATATAATAATTAATCAGATTGAGGGAGAAGTTGTCACAGCACCTTTCCCTGAAATGCGATAATCCCATTTCTAATTTACTGATTATGCAATAAGAAAATGTCTTCGGTAATTTCATAAGAAAAGCACATTAGCCTACTTATAGATCTCATGCTTCCTCGTGAAATTATGAATAATATCGATTCCCTTTAATAAATGGAACCCATAAGAAAATCAAAAATAATTACTTTGTTTGCTAACATTCAGTGATTAACATTTCAAAAGCAATTTAAATAAATACAGTGCAAATCTGAGATAGGGCCCCAAGGTAGTGATCTATATGGGGTAAAGCAATGCTCACTGGAACCTGGGCAATTTAAATTAGTGTTTTCTAAGGTGTCTGTTTATCACCAATTTATGCACAAACAAATCAAATCGTATCCAAGAATCTCATGTTATGCTAAATGAATGGGTCCATTGTTGCTCCCGCAGGTATTTCTTTTCTGAAGGCAGCAGGAGCCTGGAGACAATTGTCTTTCCCCCTGTACGTGCCACTCCTCCAGTGTCACTCAGTGAGAAGGAGGTGGGGGCAGAGGACAGAATCCATTCCACAGCAGCAGGTGGATACCCCCACATATTCTTAACCTGCTCTGTGCTTTCCTAACTTCCTGTGCTGCAGTAATAAGATGAATTACAGGCCCTCCCCACACCCCTCCCCCGCCAAAAAAAAAAAGATATCCTCATCCGAATCCCTGGTCCTTATGAATATGTTACCTTATTTGGCAAAAACAAAATAAATAAATAAATAAAAAGACAAAGAAAAAAGAAAAGAAGAAAAAAGACTTTGTAGATGTGATTAAATGAATGATCTTGAGATGGAGAGATTATCCTGGATTATCCTGGTGGGCCCTAAATCCCGTCACCTGTATCCTTATAAATGGGAGGCAGAGGGAGATGTTACTACACACAGAAGAGAAAAGAGGAATGTGACCAGAGATGCAGAGATTGGAGTGATGGGGCCATAAGCCAGGGAAGCTGGAAGAGGAAAGGAACAGATTCTCCCCGACAGCCTTTGGAGGAAACGTGGCCCTGCCAACACTTTGATTTCAGTTGAATGAAACCAATTTCGGACTTCTGGCCTCCAGAACTAAAAGAAAACAAATTTGTGTTTTTGTCAGCCACTAAGCTTGCAGTAACTTCATACAGCAGCCACGGGAAACTAATGGAGTCACTATCATGACTTCTGCTAACTCCACATACCAATAGTGTAATTGTTTACTAACATTTTTCTTTAAATCACTTTGAGCTAACACAGCTATCTACTCTCACCTTGTATATGCACTAATATTCATGAAATCACAAGTGTAATACCCATAAAAATATTTGACTTGTCATTTTAAACACTCATGCCTATGTCCCCTACAATTACCTGTTGAACCACCTGACCAACAGTGGCAATGACCCTCACTTTGTGAAACACTGACCCAGCTCCACGCAGCTTGGGAAGAATCCATGGTACAGCTGAGCTTTCAAAACTGCTCTATTAACTTCAAATTTCACTTGAAAATGATTAGAAAAAAAGAAAGAATCAGCCCCTTTTAAAATAGATGCCATTTTTCCTGCAAATTTTCGCAGAGCCAGATTTTAAAATGCAGAATTTAGCAGAATCTTAAATCATCTCAGTAGAGTTACTAGCATATAGATAAGGACCCTCCAAGGGGGAGGAGGGGACATAGAGTGCGCTAGCAGAGAACTCAGTCAGGTGGCAGAATCTAGCTGACAGGAGAAGTCTTATTTTCCCAGCCTTAACCAAGTTTTTTCTCTCTTCTCTGCCTCAGGACAGAGAGGTACATTGGTAAAGAAGGAATTCCTGTGCAAGGGAGGGTGTAAGGATTTTTCATGCTGAGGAATGATGAAGTGGTAGAATTGATAAGGCCCCCGAATAGAGAATATGGAGAATATAAGTTTCCCATGACTCAAACAGGTAAATGGATAAAGCAGCAAACTTTCATTCTCAAAATTTGAACTGCCAAAATGGGCACAGCCAGAGAGGTCTCTAGCTCCAAAAAGAGAGTCAGGCTAGTACTGACAAGCAATGGTACTGACAGTTAAGTTCTAAAGAAACCAGTCTTGGATTTGCACTTATATTTCTTCATTTCTTTAAATATTGTTTTTCATCATAAAGCGCCATGGCACGTGTTTTCAATGTGTTCATTATAAGACATTATGGCAAGTAGAAAGTGCTTCAAAAGTATTTGATGGGAAAAATGGTAAATGAATAGTTTCTCTCTCTTTGGTTTATACATTGCTTACTGTTGAGAAAAGTAACTTGATAACAAAATTATACTTTTTAATTACAAAAGGTGTATACCTTAGATCATAAGCCTATGATCTTAGGCTCCACCAGCCAAATCTACAGAAAACCAAGGCTTCTGACCTCACCTAAGTCAGTGGTCACATGTGCTCTCCTGCATCTCTGTGCCTCAGCACTGATCTGGCCCATCTTCTGATAGCTAGTGTCACCCCAAGGTTCCAAGAGGAACTCTCTCTCTCCAGATTTAGTCAAATGATGACTCAGGGATGTGATAGACTGCTGTGATTTTTACTTTCCCAGCATCATTCTTCCTTTTTCTGGTACCAGGGTCCAGAATCTTTCTTTGGGAAAACTTCTCTGGGTAGAACTGAGCCAGCCCCTTTCAGTTCTAGGAGTGCCATATATCATAGATTTAGCCAATCAGCATATCCCATCTCCTTGCACAGTGAATGTTCAAAGTGAGGAAGAGTTCAGAGAAAGCCAGGCTGAAGACTTTCATTTCAAGCTCTGGAAGATAACAATCTCCAAACCTGGATTGAACCTGAGTCAGTAAAACTGGGGCTGCTGGGTACCATGATAATGAGAAAGCTTTATGAGAGTAAAGGTGACACAGAGTTTCATTAAAGTGGAAGAGTTAAGATATAGAAGCCACAACATTGTTTCAAACCCTGGATCCAGCCATGCCTGAAGCTTCATAACCCTGCACTTTTTATTCATATGAATTAATATTATTCTTTTTTTTAGTTGTATTTTCTATTACTTACACTTAAAAGTATCCTGTTAAACAGGCTGAGGCACAAGCTGCACCTTTGCAGGAACAGTGAGTGTATCTCTTCTAGAGAGGCATATTACAAAAAGGATACCTGCTTTGGCTGAGGCATGGCCAGACTATCAGAGTTCAGCCTGGATTGCAGTCCCCACTTGCCCTATCTGCTGGGTTTCCTGTGCAGAAAGGATTATTTCCTAGTTGTAGCCAGCCTCCAAGATGGCTTACAATGATCATTAGGTACTGGTATTCATGCCCTTTTATGGTCCATCCCAGCTTCACGTAGGGCTATGTAACCGGTAAGATATTATAGAAATAAGACGAGTAATTTATGAAGCTAGGTCATAAAAGATACTACAGCTCTGTCTTCCTGGTTCTTGGATCACTCTCTGGGGGAAGCCAGATGCCACGTCAAGAAGACACTCAAGTAGCCCGATGGAGTAGCTCCACATGTCAAGACACTTAAGCCTCCTGCCAATAGCCAGCACTGACTCACCAGCCACGTGAGTGCACCATCTTGGAAGTGGCTCCTCCAGCCCCAGTCAAGCCTTCAGATGATGCAGCTGCTGCTGACACCTTGACTGTAACCCCATGAGAGACCCAAGCTAGAAGTACCCAGCTTAGCTGCTTCCAAATTCCTGACCCACAGAAAACCTGAGATAATAATTGTTGTTTTAAACCAGCACATTTTGCAGTAATTTTTTCCATAACAATAAATAACTAATGCACTCTTCTTCATCAGTCTTCTCTTCCCGGATCCATCTTTTCCTCATGGCTAAATTTCATAATTCCTTTATGTGGCTACCCACCCCCTCCTCCATGCAGCCCTTCAATTTCAACTTTTTTCTTTGTTTGCAGTAAGAATTACCCTTTGGTGCTGCCCCTAGACTTCTTCTCCTTTCTCTCTATTCCTGCCTTCCAGCTCTATTTCAAAAAATACTTCTTTCTCCTTCATATGTCCTCAGCCATTTTTCTCTCAAGAAATATCATGATAACAATTACAATTGATAATCCTTGCTATAAGGAAGTATATTTCTTTATGAATCCCAATAGACTGGGAAATTTTTGGTTTTGTTTTGAGGCTGCTGTCCTCTCCTTTGCCCCAACTTCCTGAAACACAGAGGGGAAAAATCTCCCATGTCCCCTTCCTGTGAAGACGTCCAGGCAGTTTGAAAAGCCCTGTGAATTCTGATTTTTCACAGGGCTTTTGCAGTGGCAGAAGGGGGCTGGGAAGCAGTATGCCATGATTGTCATGGCAACACACTCCCTGGTGGGTCCTGGGCTACACTCCCAGGCAGGGGAGGCAGCTCCCAAGTGTGTGTCCCTCATGGAGTGAGCATCAGAAGGCGAGGCTGCCCAGGAAACAGAAGGGGCAAAGGCAGCAAGGCTTAGGCGGTGTCCTACCCTGAGAGGCCAGTAGCTAGGTGGGAAAAACCAGTAAGTCCAGCACTAGAGAACAGGTAAGCTTGACCCAGGGCCTGATAAAAGCCACCCACGTAGGCAGATCCTTACCCTCCCTGCACTATTTTTACTCCCTGATGATGTGGTCAGTTCCAGACTGCACGTGACACCTGCCTCTGAAAATGAAGGTCAGCAAACTCCACCCGTCACTGTGTCAGTGGTTCTCAAACTTGGCTGCACAATGGCATCGCCTGGAGATCTTTAAAAACACCGATACCTGGTTCCCACTTCCAGACATTCTGATTTAACAAGTATGGAATATGATCTGGCCATCAGGATTTTTTGAAACCTCCAGGTGATTCTAATATGTAGCAAAGGGTGGGAAGCATTGCACTATGCCAACAGGCTCAGCCAGGGGCTATGTATGAGAACCACCTGGGGAACTTTAGAATGTCCCTCCTCAATCCAAATCTCCCGAGTTGGTCCCAGGTATCTGCATTTGTCACAAGCTTCCAGTGATTCTGATGAGCTGCTGGCATTTCATACCATGAACTCAGCATAACATAGGCAAAGATTCATAGAATAAATGGCTAATAAGGAATGTGGGAGGAAAGGCGTGGATTGGAGGCCTTGCTTTACCCCTTGGCAGTAGGTTAAAGGATTTGCATTGAAAGTTAAAATTGTTATTTGTATAAATCAAAAAAGATCTGGCATTGTTATTTTTGTATGGTTCAATCTAATATCAACTCACCACAAGACAATCATTTCAAGAGATTTCTGTAAGGTTTTCAACAAAGTGGGAGTAGCGGAGAGGGGGGCAGTCAGAGTTCAAGGTTCTAAGTAGCCCCAAAGGGATACCTGCATGCAATACACATGCAATTATAGCACTTGCTAAAATTATCTTCCAGAATTCTTGATCCCATCCTGTGACCTGCATAGACCAGTATTTCTCATCTTAACAGGGACAGTCTTTTGCTTAGAGCTTTCAGCACTTGACTCCCTGTTTGAGAGGCAAGCAGGTCCAGCCCCTATACAAAGAGCTATAAGGAGAGTGTTTGGTAGATGGTGGAATTCACCCTGGACTAAAGTTTCTGGTTCTCCTACCTCACCTTGTGAAGGGCCATAAAGTCTATGTTCATTATTCCCTTATTATTATGAGTATCTAATTTTCTTTATTAATCTTTTTAAGATTTAGATTATAGAAGTAATATGAGCTCATTGTAACTCATGAAACGATGCCAAGATTTACAAAGACAGGGTGATCTCCTCCCTCCCACCCTTCTCCACCATTCCCAGTGCCCTTTCCACCAAGTGGCTGGTGTTAATAGCCACCTCATTTGACTTTTGTTGGGAAGTGAGTTGCTCAGCATAAATGAATTTGCCCACTTTTACTTGCAAATACTTAAAATAACTTGAAATGGTTAAATTGCTGTAGATGAAGATTGCCATAGACTGAATATGACCCCAAAATTCATATGTTAAAACCTAATGCCCAATGTGATGGTATTAGGAAACATGGCCTTTAGGAGGTGATTAGATCCTGAGGGTAGAGCCCTTGTGAATGGGATTAGTGCTCTTCTGAAAGAGACCCCAGAGAGTTCCCTTGTCCCTCCTGCCATAGTGAGAAGGCAACCATCTATGAACCAGGAAGTGGGTCCTCACCAGACACCAAATCTGCTAACACCTTGATCTTGGACCTTGGCCTCCAGACTGTGGGAAATAAATTTCTGTTTCTAAGCCACCCAGTCTATAGTATTATGTTATAAGAGCCCAAATGGACTAAGACAAAGATCATTCAAAAAAGTGTTATAGTGCCTTGACTTTTAAAACAGAAGGGCTCAGGGTCATCGTCATTCTTATAATACTTTATATTGGAGAATGTTTTATAGTTCACAAGCCACCTTTCAGTGCATTGCCTACTTTGGCAGAGCAGTGAGCTGTGTTCCTGTCACACAGATGAGAAACTAGAGACTCTCGCAGGGAAGGGCAGAGCCCAGGCTGACGTCCACATCACCTGTTTTTAAGCTTAGTTTGAATCTGCTTACTCAACCCTGTCTCTGCTACCTATACTGCTGCTGTATGTTAATGACCATCCATTACCAATATCTCAGGGGCTCTTGATGTGTGCAAAATAGTTCTGGGCTAAGATACTTTTTTATTTTCTTGAGTCTTTTTAAAAGTGATTATCCCTGATTCCTTTACCCCCACCTTTACCCAGTGTCAAATTATCAGCTGGTGCTTCCTCTTGCTGTCAAGATACCTCATTCCATATACTGTGAACTGAAAAGCTGGATAAGAAAAATTAGTTTTTAAAAACTGTTTGAAAACTGTGAGTGAATAGGTTCTGAGATTCTGAAGGATTTTCATAAGAGTTAGGTATACAGAGTAGGCTCAGGTGCATATACTTTCTTTTTGTATTATGAAATATTTAGAACTGTTAACCCAAAAATAAAAGGCCTTTCAAAGTGAGAGGGAAAAAGCATTTGTTTGAGATCAAACTGTAGCTATTCAGAACCCACAGATTTAGTCAGAAGCCCAAATAGTGTTCTGATTTGGAGACAATGGCAATGGGTATTTATAAGAAAGGGAAGGGGAACGATTACATTAGTAGATGGAAAGGATTTTTATAGATGCAGATAACATAGTGATGTTAATTACAAAGAATATTCTTAATTTTCAGTCTGGTAGTTATAATATCTGCTTTCTTGTTATCTTCACAAACAATTCTTTGGGGCACAATGTTGCTTTAGGCCCAATCCAAAGATTTTTTTGCCCTGTTTTAACATTCCAAAGATTCGAGGCATAAGACATGCAAGGCAAAGCCCTTGAGATGGCAGCTCCAGCTCCATTTTAAAGTGACTCCATTTCTTTCTTTCTTTCGACAAAAATCTCTAAAAAAGTAGAGAGAATAGTATAATGAACCTCTATTGGAGAAGTTGGGCAACTTCAACAATTAACGATATGGTATTCCTTTTTCTGAATTCTGGATTCCTGAAGTATGTGGATATTCCAGTACCATTACTGACAAATGTGGATGCCCAGAGAGGACGCCTGTTATGAGATGTTTGCTGGCATAGGCAGCTTTGAAGGGCACCTTGCTACAAGGTTCTCATAAAGCACCTTCTGCCAAATTTCCAGGCTGCCCCACAGGTCTGCATGGAGTAGTTCATGCTTCTCAGGCTCTGACCTTCTGGTGACCACAGGAAGGGAAGCCTCATTTGTCTGACAGCGCAATCCTGCTGGGTAGGTCAAGTGCAATGTAAACCTGTGTGCATTCTATTCCTCACGTGTGTCCTATTTCCTCACCGAAGTTGTTATGGGAGGCTCTGGATGGAATTTTTATTTTTCTAGAGAGTAATAAGCATTACTTCCACCTTCTTATGATATCAGGGCTGGGAGTTTCCAGTCCACTCTCTGGCTTCCCAAATCTCGAGTGAGTTCTCATCTGGTCTGAACGCAGCCATTTGCGCATTGGAGAGAGCTAGACCCTTGACCAAGAACATTCCCTGGATGGCCTCCTGGGACCCTTTCTATGGTCTTGTGAAACAGGTATCACAGCCCTGTTCCATGGATGAGGAAATGGAGAGAGGGGAAGCCACTTGTCCTAGGCATGTAATTAGTAAGCAAAAAAGTTGGGACTCAGATGAGCCTAATAATTTGAGTCTTCATTAATAAGCAGAGAGCTAATTATAGTCATTGAAGAGACTGTTCCCTTTCTGTTGTGATTAATTCCACATTTATTTTTAGTCTTTCAGAGAATGGAGATTTGTGGTGAAGTTTTGTTCTGAGCAAGAAATGTGCGATCTCTGACAGTCTTCCTTGGCCTGCGCCTTTTCCCTGGGGAAAACCGACAGCCGGCCGCCAGCTCATCAGTGTGCATTTTCTCAAAGCTCAAGAGTCACCAGGGATTTGTGGCAACCTAAGCTACTTTGAGTAAACCCTCAAGAACTATTTTCGCACCTTGATAAGAGGGGCACCACCGACAAATGAAAACTGCAGCTTCAGCCACACTGTTGGGCAAAGAAATTAGGGCCTGGCTTGTCTTTGGGACAAGTGAAGCAGGCTGAGATACTAATGAAAAGACAGTCATGAGTATGAGTGTGTGTGTGTGTGTGTGTGTGTGTGTGTGTGTGTGTGAGAGAGAGAGAGAGACAGAGAGACAGAGACAGAGAGACAGAGAACTTCAAAGATGGCAGAGCCCAGGAGGGGCAGATGTTCTTATAAACCTCTTAAACATGTTTCTAAGCTTACAGAGAGCCCAGCCCACTCTGGGTAGATTTTCCCATGTTTTATATATGTTAATAGTGGCCATCAAGTTGGAGGTGGGTCCTGGCCCTGGAGCCTTTCCCTTTCTTTAACATGGCTTTGCTTATCTCTGCTTGGCTCCTTGCGGGGATATTTTGTTATTTACTCCCAAAGGGCAATTTCACCTTTCGCACTTCCCTGTTGTATCTGAGCACTAGTGGGAAAGGGGCAGAAACCCCTTTCACTACCCACCCATCAAGACCCATGAAAAGACGAACGTTGGTTTCTAAATATTATTTTTGCTCCCACAACTTACTTAATTTCTCTGAGGGCCTCCTTCTCTCCTCCCCTTTCTCTTTCCTTTCCTTTCTTTTCTGTTTCTTTTGCAAATGGAAACTCTAGCTTTTATGGGGGAAGCTGGGTTGGGCTGGGGTCTCCTTTGGCTGAACAACGCATGTCAAGGCGATGGGGGTCCAAACCATCAGAAGGATGGGCTTGCCTTTCTCTTCTCTCCTTCCTCTCTGGTTTCTCACTCCTTCCCCTCTCTATTTTATCCCATTCCCTTTCTGGTCTTCTGTATTCTCTGTGTCTAGTTCTCTACAGTTGTTTCCTCTCCATTAATCTATTAAAGGTTCTGTCTCCCAACTTTGTCTGCCCCACCATCTTTATGAAATGGTGGTGTGCCTGACCAAATAGGATGCAAATGCAAACCCTACCTACTAATAAATACAATGTTCTCCGATGGTACAAATAATTTCTGAAAACGTATGACAATGTGGTGTTTAGGATGGTCTGCTCTAGAATGATGTTTCTCCAAGTGCAGTCTGAGGATTCCAGCAGAATAATCTGGGGGTTTTGTTAAAAACGTTCCTGGGTGCCATCACAGACTCACTAAATCAGAATTTCTGGGGCTAAGGCCCAGGAATAGGCATCATTTTTAACATGCTCCCCTGGTGATTCTCATACATACTTCATTTTCAGAAACTAGCTGGACCTCTGGCTGAGACTCTAGGTAGAATTGGGGAAGGGATGGACTGAGAGCTCTAACACTTACTCTTTCTTGTGAACCCAATGCCAGGTTTCTTCAAAACTCCAAGGGGAGAACTGGCTCCATCTGTCTTCTCTGAAGTCATGATTCCAAAACGCTTATTCTCAGTATACCAACTTTCTTTTCCTTCCCAGTCTTCTAAAAGCTGACTCTCAAGATCACTAATTCCCAAGAAGTGCACAAAACATCCATAACAGAGTGGGAAGACAATTTCGAACCTCTACTTGTCTATAATATACATCTTAACCCTTTTAAAATTCTAATTTTGTGTATTATAAGATGTTTATTAATGAGATTCATATATTTAATTTATAAATAATAGAAATATATATATTTGAGAATTTTACTGATAAGAGTTGCAGTCAAAACAGTTTGGAGCACATTACTTTAGAATCTAGACTACATGTTGAGGTCAGGAACTTTATTATTAACAAAATGTACTGGAATATAGCATTTATATAGAAAACTGCACAAATAAGTGCACGGCCTGTAGAACAGCCCTGTATAACTAGCACCCAGATCAAGAAGTTGATCATTACCAGCATCCCACATACCCCCATATACCCCTTCCCAAAATAACCACTCTCCTGACTTCCAGGAATTTCATATAAATGAAACCATGCTATATATGCCCTTTAGTGTTTGGCTTCTTTTGCTCAACATTAGAAATGCAGGATTCACTTACATGTAGCAATAGTTTGTTCAATCTCAAAGTGTAGCATTTTCCACTTAATGATTAATGATGACATATTTAATTAATGTGCTTTACTGTTGATGGACATTGGGTTGTTTTCAGTTTGGGTCCATTATGAATAGTGCTGCTATGAACATTGCATATGTCTTTCAATGAACATATGAACACCTCTCACTCGGAACTTTACCAAGGAGGGGAATTGATTAGTCATGTAGGATGCTATGTTCAGCTTCGCTAAATATCAAATTTTCCAGTGGGCTCCCAACAGCAGTGTGTGAGTTCCAGGTGCATCATATTCTCACCAGTACATGGTATTTTCCTTTTGTTTTTATATTTATTACCTGGTGAGTACATACTGTTAACTTCCTATGATTTTGATTTGCTTTTCTTGATGATAATGAAGTTAATTTCTTAATGTCATTGGCCATTTGGTTATCTTCTTTTGTGAAAAGACTGTTCAAGTCTTTTGTCCTTTTTTTCTACATTGTCATCCATTTTTTCTTATGGATCTATGGGAATTCTTTATACATGCTGCCATAATCACCTCTTTATCCTCAGGCCCAGCACATTGTTCATTTTATGTCATGTGCTTAATAGTTCTTAGGTTGTTGTTGAATGATCTAGCACACATGGTGGGGAAAAATATCTTTGTCAAATGAATGAGGCCTTTATGTTGATTATTTAGTTTACATTAACAGTTTAACTGAGGCATAATTTACATACCAAAAGTTTACTTGTTTTTAAGTGTACAATTGAATGATTTCCTGAGTTGTGCAACTATTACCACAACCCAATTTTAGAACATTGTCATCACCCCCAAAAGAAAGCTTATGCTTTTATTTATTCCCTATTACCAGCCCCAGCCCCCAGGAAACTGCTAATATATTTACAATAGTCTCTTATATTTTGCCTTTTCTGGACATTTCATATAAATGCAGTCATACAATATGTAGCCTTTTGTGTCTGGTTTCTTTCATTTAGCATAATGTCTTCAAAGTTCATCCATGTTGTTACATGTGTCCATTCCTTTTCATGGCTGAGTGATTATTCCGTCACATGGTTATAGCACATCTTGTCTATCTGCTTATTGACTGATGGACATTTGGATTATTTCTCCCTTTTGGCAACTATAAACAGTGCTGCTATGAACATTCACTACAGGTTTTTGTGTAATTATTTGTTTTCATTTCTCTTAGGTAGATACCTAGGAGGGAATTGCTGGGTCATATGACATATGTTCACCTTTTAAGAAACTAAAACTCGCATATTTCTCTTCCATCCAAAGGCTGATGATGGAAAGTCATAGAAGGCTGTGTTGGATAGAAAAGAAATATCTGCTAGCACATAATTATCAAATGCACAGCATTGAGAGAAAGCTAAGAAAGAGAGACTAAAGCCTGCTCTTAGGAGTTTATAGTCCAATCCAGACTGTAACACATTTGTTTATAGAATAACTTGGCAATGTGGAAAATCGGAATAGGAACAGGGGTCCAGACAATATATGCAGAATGAATTCAGGAAGTATTGAATGCCTACTTCTTGCAAGACTTAATGTTAAGCTTTAAAAGGGATAAATGGAAATTTAAAATGAACATGCTATACCTCCCTTGAGTTACTAAGAGTCTAGTCAATAAGACTTAGTTATCAAAGAGGTTAAATATTTAAAGATTCAAATAAAAGTTCAAAATAATAATCGCAGATCAAGGAAGAGAATGGCAAATGGGAAAACAGATAAGGGAGAAACTCATTTTTCCTTCAAGATCTTGTGAGAAAACAGAAACTCAGAGTGTTACTTTAAAATTTTTTGGCATTCCAAAGATGTAAGAGTTTACACTTCTATTATTGCTCTGGAAATCTTAGTTCAAAAAGAAGTGTTAGATAATAAATAACCAGCATCATTGGACTAGACAAATAATATTAATTCCTACTATTTGAGTACATTTAATGTGCCTACCATTGCTCTAAATAGTTTACATTTTTACTCAATTCTTTTAATAATTTTATGATATAAATACTACCATTTTCTTTTAATGATAAGAAAAATGAGGCTCAGAGAGGTCAAGTAAATTATCCAAGGGCACCCAGCTAGAACTGAGGTTTGGATATAGGAAGTCCAGAGCCTACACATTTAACCATCTTGAGTCCCATATTCCAGCGATTGGACTTAGTCTATCATAGATGTGGAAAATAGACACAAAGGTCTTAGGGGGTTTGTCTGAGGTTACTTCATTGACAGATCAGGGACAGGAGTTCCACTGACTGCTAGTCCAGTCTTCTATCAAGACTAATGTTGGGTATCACCAGAGAGCCCTTTCTTAAGATACTATTTGTAAATGAGCTACAAGGATACACTTCCTAACTCTGGCAGGATGGACTAGAGGAAGGAGCCCTTAAATACAACAGACTAGATCTGAGTTCAAAGCTTCATTTTGCTGTTGATCGACCATATGATAGGCAAGTCATACTCCCTGAGTCCAGTTTCTCTACCTGTAAACTGGGGCAATAACCAAACCAAGATTACAGAAATGCAATGAAAAAATTAAAGAAATTGACAGTCATTACTAATTTTGGTGTCGCAGAACTGTTTGGGGTTGGTGATTTGGAGCTGAAGTGTACTGGATGCTGTATAGGCTGAGATTTCTCAAGTCCAGACTGGATCACAAGTTGCTCAGAGGCACCATGGAGGACTCCGGGTGGCAGAAAAGCTCTGGACCCACTATCTTAACTTGAGCTGGGCCATATCATCAGATATAAAACCTGAGATCAGCCTGGTAACAGTCACATTGAATTTATTGAATTCACCGATACAGTGAATTTTAGTCCTTCTAAAGACTTGATTAGGTCAATTACTTTTAGTAACTGTTTTCTATAAAGAATGTTGCAGCTCTACATTAAGGGACTCTTAGTGGTGACTATGGGTAATTTGTCCCCATGTTTCAAGCCAAGCAAGGGTTTGTGAATTTGCAATGGATGGAATATCATAAACAATCTGCATTTGTCAACTTGCCCGTGGCAAGAGACCAAACTGAGACTGCTCAGATGCAGAATATGGCTCAATAGTGATTCTCAAAGCTTGAGTGGGCCTGGGCATAGGCCTATTTTAAAGTTACTCAGGTGATTCTAATGTGCAGCCGGGTTTAAGAACCACTGATTCAAAGCACAGGAAGATGTGCAAGATTTTAAGACTCCTGTAGCCTAGCCTGACTGGTTTTACAAAAGGCATCTAGGCAAACACAGAGATGAGGCCAGGGGAGGTATAGTGGAGGGCCTGCAATGCACAGGCTGAGACGTCTCTACTTAATTTAATAGGCAATAGGAAGCCATGGAAGGTTATTGAACAGGATATAAGGATAGGTAGATAGAAGTATACAGAGAAATTAAAGTGTCCAGCTATTTATAGCTTAGGAAATGGACTTTAAGTTTTCCTACAGAGTAGGTTAACAAAAGAAACCCAGTTTTCTTTTACTTCTATATCATCAGTTCAAGATCAGTTTCTTTCAGTACCCAAGTCCACTGGTCCCATGAGAGTAGAGACTTTTCCAAATGATCTCTGTAGGTACCCGGCACATTGCATGGGATGTAGTAGCCTCCCATGAATGTTTGTTGGCTAGTAATTGAGTGCAGACTCCTCGGCCTGGCCCATCTCGATTTCAGGAGAATTGGTACCCTCAGCCAGCACCCGCTTTGCATGCAAAGTGGTGGAGGCTGTTTCCCTCACCTTTCTCCTTTCCTTCATTTATCTTCATGGGCCTGCTTCCAATTCAGCCAACTCCAACTCCATCGCCTTCCCGGTCGGTCCCTCCTGTGTAACACGCTGCCACCCGGCTTCCCAGCTTAGTCGCCAACCTTCAAACCTGTCTTGCACTCACTGTTCAGTTTCCGGTGAGTCAAGTTCAACCCCAGGTTCAGTGACGGCTCACACACATTCCTTTCCTGGGACCTCGGAGGAGGCGCTCACCGCCTTCAGCCACCAGACCAACAAAACAGGCACCGAGGGGCGTTTCTATCCCAGCGGCCCTCAGTGGTGGGGTGTAATGGGAAGACCCCTCCCCAGTGATCTGCCCCCTGGGCGAGCGAGAGCCCAGCCCTCAGCAGGCGTGGCTGCTCTGGTCCAGCCTCCGCCCCGCCTCCCTCGCCGCGGAGGAAGCCCCAGCTCGGCCACCCGGCCACCAACTCCGCTCCACGTACGCCCGGCCACTCCCTCGCCGCGGAGCCCGGCGGAGGGTGATGCTCCAGATCCCACCTCCCCAGGGAGCTGCGCATTTCCGCGAGCCAGGGCGTCCCCAGCTCTGGCTGGCTCTCGTGGCGGCAGCCCGCGTTCCGCGTCCGCGGGAAGTTGTCTCTCGAGCCCGCGGCTCCTCGGTCTCCTCCCCCTGAGCCCCGCCCCTCCCGCCTGCCCAGAGCTGGGATCTGCAAGCTGCCCGACCCGGGGGCGTCGCCGCTTGCTCTCCGAAGCCAGCGAGTCTCCAATTCTCTGCGCGGAGCGCACGCCCCCTGCCTGGCCGGGGATCCCCGCACACCCCCCGAGACGGCGCGTGCCCAGAGCGCGGGAGCCCGGAGCGCTGCTGGGCGCCTGGGACCCCGCGGAGCCGCTGCCCAGCCCGCGGGGCTCGGCAGAGATGCAGGCTGCGCTGTGAGCCCGGGCGCCAAGGCCATGTCCGGCACCCGCTGCCGGACCCTGTACCCCTTCTCCGGGGAGCGGCACGGGCAGGGGCTGCGCTTCTCCGCGGGCGAGCTGATCACGCTGCTGCAGGTCCCGGACGGCGGCTGGTGGGAAGGCGAGAAGGAGGACGGACTCCGCGGCTGGTTCCCAGCGAGCTATGTACAGTTGCTGGAGGTAAGGGACGAGGCCGGGGGCTGGGAGACCCGAGGCTCCTGTCCTCGGCGCACTCGCAGACCTGTTGCCCGCACCGGGGATGCTGGAGCCATCTCTGTCCATAGGGCGCCCCGAGGCAACCGCTGAGCGTCCTAACCGTAGTTCCGCACTCCTGGGGGCGGCGAAGGCAGCCGGCGCCCCCCCGGGGCGTGGGCAACGCGGGATCACCCCCGAGCGCCCCTCGTGCGGGGCCTCCCGAGCACCTCGTGGAGCCCTGAGAAAACGAGAACTTGTTGCTTGTGTGAGTTCTGGAGCGGGTGGGTGCCTTCCGGGCAGTGGCTGGGGCCGGCAAAGGGCTGCAGAGTCCTGCGGTCTAGGGGAGAGATACGGAGGATCAGGGATCGGAAGAGTGGCACCTATTCCGCTGCACAGCCCCATGTCTCCACTTTGGAGCCGGGAACCTGCCGACCTGTGGACGGTCTTGCTGCCCTGGGTCAGGCTGCTTGGCCGCCTCAGAGCCGCCCACTTGCTGGTCAGCTGAGCCTGACTGGCCACCAGCGGGAGCCCCGTCAGCAGGCTTGATCTAGGGATGCCAAAGCCCTCCGCCAGCACTCCCTCCTTTTCAGAACCTGAAAGTGGCTTGTTCCGGGGCCTCTGGCCTGGCCCCACGGCTATGGGGACCTACTGAGCCAAGTCAGCTGGCTGTTTATTGTCTAGGTGACAGTTGGGAGGCCTCTCTGTCCTCTAATCGCTGAGCTCATGATCACAGCCTGAGTGGGATCCCAAGTTTCTAAAGTCCTGTGTGTGTGTGTGTGTGTGTGACCTTACAGGACATATTCTATAGTAAGAGGCTGCCTGACACGGGAATTGTTGTATAGATTACATGAATGGTTACTGCAATTGTGTAAGTATACAGAACCGTTGTAAAATGGTGCCCAAATCATGAAGACTGAACTTATTTATAATTTAACCCCTGACCTACTTCACAAAGAACAAAGTAGCAAAATTCGACTGAAAATGCTCCAGTGTAACTCAGGGAAGTAAAGAAAGGAAGGAAAGGAAGGAAGGAAGAAGGTGAAATGATGATAGGGTGAGTTTCCCTGAAAAGTATCCAGTGGAAAAATTATCAAAAATAGAGCCTGGCCTCATAAAGGTACATGATGTTTCTTTCAGGTTCAGAGGAAAACAATAAAATCCCTTCTAAACAATCACCTAGCAGCATTTGAGCAAAGTTTAGGCTGGAAGGCACTTTCGTGTGCTGGTGGCAGAGTATGTTCCCTAACCCTCTTGGTTCTGTATTTTGAGAACCTATCAGTGAAGAAGAGACTCAGGTGTGTTTCTCAGCTTTCCCAGTTCCTTACTTGAAATTGGGATGTGAAAGAAAGCAAGTGTATTTCTCTGAAGACCTGGCGCCTCCTTTTTTTCTAGCTCCAAAGCCTTGAGAAAGACTCCTATTTTAGAGTTCCTCTAGTGGCCACACTTTTCGAGGAAATACCAATGTGGAAATTTGGCTGTCAGATGTCTATCTGGTGCGGAGTGTCCCTGGCTGGACTCAGCTGGCTGTATTTGGGTGGGTGTGAAGCTGGTGGCTTTGTAGGCTGTGTTAGCAAGAGTGGAATGGCTCTGCATTTCTTAGTGGGGGAAAGGGAGGGTGAAACAGATTCAGGGAACAAGCTGAGTGATCAGCTGGGACAGTCTTGGGTGTGTCAGTCACATTCTATGGCATAGACATACTTAGGAAATCTCTGATGCCTTAGGGGCTTTTGGATGACTCCCACCTGGTGACCTGCAACAGAAGTGGGATCTGTGTAAGCAGGGCTGCTGAGAGGAGCTTCCATTTGTTGAGTACCTACTAGGTGCTAGGCATAGTACATACACTGTCACCAATTCCCCTGACAGCTCTGTGAAGAGGGAGGCACCAGCCCTCATTTTAAAGCAGGTGAATTGAATTTGAGAGAGTTGAAGGAAATTGCCCAAGGAGTAATGCTTGCAACTTTGGGTAGCAGCTCAAATGGTCAGTATTACCCTGTGCCTGTCTTTCTTTTAAACATGATAGCCTGGGCTAAATTGTGCTATTAGGCCAGTGAGGGAAGGGTGTGGATCCATGTAGGAAAGGGCAAGTGTAGCCCCTGCGGTCAGCATGGTGGTGACAGCATCCCTAAGGGGTGGCTGAAATATTGGGGCTAAAATGAAGACAGCTGCTCCTTCGCACTTGAAGCATCTCTCCTGCTAACCCTGAAGTTTGATTTCACTCAGAGCCAGCTGGCTTTCACACAGGTGGAGGCAGGGGGTGGCCTGCACCCTGAGTCCTGGGGCTCTTTACGACTGAAGGTGTTGGGGTTTCAACAGAGGGGATGGTAGATCTGGCTCTTTTTGTCTGTGAGCCTCATCTGTGAGCAGGCTGGATCTCAAGGCTGAGGACCAGGCAGGGATGGAGGCTATGCAAGCCCTTGGGATGGTATGAGTCCTCAAACACATATTCAATTTGTGGAGAATAGTGCTCCCAAGGGAGTCACTCGTGATGGACTGGCCAGCATATGGAAACATGAGTCCTGAGGAACACCAGCCAGGTGTTCATCAAAGCTGACTGCAGAAACGAGGAGGCCAGAGAAGGGGCCCATCAGTTCTGGAGGCGGTGAACCTCATAGGATGTCTGCCAAAGGGCTGCCTGACACTGAGCTTGCTGGGGGCTGAGCTTTCAGAAGGCCAGAGGAGCTATTGGGGACACCAGTACAGAAAGAATTGATGATACCAGCCTCCTGGGGGAGGAGAGGGTTGGTGGCTGCACGGCTGAGAATGCCACCTCCACTGTAACTCCCACCCCAGTGTACCTTTTGCTTTCCCATCTTGTTGGAAAATAGTGCTAGGGGTTGGAGTAGTATGTGCAAAATGGACACTCCTCAAGGATTTCTTCCTTGTTTATATGAAAAAAGGGGAACTGAGAGCCCAAGCTTTGTAGAAAACATATCCTATGGAGGGGAGTTGGGAGCTAACTCTGAGAGAGCTGGCAGATCTGCCCTGGCAGCCAGCCAGTCCCTGGGGAGATGTCAGTTTAGGCAGATTTTGATCTTGGTTCCTGGGGAAATCTTTGGTCAAGACTCCTAGGGCAGCTTCTAGGAAAACCTCACCTCAAGCAGAGAAGTGTGGAGGTCCCTGGTGGGACTAGTGGCTAGCCCCAAGGATCCTGGCTGTTCAAGGCATGGGGCAGCCTTCCAGCGACTGCCAGGGAAAGGAACCAGCTCCTCCCAGGAAAGGGAGGAGGCCTAATAGATAAGACCCACAGCTGCTGCCTATGAGACATAAAAGTCTTTAGATAAAAGCAGCCAGAAAAATCTTGAGGATCTTTTCAGCCATGAAGAGGGAGAGGAGTCGAGAATTCTAACGTTTGAGGTATATGGTTGAGGAGGAGCTGTGATGGAGACCTGAGACAGGGCTGGAGTCTGCAGAAGCACATTCTGTGGGCTCCAAGCCAGGCCTGAGATCACCTCCATAGTCTCGGGGACCCTGGAGGGGAGGAGATTTCCACCAAACCTCTGGGGTACATGGAGGCTGAGAAACAGCTTCTGGGAAAGTTAGATGGAGGAAGGAGCCCAGATATCCATCTCCAGGGAAGAGCTGGAGAGTCAAACATGGTTCAATGACTGGACAGGTTCAGTAGCTGGAGAGGTGAACCCTGGCCCAGGAATTCCTTGTGGACTGCTCTTACCTTGAATGGAGAGAAGAAATCAGGGACCTGGAAGATACTGTAAGGCAGCGGTCCCCTACCTTTTTGGCACCAGGGACCTGTGCTCCTATGAGAATCTAATGCCTGATGATCAGAGGTGGAGCTGAGGCGGTGATGCTACTAGCTCTGTGGAGCTGCTGCAAATACAGATAAAGCTTCTCTTGCTTACCCGCCACTTACCTCCTGCTTTGCGGCCCACTTCCTAACTGGCTGCAGACCTTAGTGGTCTGGACTGGGGCTTGGGGACCCCTGCTGTAAGGCATCTGGAAAAACTACCAGAGCTTTTGGGAAATAATTCCAGGGGTTAATAAGATTGGAATGCAAACACAACAGAGCTTTCCTTGATCTACATGCTGTTCTTAGAATCCATGCTCTGGCTGTAAGGTCTGGACCTCAGAGATACTAACAGAATGTGATGCTGTTTGCCAGTGGAACTAGACAGTTGCAGAGGGTCACTCTTGAACTTAATTGCCTTCTCTCTACCTTCTCTTCTTCCATTTTCGGGTTCATATGATTGTCCTGCAGGAGTTTACAAGGTGTGGCTGTGGCAGAGAGATGTGGAGCTGCAAGAGTGGGCTGTGCTATGGATAATTAAGGAATGATATTTATTGCTCAGTAACAAGCCACCCCAAAACTCAGTGTCAGCTAGGTGGTCTTTTTGCTGGTCTGTTTTGGTGTCTCCTTCGCATTTGTAGGCAGTTGGAGACTGGGACTGGAGTCCTGGAGGCTCACTTGGGCTGGAACCTCCAAAATGCATCTTCACTCAACATGTCTGGTGCCTTGGTATTTTTCCATGCGGCTTTTCTCTCTTTGTGGTGTCGTGTCCTCTAGGGCCTTTGCATGTGGCCTTTCTCTTCAGCAGGGCAGTTGAAGTTTTTACATGGGGATTCACATCCAAGAACACAAGTTGAAATTGTCAGTTCTTCATCTCAGAACTGTCACATCACTTCTGGCACATTCTATTGGTAAAGTGAGTTATGGGACCAGTCTAGATTCATTGTGGGAAGGAGGTGCATATAGGTGTAGATATAGGGAGACCAGGTTCATTGAGGGCCATTTTGTAGACCAGCTAACTCAGAAGGGTGGGGAGAACACACCTGAGAAAGTTGATCCATTACAGAGAAGCAGTGCCAGGCCAGACGGAAGAGAGAGCCCCCAGAGGGAGATAAAATGCAGGAGATTTGGCCATTCTACCTCGCCATCTTTGGAGGTTATATGTTTTTTCAAGATGCCCTGGATTTCTTTATAAAGGCCACATGATAAATGATGGAGCTGAATTCGAAACCAGATTTTCCTGTCCCTAAAGCCTGGGTCAGTCCACTGCCATTGACATACCAGTCCAGCTATTTGGTGCTGGTTATTAATAGACAGTGTATCTGAGCTGTCTGACATCTAGTAGAGGCTTGATATATTACACAAATTGATTTTAATACAGGGCATTTTTTTTCTGTAATGTGAAAATTTCCTAAAATGGGCGTGGCCTTGTCCCTCTTGCCAATAATTTTTAAGGCGGTCGTCAGCTGTTCACAAAAGGTGTAATTAGGGCTGGTGGTTTGCTGAGTACGTAATTGTGGTGGAAAAGACCAAGGTGCTGCTTCCAGCAACTTCGCTGTCATCCTACCCTTTGATTGGGGGCTGTGGCCACATTTGTAGCTCTGAATGCCTGCAAACCTACCTTCTCCCCCTTTCCCCCACTGTCCGCCTCTGCTCAGGAAGCGTCTGTCCCCTCTTCACTGCTGTGATGCTGGTCAGGTGACCTCACCACAGGACTTCAAAGCAGTGGGCAGGGCTTATGGATTTGGACATGTTCTTAAAAGTTCCCTTAGCAACAAGTCGGCAGGAATCCCTGACATCTGTTAACCACCACGTGAATCTCTGCAGGCCATTACTACTTAGAAACGTGAATGAGATGCTGACCTTCTTGTACTCTTTTCAGCCTAAAAAAGCCCAGCTCTTATCTGATAGCCTGGTCAACTTCATCTCTGATCATGGATGTTAGGCCCCACTTCACTGGTGAAAGAAAATGTTTGGTAAACCAGGAAGCCTAGTTTTTATGTAAGGTATTAGGGTTTTTGTCAGGCCACTCCAGGGGACATTGTTCTCCCAGCTTGCTCCCTTATTACTCACAGCAGTAAGGTGACACATGATAAGCTTTCTAACAGAATGTTAGGACTGATCCCCTACACTTAATTGCAAAATCATTATATTCCTCTCTCCCTATAATGACAAAGCTTCTGAGGTGGTGTTTTTCCCTATAGAGAGAAGTAGAAATGGTGGCCAGCAGGTGGGTTTGGCTTGTCTTTTGGTAGACCAGAGCATGGGGTAACATTGTGGAGGTTTAGTTGTAACAGATGTTATGAATTGTGTGAGGTTTCTGTGGACACATAAGAGGACTCACCCACCTCTTTCACATTTAGTGTCCTCTCTATCTACCATCTGATAAATATTTGTTTTTTTAGGTTAATTTTCTGGTTCATTGTATTTGTCTCACTTTTTGAGCTGGTATCCAGATTCGATCCCCAGGTACTCAAATTCCACATGTCCAAACTAAACTCAGTCTCTCTCCTCTTTTCACTGCCTTCTAACCCCACCCTCCACACTGGAGTGTTTGTCATCACCTTTTGTCTGTTTATATCACCGGACATTGTCTCTTCTTCCCACTTCCTTTAGGTTAGCAAGCCTGTCTGTTCTCCCTCAGACACATTTCTCAAAGCTTTCTCCTTAACTTGTGTTGGAAAATTTTTCCTGTAAAGGTCCAGGAAACATTTTAGGCTATGCAGGTCAAGAGGCAAAATCAAGTTGTAGCTGCGTCACTGTGATTTGTAGTGTGCCAGAGGCTGTGAGAAGCCGTGAGAGTGGGCGTATGGTCTCTGTCACAGCTACTCAGGTTTGCCCTTGGAGCGTGAAAGCAGCCAAAGTTGATCCCCAAATTAATGGGTGTGGTTGTGTTCCAATAAAACTTTGTTTATGGACACTAAAGTTTGGATTTGTTTTAATTGTCATGTGCCATGAATTATTATTCGTTTTTTGCTTTGTTTTCAACCATTTAAAGATGTCAAAGCCATTCTTAGCTTATGGGCTGTATGTAGTTTGCCAATCCCTATTCAAAGTTGATCATTCAGTTATTCAGCAATTCCTGATTGAGTGCCTATGATGGGCTGTGACCACTGTTGTAGGTGCTGGAGGTGAAACAGTGAAGACACAGAAAAGAAGCTTACCTTTTAGTTGGGAAGATGGTAAACTAGCAAAAAATATATAGAATTTCGAAGTAGTATGGGGCCAATAAAATGGTATTGTGATGGAGTGAGGGAGTGCAGGAAGGGGTTCGATAAGACTGTCAGAGAAGCCTTCTCTAAGGAGGTAGTATTTGAGCAGAGATCTAAATAATGCACAGGGGCCAGCCATGTCAGTATCTCAGGAGAAATCATTTCAGGCAGAAGGCACTACAAATACTAATAACCTTGAAGAGGGGAGTATGTTTAATATACTTGAGAGAACCAGAATATTCTAGAATGGTTGGAGAGTGGTGAACAGGGTAGGAGAGGTTGGGATGGGACAGAGAGGGAGGCAGGTAAGTTGGATAGAGGCCACACCCACTCCAATATATGTAACTTCTATTTTTCTATAGGAATTTAATTTGTATTTTGAGTCCCTACTCTGCATGGTGGAAGAAATGTACTGTCAAGTAATTTGGGATTTCTTGCCTTTTCCACAGATCTGCACTTATATTCTGGGGGACTTAACTAAAAAACATCATTCTAAGGGTCCAGCTGCTCCTCGATGTCATTCGGGCATCTGCTGAGCTTTCCTCCCGCTGTGTGGGTCTCTTTGCCTATCTATGCAATTGCCAGAGACAGTCTCCTGTCTGTAAAGTCTCTCTATCTGGAGCTCTCTCTTCAGCAATTTTTGGGAGGATAGGTATCATTCTCTAACATTGTTTAAGGCTTCTTCTGCCTCCACTGGTTCTGAGGGTGGAAGGTGGAAGGTGAAGAGAAGAAAGTCCTGATTTGTGGCTTTTGCCAATTTCTGGGGTGCAAATATTTTCTACCATGGCTAATTTCAAGCTAGTAATGATTTTTTAAAAATTGGATGTATTTGACATCATTGGGTAAAGTTGAGGTGCACAGTGTGTTAATCTGATACACTTATACATGTAACATTATTACCATTTTAGCAATATTTAGCACCTCTATCACATTACATAATTACTGCCCCCTTTTTTTTTAGTAGTTGGTAGATAGTTTCCAAGTATAGAAGAAAACCTTTGGTTTGATTGAAGTGTGGAGAATGGGTTTGAAGAAAACAAGAAGGGAAGCCAAGAGACTAGTCGGAAGCTCAGAGTATGGTGGTGGAAGTGAGATGGTAAGAAGTGGATGGATTTGAAATATATTTACAGGTCAAGTCAAAAGGACCTGGTGGTGGATAAACTGGAGGGCAAGGGGCCTCACCTTTTGCAGATCATTTGGGATGCGCTTTTCCCCACTGGATGTTCCTCTTCTGTGAATTGTTTATTTTGTCACCAGACACCTCTTCCTTAAAAAAATGATGTAAAAAGCAAATAAAAATTGGGGAAATGTCAATATCTTTAATGCAGAAAATGCGTTTATAAATTATTTAAAAAATAAAAACAAACATCAATATAAGAATGAGCAAAGAATTTGGATACTTTATAATAAAAGATATAGAAAGTCATCAGCATATCAAGTCTCACTAGTAATCAAAGAATTGCAGATTTAAAAAAGTTAGCTTTATAGCTTTAATGAAAACTGTCAAAAAAAAAAGTAAGTCTTGGTAAGGGTATAGGAAAATTATCATATGCTCCTTGGAGGATATATCTTAAAAGCCTTACTAGCATACATGCCATCTGATCCAGCAATTCAACTTCTAAAAATTTGGACTCATGAAGCACCTGATAGATGAGCTGTAAGAATGCCCATTGCAGCATTCTTTCTAATAGAATGTAAATTGGCCACAGTTTAACTGCCCACCAAGAGGAATTGGTTAAAATAAGGTTCACCTGTGCCTACTGCAGGGCCAGACATGCAAAAAAGAGGCTCAATCATTCTAATAATACTGAATTTTAGAAGTAAAAACTTTTGGTCAATGATGCTAAATATTTTCATGGAATTAGCATAGTTCAGATTTCACCTGTGACAAGGCAAAAAGAGATGGTATGTCCAGGAGAGTATTGCTTTTTAAAAGCAGGGACCATGTGTGCCTTGCATTCTGTAAGTATCCTTTTGTAGAAAGAACAGGTTGAAGAAATACTTGCTGGCTCAGGGCCAAGTTCTTTTAAATATCCTCAGTAACAGCAAATCTTTGTCTTTAGAGGGGTGGATTTGATTTTTTTTTTTTTTTGAAACAGCCAAAATTCATTTGGAGCCAAGTCTGGTGTGTCTGTATGTGTGACTATCTGTCTATCACCTTATTGCAAAAAGAATTTAAAGCAGCTTACCAAAATGCATATGCTACAATAAGATAAAAGCATAAATATGTGAGGAAGTCTGGGGAAAAGAGAAAATAAGATAACTATTGAGGTGAAGTCTGAAGAGTGAAGAGGGTAATTGAGTTAAGTAAGTTAAATGTTCAGGGTTTACAAAGAGATCCTACCCTCAAGTAATGATGAGTTTGAGCAGTTCTCAGTGGGGAGTAACAAAAATTCTAGAAATGGTGACATATGTGCTATATCAGCCAGGATGGGTTAGGATATGTTGCCATAACAAACAATTCCCAAACGGGCAGTGGTTAAAATAAGAAAGTTTCACTTCTTCCTCATGCTGCAAGTCTGTTGCGAGTTGGTTTGGGGCTGTGAGACCTCCAGGATCCACAATGATGGAGCAACGATGGAGCAACCACTATCTGGAATCTTGCTGGTGATCATGTTAATAAACAGCATGTGGTTCCTAAAGCTTCTTCCCAGAAGTGGCACGTGACATTTATGTTCCTATTTCATTGATTAGAGCATAGCCATACCTAAGTTTAGGTGAGTAGGAAAATGCGATCCTACTATGTGCCCAGAAGGAGAAAAGGAGCAAGCTGGATATATGCATACAGCTCTGTTGACCACCACATATGCACTCGCTTGGGGGATGTCCTTATTTCTGGTCTATTTCATTCTCACTATTTTATGGGCATACCTAGAGCAGTGTTTCTTAAGCTGATTTGAGTGCTTCTAGAGCAAGGCTTCTCAAAATGAATTCCCTGGATCTTATTGGTTCCAAATTCTGACTCAGTAGGTCTGGGATGAGGCCAGAGATCCTGTATGTCTGACAAGCTTCCACTGCTGCAAGAATTTAAAGCCACGGTGCAGGCCTCAGCAGATGCTCTTACCACCTGAGAGCCAAGATGAACACTTACCATTCTCTGAAATCAGCTCTCCTCTCTCCCAAGCTATCCTTACATCTAGCGTATTGTGGGGCACACTAGTAGGTAGTTGCCTGGTACTTGGCCTGATCTCAGACTTCCTGGGATTTTTTTTCTTTCCAGTAAATACATCTGTCACAGCTTTTGGTTCAACAAAATCCAATATTTCTATTTGAGTACCTATTATGTGCTCTGAGCTCCTCAAGACATAGAGCTAAGGTTAGCAGCTCTTCTTTGGGAGCCCTTGGGGATGTACTGTCCTTCCAGGGTGACTCTGGCAGGTGATCTCTCCAAAACACTTCAGTTTCACACTCTTTCTGTAGGAATGAAAGCCATTCCAGATATTTGGCATCCGTTGTTCTTTCTCAGATGCCTTAATTCCTCCTCCTTTCTCATTTACTTGTCATGCACAGAGAACTCCAGGATTAGTCAACAAAAAACTAATTAAGTTGTAAAAACTCTTTAGAGATGGTACTTGAAAAATTCTACAGAAATAAGCCCTTTCCCTAATTTAATCATGACAGAGGATCTTTATTTTAGCAGTGGCTCATGGAAGAGTGTCATTGAGGCATTTGTTTTCGATTCATAATATAATTTAGAAATAGAAATAGGAACTTTGAGTCTACCATTCTCATTTAGAGAGTGTTTTATTGATAAATAGCTACAAACTTTTGTTGTGCTTTGAAAAACTGTTGAGTTTTTGATAATCAAGGACATACTCAACACAAAATCTAATCTGGCACCCAGTCTAATATTTTTATATTATTAGAGAAGGTTTCTCATTCCTAGGACCTGTCTTCTGGTGTGAGCACAAAGAATCTACCTGAACGGCATCACGACATCACTGCAGGGCATCAAGGCTGGTGCTTCCCAGACAGTAATGTACATGCAAATTCATGAGGTCTCATTAAAATACAGTTTCTGATTCAATAGGTCTGGGGTGGGGCCCAAAACTCTGCATTATCTTACTGGCTGTCATGCAATGCTGATGCTATTGGTCTGTGGGCCACAATTTGAGGAGCAGAGCATTTGAGTACTCTAAAAGTTTTTAAGTTCACAAGTCATGATTAAATCCTGGAATTAGGTTGGATTTACTTTACTTTTTTTTTTTTCTTCTTCTTCTTTTTTTTTTTTTAAAAAGTAGATTATATGAGGTTATACAGGGCCATGGAAAGAGCACAGGTTTTGGAATTAGAACTTTCTCTGAGTCTTTTTAATCTGACGACAGAGATATGGAGGTGGTAAAAAGGTAGGAGGGGTAGGTGGCAACTGGTGTTATTTTCCCAGAGGGGTCCCTTGATCACGGGGTGGAGGTGGGGCTCGGGAATGCTTTACTGGGTCCAGGACCGGGAACTGCCTATGGAGGAAGAAAGGCTGGAGAGCAGAGTGGTAAGTGAGTGACATGAATGCAGCAGGCTCAGTGTCTTGACTGCAGTGTGAACATGATGGCAGAGAGAGAGAGAGAGGGAGCCTGGGATGGACTTGCCAGATTGTAACAGTGTGTACAAGAATATACAGCAGGGACAGGGCCTCCACATCTCGGGTACTTTATTGGTTCCGAGAGGATGCAGGATGCCTGTGTGGTTTGGTTTGTGGGCTGAAACGTGAGCCCTGCAGCCAACCCCGTATGGACGCTCAGCCCATGTCCAATGGTGGGGTGGAAACTTGCTCCATGTGGGCTGCAGCGTGCACTGCAAGTGTGGCAGTTCTGGGTTTAAATCCTGGCTCAGCCCCTGCTACTGTGAGACCCCGGACAAGTTTCACAGGGCTCCGGTGAGAGTAGCTGGTGCCTTGCACACACTCTGTTAACGGAGTGTACATCTCACATGTTCTGGGAATCACGCCAAGTTGAATGCTGAGAGCTGCCTCAGGCTTCTATTGGGGGACTGCTGGGGTCCGAGAAACCTTTTTCCATGGACTCCTGTGAGGTCACAGTGCAAGACTGGTTGCTGCAGCATTGTGGTCAAGGCCTTCTGACCTGTGGGCACAGATCCCCGGGGAATCTTATTAAATGCAGATTCAGATTCAGAAGGTCTGGGTGGGCCTGAGAGCCTGCATTTCTAACAAGCTCCCAGGATGTAGTGCTGCTGGTGGTATTGGGCCCACACTTTGAGACGTAGATTGTAGAGCACTTTTGGGGGCATTTCAGGCCACAGGTCCTACTAGTTAAAGCAATAAAGCTGGCCAGTTCCAGTTTATTTAGAACTGCTGTGTGATGGTTGCTGCTGCTCAGGCTGGGCTAATTAGTCTTAACTGCTTCTTACCTGAGTCGGATGGGTCTCTGGCTGCCCTATGTTCCCAGAAGAGGCTCTCCTTGTAATGAGGAAAAGGCTGTTTGTTGGGAGAGATGAAATGCAAGAGGCTGCTAAAGGGCTTAAGCATTTTTCATTTTACCTTGGTCCTGGAGCAAAGGAAAGGTTTGTTTCAAGGGGCTAGGTGGAAGTTCTCTTTGGATTTATTTTATTTATTTATTTAATTTTATTAAAGTATAGTTGACGTACAATATTAGTTTCAGGTGTACAACATAGTGATTTGACATATTCCTTACGATGTGATCACAATAAGTCTAGTAACCATCTGTCATCATACAAAGTTATTACAATAATATTGACTTTTCTCCCTATGCTGTACACATTACATCCCCGTGACTTTTTTTTCACTTATATATGGAATCTTAAAAAAAACAAATGAACAAATAAAACAGAAACAGGACTCATAGATACAGAGAACAAACTGATGGTTGCCAGAGGGGAGAAGGGAGGGGAGTGGGGGGATGGATATAAAGGGCGAAGGGGAATATGTACAGTTACAAGGAAATTTTCTTTTTAAAGTGTCATAGGGCTCAGAAGCTAACGTTCTAGGGGTGGAAATGGAATGTGGTATTAGCCCCACAAAACAGGCATGTCCGCAGCCCTCAGGTCTGTACTGCTCTGGAACTGACCTCTCTCTTCTCTTGCCTCGATTACTGCCCTGGCCCCTAACAGCAGTGGCCATCTCTTTTATTCCTTGGAGATGTCCATTCTCCAAAGCATCGCTTCAGTGACCTTTCTAGCCAGTTTGATCTCACAACACTCCTGTTGAGGGCTTTTTGTAGGTTTTCATTGCCTTTACAATGTAATATGCCTTAACTTCACTTACGAGGCCCTTCATGACCTGGCCTCTGCCTACTTGTCCAGCTGCGTTTTTAGCCATTTTTTCACATGCATAATGCTATCAAAAGCACATGGAACTACCTAATTCTGGGATACAACTCTGCTTTCCCTTGCTGTGTCCTAGCACATTCTGTTTCTTCTCTCTGAAGTAACCTTCCTCTACCATTCTTTCTTTTAATCTCATTCCCTTTTCTTTTTATTTAACAGCTCTATTGAAATATAATGCACATACCATTGAAAGTGTGCAATTCAGTATTTTTTAAGCATATTCATTAAGTTGTGCAACCAATATCATGATTATTTTTAAGACATTTTCATTGCCCCTTATCCCATTAGTAGTCACTCTGTGTTTCTTCCCAACCACTCTAGCCCCCAGACAACCACTAATTTGTCTGTATAGATTTGCCTATTCTGGACATTTCATACAAATGGAATATTATAATTTGTAGCCTTTTATGACTGGCTTCTCTCACTTAGCATAATTTTTAAGGTTTATCCATGTCTTAGTATCAGTACTTCATTTCTTTTTATGGCCAAGTAATATTGTATTATATGAATATATGCTACATTTTATCCATTTATCAGTTGATGGACATTTGGGTTGTTTCTTATTTTTGGCCATTTCGAATATTGCTCCTATGAATGTTTGTATACACATTTTGCGTGGATATATGTTTTCATTTCTCTTGGGTATATACTTAGGAGTGGAATTGCTGGGTGATATGGCAACTCTATGTTTAATAATTTGAGAAACTGCTAGACTGTTTTCCAAAGTGGCTGCACCATTTTACAATACCATCAGCAATGTATGAGAGTTCCAGTTTCTCCATATCCTCACCAAGACTTGTTATTATCTGTCTTTTTAATTATAGCCATGCTAGTGGTTGTGAAGGGGTGTCTCCCTGTGGTTTTGGTATGTACTTCTCTGATGACAAATCATTTTGAGCATCTTTTCATGTGCTTATCAGTGAGCTGTATGTCTTTGGAGAAATACCTACTCAGATTCTTTGCTCATTTTTAATTGGATTACTCATTTTTTTTGCTATGGTGTCTTTTTCTTTTTTCTTTTTAGCTAGAGTAACTTGTTCTCATTACTTGTTTTTGGTGTTAATCTCTTGAGAAGACTGCTGATACAGCCCCCCTGCATCCTTCTGGATGTGTCACATTCACCCCACTGTATGGGAATTGTCTCTTGCTCTTACTACATTGTTGATTTTTTGAGGTCAAGGACTGGGTTTCTGATCTTTATAGATTCAGTGCATGATGGTGCACAACCAGGCATAGGCACTCAATTAAAAATAATGGACCATAGTTTAGTAATTTCAGCTATGGTGCTGATGAACACGAGATACTAGGTTTGCCACCCATGATAGTTATTGTGTGGGAAAAAACATAATAGAGTTTGCAGAGTGACACTCTTACAGAATCTCTACCTAGGCATCTTACACATTCAAACTATGATAACAAGACAGATCGGGGAAGACAGTGTGTACTACTCAGACCAAACATCCTCCCCGTGGGAGCAAAAACTTGGATTGCATGAAGTAGGATTGTTAGTTTATATATAAATGGCAGTAGACTATTATTATTTCTGCTGGAGAGACAGGAGTTGAGGAAATCGACCTGCCTTGGGACTGTTTGATTACGGGGTCACTTCTTCTGGAATCCTGGAGTGGGAGTGTTCTCAGTAGGTAGGCAGTCTGGTGTAATGGTGTTTAGAGCTTAGCAGACCTGGGTTTGGGTGCTGTCTGTATGAGATTGTTGATACATTGCTTACATGACCTTAGGCCTCAGTTTCCATTGCTTTAAAAGGGAGATAACAAGGTCCACATCAGAGGATCACTTGAAAGTTAGAATTGTCACCTTTAACATAAATGTTCCACAGAGAGCCTAGTGTCAGTGCTCAGTACATGCTGGCAGCTGCTGCGATTCCGTGTTTGTTTCCCATCCATCATTCAGAATGCTGGCCGTTATTATTTGTTTTTTTCTTAGGAAAAGAAACCCGCTACCCTGAGAGTCACTCCAGACATCTTGGTCATCATTTCTGGTGGTGAACTTGTCTTTCTGCCTCTTGTCACCTCAACTCAGTTTCCATATTCATTCTTCCAAGTGTCTTTCTGTCAGGTTTAGCATCATCATTGAAGACGTGTTTGCCCAAGGAAGTCAAAGCCCTTCTGTAGGTAGGTTTTCAGCTTTGTCATGGTTTATTTAGGCCAGAAACTTAAACCAGAAATTCCTTTGTCAAAACATCACAGTTGTCTGAATCTCCTCCCATCCGGATCCTTCTTGGGTGTGACCAAGATGAGAATCTTAACTACAGGTAGTAAGTAAGGGGAATCTTATCTCAGAGCATGTGGAGGATAAACCAGCCTGCAAACACAGACTTTCCTCCAGAAGATTGCATCCAGAGGCCTTTGAGACACCTCCCTGCCCATGGGCCAATTAATGCTCAGAGTGTGGGTCAATGCACACCACACATTTGGGATCACAGGACCTGTGGATGTATTTTCAAGTTGATGTGTTTTGTGACATGGCAAAGGGGACATTGATTCTTTCAGCCAGCCAGCTGCTGAATTTTCGAGCACCATTGTAGGTTCTTTGAGGGTAGGAGAGGGTACCACAGTACAGTAGTGGGAAACTATGTTGTGCCCCAGTTCCCATCTGCCCTGACCCTATAATCTGATCTTGTTGTGGTGTGGCTTTTCCAAAGGGGTCTGCTTGCTACTCTGACTCTATGACTAGTGCATGCTGATTAGGAATTTGGGATCAGAGAGACAGTGAGCTGGAGTTCGTGTGTATTCAGTGGGGTAGGAAACTTATGAGGCCTGATCTGCGTGTGTCTTTAAGGATCGCTATGGTGGGTGTGGCCACAGAGATCCTGATAAACTTTAGAATTTCAGATAGACTTCCTCTGTGTCACCCAGGAGAAAATAGCCAGAATGAGAATTTGGTCAGGCTTCTTCTCTGTGCAGTCATCTCAGTATATTTGGTGGGTGGGGAGCCCTGCCAGTTGGGAGATGTTGGGAGTGGGGTTTGCCAAGGGCATTACAAGGCACTCTGAGGGGACAGTAGAGCCAGCTGTGGCCTGAGCCTTTGCTCCTGACGAGGCCCCCGGCTCAGTAGGACAGCATACTGGAGCGTGAACAGAAGGCAGGGAGTTGGGCTTGCCGGAAGTCTTGGAATCTCGCAGGCCTGCTGTTCATTGATGTTAGCTTCAGGCAGTGTGGACCCAAGAGCTGCTGCTCTCCTGGCTACACACACCTTTCTTGGACTGTGGTGTAGGCCCCTGATCACTCCCATTCCTTTCTAGAGTGACTCCAGGGGACTCCTGGAAGCCTTAGGGCTCTGTGGGACAGAAATTCTCCTTATAATGTGATACTGGAGTCTCACATTCCTCTCTGTCCATCAGCATTGCTCTAGGGGGTGCCAAGTGCAGTGCCATTCTGGTTTGTTTTTGAATCACTTGCCAGAGGGTGGTTGGGGTGCTTTGTTCCTCTGGCTGGCTGGTCTGCTTTATTATTAGTCTTGGGGAAATGATTTCTTCAAGGAGCAGTAGAAGGTGTAAATTATGCTTCAATGAAAATCAGCAAGACTATATATATTCAGTTAGAGCTGCAAGTCTCTTGTAAATGAGGACTGATGTGAGATGCTGGCAAGTTGGAAAGGGTTATAATGCAGACATGCAGCTGGCATGATTGATAATCACAGAGTCACCTGTACTTGGTTTTCTCATAGTTTATGGGGGAAGGAAGAGCAACAGTTGTTGTTGGAGGACCGTACCCCTAGCAAGAGCGCCAGAGAGAGGCAGTTTGAAGGTATCAAACATCCCCCTAGGAGTGGACAAGTTTTCCGTTTTAACCTGATCCTGGATAAATATTTTTTGTATTTCCACTGAGCCAGGGCTGGTGTCTCCACTTTCACCTTAGTTTCACATGGCTGTCCACGGTATCCTTGTAAAACCTGGATCCCAAAGAGTCATCTCCACTGGCTCCCCTTTGCCCCAAGTGTAAAGGTACTCCTTGTCAGGGTTGACGGGCCTGCACAAACTATACCTGGCCTCCGTCCCTGGCCTCCTTGCTTGTCCTGTCCTAGCACACACCTTTACACCTTTGTGCCTTTGCACAGCTACTGCCTCTGACTGGAGTCCCTTCCCCCTCATGCCTGTCTAGGGAATGATAATCCTCATCCAGACCTTTGATGTCTCCCCATTCTTCCTCTGGCTTCTTCTATAGGACACCCCCCTCTGTTATGGCACATACCGCATTGGACCACAGTGACTTGTTTATATGACTATTTCCCCACACTGTACTCTTAGTTTCTCCAGGGCAAGATATCTGCTTCATAAATCTCTGTAACTGCCCTGGCCTGGTGCAGTGTTTGGCATATATGAGGTCTGGCTCAGTAAGTATTTGATGGCAGTTTGGATGAATGATTGAATTAAAGGGGATAAAAGGAGAGCTTGCCTTAGAGAATTAGGCACATCTTGCTCTGATTTTGGCATATGGCTTAACCAGCCTTTCTCCAAAAAGGTGTGAATGGCCATGTCATGAGGTCAGAAGAGTTGTAGCCAGGTCAGCTCAGAGAGCTGAACATCAGCGTCCTGGAGAACAAGGCCCCTTGCACCACAGGACTGGACACTCAGGATGAAAGATGAGTAGGTATTGCATGGACTGGTCTTCTCTCCCTGTCCTGCTTCTCAGTGGGGCTGCAACAGGGACAGTGGGTGTAGTTAGACTTTGGATAGTCGTCAGAATCCCTGGCTTCTAACTGTAGGACCACCTACCCCACACGCCTCTTGGTTCTTTGACCTTATAAAATTAATATCTCTGACCTTCAGTTTCTTCATCTATCCAAAATGATGTGACAGCCATTCTGTTGCTGCCTGAGGTTAACTGGAAGGGTTTTCAAGGTGACAGTGGATGTGAGCACGCTTTAAAATTTAGGGATGAGCTGATGACAAGTGCAAGGCCTGTTCTGAGAGGCTGTGTAGGAAGTGGTGGGAAAGCCTGTACTCATGGACCTAGCTGTCTGACTCTCCCTGGCAGCCGTGTCCCAACTGCTGAGCCCTCTGCTATGGTGGTCCTTTCCCTACTGGACCCTTTGAACTCGCTTCTGAAGCCACTTCCTTGTCCCCTGCTTGAGTGATTAAAAGAGCTATTGAAATTTTTGGCCCAGACAAACTTTAATCATTTGGAGTAAGACTTCAGTCAGCCACATCACCTTCTTGTCCTTCTTTGTGGCCTTCAATTAAACCCCTCTGAGGCACCAGGTGTGTTCTAGACTCTGGGGATGGAGCAGAGAACGAGAGTCGGATCAAGATTCATGGGTCTCTATGGTCAGGGGGCTTCAATGTCCGTGGGGAACCAGGTGAGTGGCCAGGGAAGTGTGGCCTGGGAAGTATGCCCAGTGTAATGACAAGCCCTGGGAGGCAGTCCAGAGCAATGGGAGTACTGGAGACCTGTGATGAGCTGAATTTTGTCCCCCCCCAAAATTCGTATGTTGAGGTCGTAACCACCGGTACCTCAGAGTGACTATATTTGGAGATAAGGTCCTTAAAAAGACTTAAATTACATCAAAATGAGGTTATATGGATATCTTTATAAGAAGAGATTAGGACACAGACACAGAGGGAGACCACATGAAAACACAGGGAGAATGCAGCCATCTGCAAGCCAAGGAGAGGAGCCTCAGAAGAAATCAACCCTACTGACACCTTGATCTCGGACTTCTAGCCTTCAGAGCTGTGAGAAAAATAGATTATTGATATTTAAGCCCCTCATCCTATGGTACTTTGTTCTGGCAGACTGAGCTGACTCACACAAAACCCTTAACCTGGATTTGGATAGTAAACTAATCTATATAGTTCTATGTGAGATTGAAAGCTTAGAAAAAAAAAAAACCCAAAAACCAAAAAACAAACCAACAAAAAAAACAGGGACACTGTGCTTATCCCTGTTTTTCTCCTTAACATGTGTCCCTAGCACACATACAATATGCTCCATTATTGTGTGTCTCCTTCATTAGAACATGATCCCCAAGAGGGCAGAGCTACGTGTCTGGTTTGTTTCCTGCAGGGTCCCCAAGACTGAGCACGGCTGAAGGCCCTATAGGCATTGGAACATGTCTTTTGGGTGGATTTTGTCTGAAACAATGGCCTAAAGGCAGATTCCTTACTCTGGGTCGAAATCCAGAATTTTTAATTAAAATGTCTGGTTTTCCACATTCAGGTCTCTGCTTCAAGCTCACCTTGCAAGGTGACTTCCTATTGTTTTTACAGACTGTGTCCCATATAGCTCTTTAATTTCTACCCAGCCACCAAATGTGATTAACATGTACCAAAAATCTAAGAAGGTTCATTTCTTAGTTTTTATTTACACTTGGTGGACTGAGCCCCAAGTTATATTAAACTAGGTCATCATACCAGCCAGTGAATTTGAACATTTTTACCCTCCAGAGGGTTAACTCAGTGAGGCCAGGGATTTGATCACTGCAGTGACCCTAATAACCAATGACAGTGGCTGGCCCAGAGTTGGGTTCATATTTGGTGAATGAATGATGCTGTCAATATATGGGCCAGATAAGTAAATGCTGAGCATTTTCCAGTGGTATCAGCTGGTCTTCCTGTAGGTTTACCAGCCCCATGCCTCAGAGTCCCGTTCCCCTCTGCTCACTTCTCTATTTTCCTTTCCAGGCTGCTGGTGGTTCTTTGTCCACAGCCCCCGATTAAGGCCTCCCAGTTACCTCTTGAGAGTAAAAGAAGTTGCTGTGCTCCCCTGGTCTGATATGGAGAAAGTCATGACTTGCCTAAGAATCTCTGGTTACTTCCCCATTCCTCCTACTTTGTGTCTAATCTTTTCATTTTTTTCTTCATCCCCCTCCCCCTCACACACTTAAAAAAATTTGTGGTAAAACTCATATAACATAAAATTCATAATTTTAACTATTTAAAACTGTAGAATTCACTGACATTTAGTACATTTACAATGTTGTGCAACTGTCACCGCTACCCAGCTGCAGACCTTTTTTACCACCCCCAGAAGGAACACCATGTCTCTTCAACAGTCAGTCCCCTCGCCCTCTCTCCGGCTAGCCCCTGCCAACCACTAATCTGTTTTCTGTTTCAATGGATTTGCCTATTCTAAGCATTTAATATAGAAGGAATCAAACAGCATGTGACCTTTTGTGTCTGGTTTCTTTTACTTACCACGATGTCTTCACAGTACATCTATGTTGTAGCATGTGTCGGGACATCATTCCTTTTTATGGCTGAATAACTTCCTGTTGTGTGGATACACCATATTTGCTTATCAAAATTCTTTGGTCGATAGGCATTTGAGCTTTTTCCACATTTTGGCTGTTGGGAATAGTACCCTCTGCTTTTGTTGTATCTAGTTCGGCCTCCAAATGCTCTTTAGTCTTAGTCAAGGATTTGTGGGTTACCGGCAGTGGAAAAGCACTGGTTGTGAAATCAGGAGGTAGGTTCATGGTCCTAGTTCTCGCTCCACTTGTGAAATTTTGTCAAGCCTCAGTTTGCTCATTTCCTTACTCAGCCCTGCAGAATGTTGGCACAGACCATAGACTGTGAGTTTAAGTCCTTCATAAATTAGAAAGTCAAATGTCAAATGATAGTTATTGACGTTCCTCATTTTCCTTTGATGTTCTCACTTTCTGTTTTTTCCTCTACTTCCTGTTTTCTCCTTTTGCTAATGGCTGCATTTGAATTCCCTTTTCATTTCTTCTCCTTTTTTCTTCCTTCAGCTGGCCTGGAGGCATGGTAGGTAGTATTCTGTACAGTGCAGGGATCTTGTGTGGGTCATCCTTCAGAATGGTTGGGGGGCAGTTGCCGAGGAAGATGGTTGGCAGCATTGTCTGGGTGATGGAGAGAAGTCAGCCACAGCTGGACCTGAGTAGGGAGAATGAGGACTTCGACAGCCCTGCCATTCCATCTGGCTTGGCTTTGAAGACTTAGTTTACTGACAGCTTTGAGGCCTTTTGCAGTCTAGGAAGTAGAATGATGGATACTTAGGCAGATATTAGAATCCAAACAAGCAGACCCAAGGGACACTGGGAGGAAGCAGCAGAAGGAGGTGTGTGCTTTTCTTGCATAGTGCTTTGCAAATGCTGAATCTTCCAGTGCATGTTCTTTTCCCAACTGAAGTTTAAGCTTCTTGAAGGCAAGGGCAATGGCTGTCTTTTATTTCTCCCCATTGTGCTTGCTGATGTGCCCCTCAGAGAGTTGTGAACACAAATGGTATTGAATGTATGTGATAACTTTGTTTGTTTAGTCCTATAATGGTTAGAGGATTTCTTATTTATCATCTTGACAGCGTGGCAAGGAGAAGACCATTTCTCAAATAAAGAAACTTAAAGCTCAGAGAGGTTAAGAAACTTGCTCAGGACACACAGCCAGCCAGAGACACAGCTGGGCTCTCTGCTTAGAACCAGCACTTCCCACTGCTTCCCCCCTCCCTCACAGGGACTTTGTAGCAGATAGGAACCATGTGACAGCACTGATTTTAGAGAGATGGGAAATGATTCTTGTGCAGTTGGACCTTGTTCATTTGAGAGGTTTTGTTTTGTTTTGTTTTGTTTTGTTTTTTTCCACATCTTAGTATTTTAAAGTCCAGAAGAAGTTCTGTGAAAGTTGCAGGTGGCCTTGCCTGTTACTCAGTCAGTATAGATTCCTCTTTTCTCCACAAACTTCAGAGAAGCTTCAAGGAAAGCTGATTTCTTGCTAAATTGATGTGTTCCTCATTTGCTACCAGAGGGTCTGATATAAGGAACTCTTGTCATTCTTGGTGACAGGCCCAGAGCCAGCTCATAACAACAGTGCAGCTTGGATTCAGTTTTTCGGTTCTCTGCTGGAGCTCTGCATTGGACAGAGTCACTGAAAAGTCTGGCTCCCACTGGGTCTGGCGGGAAAGAAGGGTGTGTTGGAGTGAGTAAGCCCAAGGAAAGCTTGCCTGGAGGAAATTTGGTCAAGATGTTCTGTTTTAACACCTCTGGGTCTCTTTCAAATCAGAAGAGGAAAAGATTCTGATTAAGGGATGCAGGAAGTTTTTGAATTTTTCATGAATGGAGCTCAGAGCTTGATGGACCCTAGGTTCTTCAAGGCTCAGGTGAAGCTACAGAGAGAAAAATGTCTGGCAGTTAGGAAAGGCTGTTGCCTTCGGCTGGGCCCTCAGCAAATTGCTGAGCTTAGAAAGCATCTGATACTAGTAGTGTTTGCTGACTTAGCCATGGAAAGTGCCCACTAGCCTTTGGCACTAGCCTTTGTTCAGGGACCTATGATTTATTATGTGTATATGTATTGGGGGAGCACATGTGGTATTTTTAAGTTTAGTGACCTTTGAGGTGACAGAATGGCTGAATATATTTAAAAGGCACTTCCTCTACTTTGCAACCTTTGGCGCATTAACGAGATAAGGAGTTCATTCACTGAATGTATGCCTTACAGTGTGCAAGCCATCACCCTCAAGGCTGGAGGTACAGTAGTAAACAAAGTAAAGACATCCCTGCCCTCATAGAGTTTAATTCTAGTTGCAGGAGACAAGATTAAGTAAAACTAAGTAAACCATGTAGTGATTTAGAAGATTTGTAATTTTGAATGGGATGGGCAGGGAAGGTCTTATTAGGAAAGGACATCTGAGCAAAGCCCTAAGAGATATGAGGGAGATATGAGGTACGTGGATTTCTGGTAGAAGAGCATTCCAGCTAGAAGGCAGAGGGAAAAGTAAGTGCAAAGGCCCTGGGGCCTGAGCATACCTGAAGTTCAGAACCAAAAAAACAGTCAGTGTGGCTGGGGCAGAGTGAGTGTGTTTGGGTTGGGAGTTTTGGAGATGAGGGCAGAGAGGTGACTAGAGTGAGGGGCAGAGGGGCCCAGGGCATAAAGACTTGACTCTGAGTGCCAGGGCCATTGGAGGACCACTGAGCAGATGATTGATGTGATCTGACTTAACGTTTGCAAGGATCACTCTGTTGCTTTGTTAAGAATGGATGTGGGTGATGCAGGTAGAGCAGGGAGCAAGGATGGGAGGAGGGAGATGAGAAAAGGGATGATTGCAATGATACAAGCGAGAGATGATGGTGGCTTTGTCCAGGGTAATAAGTCTTATGTGGTTGAAAAGAGTTGGATTTTGGATGTTTTTGAAGGTAAAACCAATGGGATTTAGTGATGGATTGGATGTATAAGGTTTGAAAGAGAACTTGAAGATGGCTCCAAGGTTTTTCGCTTAATCAAATGGAAAAAAGCTGATACTAAATGAGAAAGTAAGGACTAGAAGAATTGGGAGAGTATGGAGAGTATGTTTTGGACCTGCTAAATCTGAGATTCCTATATATGTTCAAGTAATGATACTGAGTAGGCATTTGGAGAGATGATTCTTGTGTTTAGGGGAGAAGTTTGGGCTGCAGTTATAATTTTGTAGTCATTATTGTATAGATGGTTTTCAAGCTGCCACACTGGATAAGATCACTTAGGCAGTGGGGTGGAGAGAGAAAAGAAGAGGTTCTGGGATGGGGCCTGCAGGCACCCCAAAGTGGGTGAGGAGGAAACTGCAAAGGAGAAGATTCAGCCAGGGGATGGGAGGAAAACCAGGAAAACAGAACAGTCTCTCAGTGAGGTCTGAGAAGATATCCAGAGTCATTGAAACATTTACCCTGTTGGGAGCTCTCAAGGGTTAGACAACCCTAAGAGACACTGGGCACATCCCCAAACAATACCTTGAGATAACGCTTGTGGTTACAGCTATGATGTGCATTTTCTAGTCTTGTCAATATCCTGAAAGGATAACAAACATGTTAGCACTGCTGAAGTCTGTGTTTGCATTTCCTTTAATACTACTTATCCTTCACTGGCAATCCTATCCACAAATAAGTTTGGGGAAGGAGACTGAGGAAATAATTTTTTTAATTATTAATTTTTAATCACACAAGTAACGTATGAATTAGACTGTACATCCGCAATGGGGAGGAGGGAATTGGTTGTTGGACAGAAATAAAATCCCAGCTCTTAGAGTGGTTTGTGGCTCTTCAAAGGTCACGTGGTACAGAAACAGATCCGCAGTAGATTTGTGGTATTAAAATTTCATGGAGGTAGGAAGTGATTAGGAAAGATATCTTCAGAGGGTCCTTAGAGAGGGTGATCATGAAAAAAATGTTGAGAATCGGAATTAGATTAAAGCCCCCTTTGACATCCTTTCCAGCCCTCTGTGGAAACACCCTGATTGGAGGGTTTACTTCTTAAATTACCAGAATGTATTATTTCTTAATTTCATTTTTTTCACTCAATAACATATATCGAAGATATTTTCTTATTAGCACATATATATCAGTAGTTACTTAGCAAAGCTGTATGATATTCTATAGTTTGGACGTAGCATGGTTGATTTTGTATTTTGTATCGATGTATATTTAGAGTGTTTCTAGTTTTTTTCCTCTTTAGAGTTTTCTGATTTTTTTGTTTGTTTGTTTGTTTTTTTGTTTTTTTTTTTTTGTTTTTTGCTATTAAAAATACCATTGCAGTGCTTAGTTTTGCACAAGTGCCCACATGTAATGATTCTTTTTCAAGGGTAGCAGAAGAAGAGGACTTCATGGGTGACAAGGCCAACTGTCCTCTGAATAGGCTGAAATCTTAGGAAGTGGAGAAGGGGAAGGGATCTAATATTTGCTGAACATGCAACTCACTTCAGGCTCTGTAACATGCCCTTGGGGCACGTTGTCTCCTTAATCCTTATGACAACCCCTAAAGACAGGTCTTTTTTTTTATTCCCTACTCTAGCTATGAAAATAAGTTTAGGGAGGTGAAATACTTGTTTAAGGCATGCGGCAGGTAGTGGGAGAGAGAAGACCTGAGCAGAATGGTGAATGAGAATAACCCTGGGGGTCCTTTGTGCCTTTGATCGCTGTGCCTGGGGGGTGTGCCTGTGAGGGGGGCCGGTGTTGCATCCTGACTTTATCAATAGGCTAGTCTATTTTTTATTTAGTTAAGAATTTCTTATTTTTCAAATATTAGAGTGCTCTAAGTTTTTTTGTTTGTTTGTTTATTTTATCATCCCATGCTTTCACTGACTAAGCAGAGTGGGCGAAAATTTTCTTTAAAAAAGTTAGCTCACCATATATTGGTTCATTAAAATGTGCGAGAAGGATGTTTTTCTTTCAAGTTTGTTCTAATCTGTGTATTCCTTTTAAAGCATTTTTATACCTAGATATTTTTATTTCTTTAAACCTTGTCCTCATATGTTTTCCTAACTAAAACATTTTCCCTTGTCTATTTTTATTCTTTATTTAAAAAATTATGGTAAAATATACGTAACATAAAAATTACCATTTTCATTTTTTTAAGGGTATTTCAGTGGCATTATGTACATTTACATTGTTGTGCTACCGTCACTACCACCCATCTCCAGAACTTCCGTCTTGCAAAACCAAAACTTGGTGCCCATTAAACAATAGCTGCTCTTTCCCCTCTCCCCCCAGCTCCTGGAAAACACCATTCTACTTTTTGTCTCTATGAATTTGCTCTATGAACCTCGCGTTAATGCAGTCATAGAGCATTTGTCCTTTTGTGATGGGCTTGTCTCACTTTTTACCTATCTGGAAAAGCACTGTGACAAATGGTCAACGATATGAAAAGATTGAACTTTTAAAAAACGACGCATGGAGCAAACTGGGACCTTTGCAGTTCCTTCAGTTTTTTTTTCTTCTTTAAAAAATCAAAAGGTATGAGCTCCCCTAGAGTGAGTGGGAGGGAACCTGGAAAACTCGATGGATAAATTCAGTTCTTCATATAAGTTTAGGAAATGACAACCAGGAGCAGTTCACACTATTCATAAAATATGCAGCTCCCTCCTAGAGAGGATTCATGTGATTCCTTCCCACCCCCCCAAAACAAGTCCACCCAGCCCTCTGAACACAGGCTGTGGGATTCTAACAGTAAGCAGTTCCTGCTTCCTCAGGCCTGGCTTGCCAGAGCTGGGATGGTCCTGAGCCAAGTCACTGCTCTCAATTGCACTGTCAGAGGGGCCCAGTATGTGCCTGGGGATGTTAGTGCTGGCAGAGTGAGAGCCCATGGAAGGATTCCGGGGGCATACTGGGGAGACGTATTATGAGGCGGATTGGCAAATTGACATTTTGTCTTTGGCTCTCTCACCTGTCATTGGATGTTTCTAGCTAGGATTGGAGTGCATATTTGATTTACAGGTAATACTTAATCACCAAGTGGAAAAACTGAGATCTGTCAAGATTAACTGCTAAACGAACGGTCAGCTGAAATGTGTGGGAATGTAACCCTGCAGGAAGCTCAAGTTCAAAGTCTCTGACCTTCCTTCCTTGTGACATGGAGCATTTTGTTATAATACTCGAGTTAGGAGACAAGGCTTCCCAACTGTGGTCGATATCTATTGTTTGTCATCTCTAATTCTTCTTATTTTGGTAATAGCACCTTAATTTTTCTTTGGAGAACCAAAGGTACAGTGGATTCATAGAAAATGAATGGTTTGGCTTGAGCTGGTGCTATCCTTGACCTCTAAGGGTAGATGTATGACCCAGGCTTGACCTAATTCCCCCTGGATAGTCATCCAGGAATGGGCATGTGACCCAAGCTGGTCCTGTGAGATTCCTCCTCCCTTAGGACCTTTTGCCATACAGTCTGGGAAAGAGATGCTCTTGTTAAAAGCCAGTAGATTTATAAACTTAGAGAGGCCATGACTGTCTTTGTTAATACTTGGGGAACATCCGAGAATGAAGCTACTAGCATGAAAGAAAACTGAGATAACATCGCGTGAGCACCTGCATTCATCAGTACCTGAAGACAGTACATTCATGAACTTTTAAGTGATATGAGCCAATAAATACTGCTAACCCTCCATTTTGTGTGTGTGTGTGTGTGTGTGTGTGTGTGTGTGTATGCGTGCGTGCGTGCGTGCTTGTATGGTTGCGTATCTAAAACAATTTGATTTAGATTCTGTGGCTTGCAACCTATGTCCTGTCCAAAACAACTTTTATATCATAGAGGGAAGCACCATATCATGAACACTGATGTGATTTGTCTGGTGGCAAGGATGGACCTGTGAAGTCCTAGAGGCTTGATATGGACTGGAGAGACCACTAGATGAGGAGTTGAGGTTCAAAGGTTCTAGGGTGCCTTGGCCCTCATTATTTCGGTAACATGGGCAAGTTTCTTCACCTTTTTGAGCCATAGCTCCCTGTACCTGAAAAACTTGGCATTAAACTAGTTGGTCTTTGAAGTCTCTTTCAGCTCTATATGATCCTATAAGAGTTTTATTTAATGCCCATGGTTGAAATAGGTATAAAACCCCAAAGCAAACAAATAAAAATACCCCAAAACTCCAGATCACTACAGATTGCTTGAAGATCTAGTTTTTTTATATATATAACTTTTAAATTGAAGAATGACTTACATACAGAAAATTGTTCAAATCATTAAATGTATGGTTTGATGAATTTTCACAAACTGAGAACATTTACGTCACGACTATCACCGGGACATGGACCCTCACCCTAGAAATCCTCTTATCTCCAAGTCAGTACCTTCCTTCAAAGGTGACCACAATTTCAGCTTTATACCATGTATTAGTTTTGTCCATTTTTGAATTTTACTTAAATGGAAGCATAGAGTAGGTGCTTATTCTTTATTGGGGGGAGGGTGTCTGGCTTCTTTCACTCAATATCATTTTTGTGAGAATCGTTCATATTTTGGGTAGCTGTAGTTCTTCTCATTGCTGTATAGTATGTCACTATGATTATACTACCAATTTATACTGCTCTTGGACACTTGGGTTGTTTCACATTATTGTGAATAGTGCTACTATGAACATTCTTGTACATGTTTTGGATGGACAAAGCCCTCATTTGCATAGGGTAAACAGCTTGCAGTAGGATTGCTGATTTATAGGGTATGCACATGGTCAGCTTTTGTAAATATGACCAATAATTTTTCGGCTCCTACTAGCAATGTCTGAGTTCCCGAAGTTCTACATCCTTGTCTGAGACTGCCATAGTCGGTATTGTTAATTTTAGTCACTCGGGTGAGTGTGTAGTGGTCTCACATTGCATGTGTGTGTTTTTTAGCTTCACCTTTTTAATTAAAAATTTTCAACATTTTCTTATGCAGTAAATCCACAGAAAAGTTGCAAGTGTTTTGTAGTGCACACTCCTATGTCATCATCTAGATTCTACCATTAGCATTTTATTACGCTTTATTTATCATTTATCTATCCTATCAGTCCATCAATCTTATTTTTTTGAAGCACCTCAAAGCTGAGAACATCAGTACACTTCACCTTAAACACTTCAGCATACCTATCTATAGACACAGTACTGTGTTTACAGTTACTTTATTCTTTTGACGTTTATATAGTCGAGTGTATATATCTTAAATGCCATTTGTTGAGTTTTGACAAAAGCCCAGACTTGTGCAGCCCAAAACCGTATCAAGTTATAGAACGGGACCATCACCCACAAAGCCTCTTCCCTTTTATTTTTTATTTTTTATTTTTTTTATTTTAATTTTAATTTATTTTTTTCCCTTTCTCTTTTAATCCTCAACTCCACTCCACCAGAAGCAACCATTGCTCTGATTTTTTTTTCCACTCTAGAATCATACTGTGGTTTTTTAATTTGCATCTTCCTTATGACCGGTGATGCGGAGCATCTTTTAATGTGCTTATGGGCCATTTGGGTTTCCTTTTGTAACATGTCTAAAGATGATTTAAAAAAATTAGGGGCATGGGATGAAGGAAAAGTCCAGTTGATTGGTGGTGGGGTGGGGGTCAAGAGTATATTCCTATGACAGTATTATTCCAAGGTGTCTGCCATTAATTAAAGGTGAACTCTCACATCCTGCAAAACTTTTCAACAAGGAAATGCTGATTTGTTAAAAACTCATCTAAAAATTGAGTAGAGCAGTAAAATTTTTGGGCATGTCACTTGAAGCCTTACCTTCTAATCATTTCTAGTTATATAACTTTTTGTCCAATGACTTGTCAGTCTAGTAGGAGAGCTCAAAATCATTAGCAGATTGATAAAGAGATTTGACCAGCGGCTGCCAGAGAAAGTGTGACTCTGGGCTCCTCATGTTCAGTCAGGCTTGAACTCATGTTGAAAGGTGAGGGTGCTGGTGCAAGGATGGTTGTTTTTATGGCAGGTGACAGAAATAGATCTTTTAAAAATTATTTCCCTGATTGGTTATAAGGTTGGCAGGTCTTGCATTGCAGGGTTTCAGGCCCTGTTCCCAGCCCCATCATAGGCCAAAGACTGGGTTTTCTGTGGGTTTGTAGGCTATGGGTATTTCCTTCTTCTCCCTGGACCCTGTCTGTCTCATCCTGTGACTGGGCGCACGTTACCTTGTCAGGAAGAGTGGGCTGGGTGAGGGTAAAATGAGGTCTCTCACCTCCTTATTCAGCTTTCTAATTCTTATCAGGTGTTATTTCATGAAGGAGCTATTGGTATTGGCCGCAGGCCTCACACCGAGCTCGGCAACTGTCCTTTGTGGCAACTGTGTCAGAATTCCACCATTGGAGGGTGTGTCCATAAAGGTCCAGAGGGGAAAGAAACATAATTGTGAAGGTATAGGCCGTTTAAAGAAGGCACAGTTTACAGACCTGTTTATAAGGGAGGGCGGGATGGTGAAGCATGCCTAGGAGAGGCAAGGGGAGGGAACAGTGACAGAAAACTGGAGAGAGAAATCTGAGTTGAAAGGGTGGACTGGAGGAAGGAAGTCACAGTCAGCCACAACCTCACTCCTGAACTCTTATGTACCACTTGCCTTTCTTACGAGCTGAACACACCTGGAAGCCAGTGGATGAGGCAGTCGTTAGACATAGTCTACTCAGGCTGGCTTCCTGGTGCATAGAGCAGGCAGGAGAAGGGCTAAGTGTGTGTCCGAATGGGCACATGGAAAGTAACCAGCGTGGAGGTGTAAAAATATTTTCTCTGGAGGAACACATTAGAATCCTCTGTGAATTTGGAAAGGAGCTTGGCTTAGGAATTTATATGAAATCAAATGCAGAGATGTGGGGTGTGGGTCTTCAACATGGAGATCCTTCTTCTGCTTGGCTTTTTCAGTCAGGAAACAGTGGGAGAGGGGTGCTCCTGTGCCGTGGCACCAAGGGGCTGGGAGGAACAGTGGTATCTGGGAGGAATTGTGGGTTGAAGAGGTGAGGGGAGCAATTGAGCTCTTCAGAGGTGAGGTGTACCTGAAAAGTCTGCTTCCTCATGAAATATTGTCAAATACCAAAAAGAGTTGGAAAGGTGAGTGGGTGGGGGGAATTGTGGCAGAGCCAAGGATGTACCAGGCAAGAAGGAAAAGTTACTTTGAAGCTGGAGAAGAAGTCAGGTGAGAGTTAGAGAACTCGGTCTCAATGCTGGCTTGTGGAACAATAAAGGAAGTACAGTGGCCAAGAGCAGAAGGCTGTGGAAAGGGCTGAGCTTAGGCCAGTTTCTAGTGGGAGGAGAGAGTTCAAGTTCCCTTGGAACTTGATATGCTCATCTGTGTCTGTGTGGTTCAGAATCTAGATTCTGGAGCCAGAGTGCTGGGTTCTAATACCGCTTATTAGCTGTGAGGCTGTGGGCAGATTATGTAAATTCTCTGTGTCTCAGATTTCTCATCTGGAAATAGCATTATAATATTCATCTTATAGGGTTGTATTGAGGTTCAAATGAGTAGACATTAACTTTAAAATAATACCCAGCACAAAGTAACCAGGCAGTCAGTGTTATCTATTAATATGATTGTTATTTTAAACATACCTATTGCCTGGGCCCCATGAAGTAAGCCAGCATCTATCTCCCAAAGGTTGGGGCTAGGCAGTACCAGATTTTTAAAGCTCTTTGGGTGTTCCTAGTAAGGACTAAGTGGAGTAATTTTAGGGTCAGAGTGGGAAGAGAAGAGTGGTACCACTGGGAAAGAGAAAATGGGAGGAAAGCTGTGATCCAAATTGATCCTTGAGTTAGCGGTGGGAAATGACCCAAGGAAATTGGCTAGAGTTAGCTTCCATTTGGAGGCTGACCATTTGTTACAGAGGCAGCTATTTTAAGCTCACCAGTCATTTACACATTAGTATGAGTAAGTACTAGGACTTTTGGGTTCTGAATAAGGCAAAGCTGGGGGAGAGCATGAGGACATGGATATCATAAGGAAGAGTGTTGGGGCAAGGGAAGTGGGGGAGAAGAAAACTTGTTTAAATGTTTTGCTTCTCATCTTGAAGAGTTACTGGCCAGTACAGTTTAGGGGCAGAAGTTCCCATAAAGCATTGCTCTAGGTGTGTGTATGTGGGTGGCAGGGGTTGGGGGTTGGAGTTGGGGTTGATAGTAGTTCCTTTTATGGAACATTCTCCAGGGCAGGTTTCCCTAGAACACAGTGCCCTGAACATCTTCATCTGTAATGAAGATATTTTCTAGCTGACTTGTAGCATCTCCAATGGACAGCATTAATACAGTCATTAAGAGCACAGGGAACCCGAGGGGTTCAATCCCCACTTGGCCTGTGGCAAGGTACTCAGACCTCCCAATGCATGTTTCTTTATCAGTAAAATGGGCATAAGAATGTGACTCATTTCATAGAACTGTTGAGAGAATTAAATAAGTTAATATATGTAAATAATTTAGGACAGTGGTTCATATATTTTCTTTTTTAATCTTTTTTTCCTCTACTGATTTCTTATGAGAACCTTCTGAAGACATCTAACAAATGACTGCTCGTGTACCCTGGCCGTCTGTCTGGGCCTCCTGCCATCACCCTACATCCTGCGAGGCCCTCCCCCAGGAAGTGTAACTTATCATCCAGCTCTCACTCAGAGCCTCCCCATCTTTGGGTGTAGATTCTTAGAGGCACCTGATATATACTGCCCTGAAGTGGCAGTTTTAAAGCATATATGTTAAGATAGAGAAATTCTCAAAGGCAGGAACTGTATCTATTTCTCCTATGAATTTTAAAATGGTCTCTTGTCTCTTGTGCAGTAATGTGTGAAGCACCAAGATTTGGGGACTGTATACTTGGGTTTATATCTTGGCTCTGTGACCTCAAATGAGTCACTAGGTCTAGGTGAGCCTTATTTTGTCATGTGTAATATGAACCTAATAATACTGGGAGCTGTAAGGGTTAAGAGAGAAATGTATGTGACATCAACTCCTCATTGGGAAGTAATGTAACAGGAACTCAGGGCACTGTTGTTCATCTTCCTGTATCCCACTAGAGTGCCTTAGCTAGTGCTGAGTATAGTAATTTCCCGTTAAAAATCCTCTTGGGGAGTTGATGGCTTTCCAAAGCAAAATGCTATAGCTTTTGTTTTGACCTGCATGTCATGTCCTATCTTTCATCTTTTGGGGGAACTCCCCCTACTCCCACCCCACCATGTGGTCCAGGTGGGACTTTGTCAATTAAGATAGTTTGCTCAGCTGGGAAGAAGTTACTGATTGTCCCCTAATTGGGGAGAGCCCATCTGCAGAGGATGGCCAGTCCGAAGTGAGAGATGATAGCACCCTCTTGACATTAGGCTGCATTCTACCAGGTAATATGAAGTCATAAATCCCCGCTCCCCTTCTTTTGACTTAAACTTGTGGACTGGATTTCTGCCACTTGCAACTGAAAGTCCTGACTCTCTTTTCCTTACATCCTGCAAGGCAGCGACGGTCTCTCTCGTCCCATTAGCAAAAGAGAGTTATAAGTAAAAAGTCAAAACTGGAAGATTTTATTTAAAATGTATTTATAGTATCATCCTATATAATCAAATGCTGTGCTACCATTAAATGATACTTAATAAGGCAACATATCAAGGAACAATGAACACGTGTTAGTCTTGCAATTAGAAAACCACCTTTGAAGTAAGTTTTACGTCGGGAAGAGTGCTTGTAAGTCATGTCTGGGGAACCTCACAACTAGCCTGAATTCAGGTTTCTTTCTTTTTCTTATTACTAAACACTTGTAGCATACTTGCTACATGCCAGACATGTTCTTTTCATCCTAACAGTGACTTCATAAGGTAAGTTCTATTATTCCCACTTTATAAGTTAGGAAACTGAGGCACACAAGTAAAGTGACTTCTCAACAGTCACACAGTGGTGGCACCTGGGTTTAAACCCAGCATCCTTTTTCTCAACTCTGAACAACTCCAGTATGCTGCCTCTCATAGGCATTTATTTTATTTATTGAACAACTGCTATCTGAAAGGAGAGAAATTATTTTTAAAAGGCCTAAACTGCACTTAGTTACTTTTTTTTTGTCTTGATGATTTAACCAGTGAAGGGAGAGAAAGTAAGAAAAGAGAAGAGAAACAGAAAGAAAAAAGAGGAAAGAGGGCATGGGAGGGGGAAAGAGAAAGGGAAAGGAAAAGTTTGTGTGCAAAAGAGTGCATGGGGTCATGAGGTTTTGGGGAAGATAGAATCACCTGATTTTCTCTTGGGAATTAGTAAATAATTAGGGCTTCTCACTTAAATCTTAATTAATTGGTAAACCAGTATCCTTAGCTCTTTATAATGTTTTTAAAATATAGCTATAATTCACATAACATAGAATTCACCGTTTTCAAGTGTACGGTTCAGTGTATATTCACTATTCAATTCTAAACTTTTCTATCACCCCCAAAGAAACCCTGTACCATTAACACTCACTCCTCACCTCCCTCCCCTCCCCACCCCGGCAGCCATTAATTTACTCTCTGTCTCTATGCATTTGCCTATTCTAGGCATTTCATATAAATGAAATCATACAGTACGTGGCCTTTAGTGTTTGGCTTTTTTCACGTAACATAATGTTTTCAAGGTTCATCCATGTTATAGCATGTGTCTGTACCTCATTCCTTTTTATGGTTAAGCAATATTCTATTTTATGAACAGAATGCATTTATCTATTCATCAGTTGCTGGCCATTTGGGTTGCTTTCACTTCTTGGCTATTGTGAATAATGCTGCTGTGTTTGTGTGGACATGATTTCATTTCTCTTGGATTTATACCTAGGAATAGAATTGTTGGGTCACATTGATGACTCTATACTTAACTCTTTGAAGAAGTGCCAAACTATTCCTAGCTCTTTAATTTCTCATCCTTAAATATCATTTATGGGAGGTTGCATAAATATAACTTGGTGTCTGTGCTCTTTGGCTGCATTGGGATATGGTATGCCCTTAAAAAAATGGACCCTCTTTTGTTGAAGCTGACATGCAATGCAACAGCTTTCTGGAGTAGGAAGTTGAATTGTGGGTTCATATAGGCTAGGCTTCTGTCCAGTCTACCTACGGATGCAACATCCCAAGGAAGGAGCCCCAATAGTGAGTCTTGACCAACAGTAAAGGGTCATCTGAGGGGCAGGGGTGGAAAATGGTCCAGTTTAACCCAACACAGCAGAGCAACTCCTCACCCCACAAAAGTGACCCCTAACACAGAAATGCAACCAAGAAATTAAAAAAAACACAAAAAACAGATGATCTGGACTCCCCCTTTTGCCAAGCTCCTCAGTCAGAAATTCCTATACTAGCCAGTAATTAAGGTATGGATGAGCTTTATGATTTATCAGATGTTCTCACGTGTAATATATGATGGGTCCTCGCAGTAACTCCATGAGCTTGGGCGAGCAGTTACCCTTCTCTTGATCCCAAGTTTATAGCCGAGGACACGGGATTGTGATGTGTTCCAGGTTAGAAAGTGGCCGTTAGAAAGAGACAGATGAAGCATTCAGACTTTTGACTTGGAGTTCTGTACTCTTTTATTATTAGCTCTTGGCAGTGTTTACACTCATTTAAAAATCTGGATAAAGGTGCTCTGATTTTTTTTTTTTTAAAGAATCATGTTAGTAAGTGAGTTCGAGCTTTGCTTTGGGAAGCTTCAATCAAATTATGGTTGGATCTTTGGCCGATCTTAGGGTCTCATTTGAGCTGTAAGAGCAAATAGAAGGATGTTCCTCTTGCTTTAAATAGCTAGTAAAATTCAAACTGGTAAATAGGCTCAGCTGTGGGATCAAAAACGGTTTACAGAAACCTTTAGGATGTTTCCGTTTGTCTGAGTGTTTTAAAAATCAACTTAATTGAGGTTGTCTGAAGGTGTTTGAAAGTTTCAGAGATGCAGTTGTGTATTTATACTTCACTGTGATTAAACAGATGGACACATACATCCCTCCTTCTCACCAAAACCCTAAACCTCACGGCTGTGGCTTTGACTAGAAGTATGAAAACACCTTTTTATTCACAAGCCCTAAACCAGGCGCATAGTGGATCTTGTGCAAGTATGATGAAGAAAATACTTTAAAATGTTTTAAAGCTAACTGAGTAGGTACAAATAAATGTTTTGTTACTAACACATTAGAAAATAAAAGTAAAGTGGATGACTAAGCATTTGAAGAGGACTTTTTGGCTTCTTCCTGACTTATCAAAACTATTGATTTAATAGGTAGATCTCAATTGAGCATGCCCAGAGGAGCACAGATTCTAAAATAGTGGGTCCTAAAATAAGGCATTTTAACTGATAGAAAACGAGTGCTCTTTAAGCTGTTACTCCTTGACTGTAATGTAGCCTGTACACACTGAAGTGGTCAGTTTCCAGCCAAACTGAGCAAGTCTCGCAGTGTCCTGGAGGGCTTGGGGATCAGGTCACCGATAGGGTGGTGGCACCTACAGAAACTCGGACCCTGGTCCTGAGGGCCATGGGTGCTACTTAATCACAGCACTGTGTCTGACAGACCGCTAGATGCTAGGCAGAGCTTCTGCCTCTGGTTGTGGAGTCTTGAAGATTTCTTCCAAGCCTCTGGTGCCTCCTCCCTTAACTAACTTTTCTAACGATGGAATTGGGGGACAGGGCTCTGAGAATTAGATGCTATTTGAGCTTCCCCGGGTACCATTTACTTAAACTAACCTGGGCATGACTCGCTCTAGAGGAAGCTGGGAGTTTTCTTCTTTCTGCATGCCCTTCCCAGTGCTTCTCCGATGTACAGAGAGTGTTTTCTTTCCTTTGGATGTGTGTTTGCACGTTTCTTGCCAGCACTGTCTCCAGACACCAGGGCGTTTGCAGTCTTGAGCTGGGCAAGGCTCTCAGCCAGCCACCAGCTGGGGGTTTTCTGGTGGTCTTTCCACCCACGCCCTGAGAAACCAGCTTTTCTCACAGTATCTCGGTGGAGCGGCCCAGCCATAGTTTAGAGCTCCTTTTCAGGAACTGGCTATGCATCTCCAGAAAACACTCATGATCTTTGGTACCAAATGGCTTCTGTTGGGTGCTTTCCCCCTTCCTCAGCCAGTTGCCAGTCTCCAATTAGGGGTTTGGTGTTCAGAGGATTCTCAGAGGAGCTATTGATCTGGCCAGTTTTGTCTGTCCTGTAATTCTCTTCTTGCTTAAAGAAAGACTATACTTTCGTGTTAGAAATTCAGTATCCACCGATATTAATTTATACAGTCATTTCTCAGGCCCTTTGTCTGATATTAAGGGTTCTGCAGAGATTGGCCACTCTGGGCTGATCTCACAACTTTGAATGGAATTCACTCTGGTGTGATGGACCCAGGCCCCCAGAAGTGCACCTCGAGGCCTCATGCTCTGATCTGAGTCATTCTTTTTCACGTGGGGATAATGTCCTTGGGCCTGGTAGTACCTGTAAGAGGCAGAGGTTCATCTCTTCTCCTGAGTACCTTTTGGTGAGTACTTCAGCAGCCATGGTCAGAACATCCTCCTGGCTCTGTTTTGAGGACAATAAGAATGTAGGTGGGCACAGCAGCGGATTCCTCAGCTTCAAACAGGGCCCTGAAATGGAACCAATTACCAACCTCCTCCTGCTCCTTGAAGTCCATGGAGCCACTAGAGTCTCCTGTGATCACATCTCGAGTAGGCTGCTGGTCTACCACTGTGAGCACCCCATCTACTTCTTTTAAGCTGCTGAGTGTGGACTCTACGCCTGGCTGAGGCCCTTATTGTTCCCAGCCCTAGGCCACATCGGGGTAAAGATGAGGCTGGGCCTGCCTGAGCCCCTTCCTTGTCGGCTCCTTTTTCTTCCATGCTCATCAGCTCGAACTGCGATCCCCCCTTTGCCCTTGGAGTCCATCTAACACACTGTATTAGCTTGGGCCGCCAGAACGAAGTGCCCCAGACCAGGGTAGGCAGCGGAAACTTAAACAATAGACACTTATTTTCTCAAAGTTCTGGAGGCTAGAAGTTCAAGATCAAAGTGTTATTAGCAGAGTTGTTTCCTCTGAGGCTTCTCTCCTTGACTTGTAGATGGTGCCTTCTCATTGTGTTTTCACATGGTCTGCCCTCTGTGTTTGTCTGTGTCCTAATCTCTTCTTATGAGGACATTAGTCATACTGGATTAGGGCCCACTCTAGTGACTTCATTTTAACTTAATCACCTCTTTAAAGACCATTTCTCCAAACACAGTCACATCCTGAGGTATTAGGGTTAGGACTTCAACATATGAATTTTGGGGGCAACGCAATTCAGCTTATATCACACACTGTGTTATTCTTGTCTGAACTCCCATGAGTTCAGCCTGTGCCTGCATACAGAACTGTGTGCCTTGATCAACGCTGCATGGAATTTGAAAAAAGAATAAAATTTACATAAGTTTGTAATATATTGGGGACAGCTGAGAATCTTTTTCTGTAAGGTAAATTATTGGTTTTAGTGCCATCATGTTTCCTCTTTTTAAACCTTTAAAAATATGTAGTTACTTACCATGCACTAACTATATAGTCTGTTTTATTGACTTTGTTTTGTGTGTATTTCTTCAGATAATTTGAAAGGTTTACAATCTGCTTTTGGTTTATAACAACTACATACCTTTAATATATACTCCATCCCATTCCTTTAATGTACTTACTGACTCACCACTGTGAGCTGTGACAAAATTATTCTGACAAGTGATAATCTTAACAAAAACAATTAACATTTATTAGACTTTACAAAAATAAAAATTAACCCTCTCCACAACCTTGCATTGTAAAGTATATATTATACACATTTTAAAGGTGAGGAATTCATAGAAAGCTTGCTCGAGGCCACTTGTCTTAGCACCTAGCAGAGTCTGATTCTGAAGTCCTGCCCCTAACCTTGTGTCATGGGGCCTACATATTTCAGGTAGCCACCAGCACTTCCTCCATTCCCTCCCCTTTACTTCTCTGGAGCTGGGTTCTCTGGAGGGGAGAATTCAGAGCTGTGTCTCTTAGGTGCCTGGACCTGTCCTGAGGTATCCGTAGGGTGTATTTAACCCTACCTGGGCACTCATTCAAACAGTGGCTTTAGAGTCCCCTCAATGTGGCCTGTGGGGACAGGAAATTTCAGAGGTGAGTCAGGACCAGCGCCCTGGAGCATCTCCCTGGGTCTCCATAAGTAGCCTTTCCATGACTCTCAGATGGGCCCAGCTAGGTGCGGGTTGAGGTGTGGGCAGCTCAGCAGCCATCAGACCCTTCTGTGTGTGTCTACCCTTGCTTGAGGGACCCACTGAGGCACAGTGGGGTGGTGACTAGCATGGGGACCTTCATCTTTAGCACTTGTGTTAGCAGTACCATAGAAAGGACTCGAATTCTTTTTACCTCAGTATGGTAGGATAGAGGGGCACAGTGATACTCCCAGTGCATGACCACCTGTCCTCTGGGGCAGGGATCCCCAACCCAGGGGCCACAGACCAGAACTGGTTCGTGTCCTGTTAGGAACTGGGCTGTACAGCAGGAGGTGAGCAGCGGACAAGGGAGCAAAGCTTCATCTGTATTTGTAGCTGCTCCCCAGCACTAGCATCACCTCCTCAGCTCCACTTTAGATCATCAGGCATTAGATTCTCATAGGAACACCGGTCTCTGGTGCCAAAAGGGTTGGGGACCGCTGCTCTGGGGGACTTCTGGTGAGGAGCACCTTAGCAGCAGTATCAGCCAGGCTTCAACCAGAGAAGCAGAACCAGTAGGAGATACACACATAGATATAGATGTATGTCATACACATAGACATACACACATGTAGACAATGGCACACATGCACATATATACATAGACACGTGTAGACAGACACATTCATAGACTTACACACAATGCACAGACACACAAACATTCGGGCTTGTTCAGGGTGGCATGGCTGTAGACAATATATACATTTGCAAAGAGAGGTTTTTGTTTTGTTTTGTTTTGTTTTTTGTTTTGTTTTGTTTTTTACAGGGAATTAATTGGTCTATTGCCATTGAGGGGTTAAGCTGTCTCTGTGAGGCTGTAGTCTCCACATCTGATGCAGGAGTTTGAAACCCATAGGGTAGCCCAAGTCAGGAAGGAAATATCATGAGCTGGAACTCCTCAAGGACAGACTGAGATTGCCTCTCACCTTGGTGGTGTCGGGGTCCTGCAGAAGCCAGGCCCTTTGTCGCAGAGCGAACCACATAGACCTGGCCTAGGCATCAGAGAAGCTGAAGGGGGTCTGGGGGAGAGTGGGGTGTCTATGGCTTGGCCAGTGCTTCATGCCAGAGAGGGAGTCAGCACATCAGCAACAATGTACATGTCTGCTGCTTCCCTTGTGCCCTCCAGACCTCTCAAGAATCTTCCTATGGTCTACCCTAACCAGTACATACAAGACAATGAATTCTGGGAACTGAAGTTTGCATCGCCAAGTTGACACATTAGAAATCCATCACAACACCAGAAGGTTAGGTGAACTGGTGGAAGGACAGTAGATTTGGGAGTTAGAGCAATCTAAATTTAGGGAAATTACCTGATTTGTGCCTTTTCAATGAAGGGGGAATAATAATACAAATCCCCTCTTTAAGGAGGGTCATTAATTGGGCGGATTAAATGGAATTATGGATGTCAGGTGTCTCACTTTGCTCCTGGACCTAGGGTAGAAATCTCAGGCCTTGCACAGTTTTTGACAATATCCAAGAACACAATATCACCACATAATTAAGTTTCATTCTATCCCCTCAGTAAGTGGCTTCTTCACACAGGGCTTATGTATTCCCTATATTAAATCTATTCCTAAGAAGTTGAAATTTCTTCTTGTTATTGAGTGAAAATTTAATTATGTTTTTAAATTGGTTATATATATATGGTTCTGGAAAGATGTTAATAAATAGTCTTTAATGGGAATTCCTCTGGGGTTTCATCGTAACTCTGATAACTGACTGTTGATTTAAGATAGCATGTATATTTTCTATTTAGCATTTTAATATCCCTTTTATGTGTGTTTTTCTGTGTCCTCATGGAGAATATAAGATTAGGCTGCTCCTAATACCAAATAGAAGTACTTTTGAAGCCACAAATAGGTGTGGAATTTTGTCAACTGATGCCTTCCTTGCAAGCATTTCTCAATCATATATGTTTTCATTTTTGAAAATGTGATTAATGACATTAATAGATTTCCTAGCAGGGCAGATGTTGCAATCAGAGGCAGTTGGGTGGAAAGAGCATAGGCCAGAGTATCTAGAAACCTGGATTCTAGTCCTGGTTTTGTTCTTCATTACAAATTTGACCTTGGACAAGGCAGTATGTTTCATTATTCCTTTTAATAATGTCCTGCATCCCCATTTCCTTATCTGTGAAATGGCATAGTTAGGTTTTTCCTCCCTTCTTATGAGTGAGTTAGAAGGATAGCAATGAATTAATAGTTCCTTCTTCTACACTTTTTAAAATGCTTTCCCATCTATAAAAGAACCATGAAAAGTGTCACATGAGGGGGTATTATGATCCTACTTACTGTACCCTCATCAACCAAGGATTCATTTGTTCATTCACTCATTCATCCAACAAATATTTATTGAGCAACTGCAGTGTTCTAGGAATTGTTCCCGACACTGAGAATACAGCAGTAAACAAGGTAGACACGTTCCCTGCATAGTGGTGCTTACATTCCAATAAACACACACACTTTCCCATATATGTCAGCTGAGTGACACATACTATGAAGATACATAAAGCAGGGAGATGGGATAGAGAGCGAGGCAGTTTGGGGGAGGCTTACTTTAAGTGGGGTGGTCAAGGAAGACCTCTCTGAGGTGACATTTGAGCAGAGAACTAAATGAAGAGAGGATGAGCCGGATGAAGATCTGGGAGAAGAATGCTTTCCGCAGAGGAAGAGTAAGTGCAAAGTCCCTGTGGAACAGCAGTGATGCCATGTAGCTTGAGCTGGGTAAACAGACAGGAGGTAAGGGAAAGGATTTGTAGTCTGAGAGGTTGAGGAGGGCCAGATATTGCAGGACCTTGTGGGCTATCACAAAGACTCATTTTCTTTTTAAGTGTGAAGGGAAGCCATTGGGGGCTTGTGAGCTGTGTGTGACACGATCAGGTTTCTTATCCTAAATTGGTCACTGGCTGCCAGTGGAGGATGGATTGAAGTGGGTTATGAGTTGAGGCAAACAAATCCAAAGGGATGGTTGGCTCCATCTGGAATGATGGCAGCGGAGTTGGTGAGAAGCATCGGATTTGGGGTCCAGTTTGAAGGAGGCGCTGACAGGATTTGCTGATGGATTACAAGTCTCATCTTAGAGACAGCTACTTGGCTTTTCCTGTGAGAAGAAAATGTATCAGCCCCCCTTGTACAGTCTGTGGAAATCTGGCTGCATTTTCCACAGCACTGTTGTGCTGAGTTGGGAGAAACTCTGAGGACCCCCAGCAACTCTCCAAACCTCTGGCTGGACGGAGAGATGAAAATAACTAAGGGGTTTGGATGTCCTTGGGAGAAATTCTGTTCCGTGGCCAAGCCCAGAAACACTCTAGGGTTGATCTGATCCACGAGAGAAGAAGCTGCCTACACACCCCAGCCTCTCTGTGGGTCATCGGCGATTCACTTGGAAAGAAAGATGAGCAAGTTGGCTGGGTGCCACCCTGTTACAGTCGGCGTTAGTCATGGGACACTTTGCCATGGGTGACATTGTGGTTAATTAATAAAAGACAGACAACATTTGGGAGGCATTTGCTTTAATTCGGTGTGTCTAGTCCTTCTGCAGACAGCCCGTTGTGCTATTGCAGCCTAAACCCACCCATGTGCTCCAGTGGGGCCAAGCTGCTAATTTATGTCCTTGTTCTTTAAACTCTCCCCCTAACTCTGAACAGGAAGAAGTCTCATTTCTCCCTAAATATCACAGCTTCAAGTCTTCCCCACTGTTTTCTGCTGGTATTCCTTCCTTTGATCTTCTGTTGAAAATTAATTTCCTTCCCAGAGCTTAGGCATCCAGTCCTGAGCAGAGCAGCGCCCACCTCCTTTGGCCACCAGGCCCCCCATCACCACACCCCCAGGTCTGAGGCCTGGGGATGTTCTCACTGCATCTATGTGCTCACTGGGCACAGAGCTCAGAAGGAGGTACTGGAGTCTTGGATGGAAGGGAAAGAAAAAGAAGGCATTGTGCCTACACTGCCGGGTTATTTCCCTCCATGTGGAGACAGGAAAGCACATGTTAAAAATAATAAAAATCAAAGGTAAAATCAGAAACATAAATGTATACCAGCAGAGCCTGTTGGGGCATTCCTAGCTGCTCCCCAACCCTTATTAGTTTAGACCAGCTCGGTCCCTGGCCTTCCTTGTGGAGAACCAGTCTGAGTAATGGGCAGAGAGACAAAATTGGAGAAGTCTGTAAGGCTTGTTTCAGGACAGAGAGAGAAAGGACTGATCTTGAACCGCTGTGTGTGAGGGTCTGTCTTCTGTCTGTCTTTTGTGGAAGGATGCCTGCTGGGGAGAAAGGCCCAACCAAGCTGTGGGGGTGGGGGAGGAATTTAAAGTCCTTTAGATAAAGGGAGGAAGGAGATTTGCCTGTGAGTCAGATTGAAAGGGAGGATAAGATTTTAAGTTCTGCTCTGTGTTATGAATGTAGCCCCTCACCCCCCTTTTTAAAGAGAATTTAGTTTAAAATCAAATTGTTTTCGAAGTAAGTTTTGGTGACCTGAGTGATGTTTTTTCAAATGTGATACCATACAGAGACTGAGTTACAGCTCTGTAGACAAAGACATGGATGATGAGTGGCAATCATCTCTGTGTACACATGAGTTTACATGTATACGTATATATAAGGTGGGGTGGGATTGAAGAGCAGGAATTCAGAATTGTTGGGTTATGTGGTAATTAAGCTTTTGAGTAACTGGCAGACTATTTTGCAAAGTTGCTCTGTAGTTTTGTTTTCCCACCTGTTTGAGGGTCTAATATCTGCATCCTCACTAATATTTGTTACTATCTGTCTTTTTTATTATAGCCATCCTAGTGTGTGTGAAGCAGTGTATCCTATAGTTTTGATTTGCATTTCCCTAAAGGCAAATGATGTTGAGGCTATTCATGTGCTTATTAAGCCTGCTCTTATATCTTTTTTGGAGAAAGATCTTTGTCCATGTTTAAAAAATTGTTAAATAACAAATGTCTTTTTCTTATAATTGTTCTTTATATATTACAGATAAAAATCCCTTATTAGATATATGATTTGCAAATTTTTTCTTCCATTCTGTGGGTTCCCTTGCTTACGATTTTTATTGTAATACTTAAAATATTACCTAATCCAAAATCATGAAGATTTACACTTGTATTTTCTTCTAAGAGTTGTATAGTGTTAGCTCTTACATTTAGAACTTGAGCTATTTTGAGTTAATTTTTGTAAATGGTGTGAGAAAGGGGGACAGCTTTATTTTTTTGCATGTGGCTCCCTGTTGTCCCAGCATCATCTATAGTCTTGGCACTTTGTCATCAAGGCTTCTTTAACTGTGTTATTTATTTAAATCAATGGGTGGGGAAGCATACTGTCATGTCTATCTACTGACCCACAGGGAGAAATCAAATCAATCAAGGATCATTTACATTAAAAGATGCCTTTGTTTGGAATTTTAAACAAGATTGCAATTAAAACTTTTACTGAAAATGAAAATAGGCAATGAACAATGCTGTTGAATAAATATAAGTAATGAAACACTGAGTTTTATATTCTGGCCCAGTTAAGGGTGAGCGGGGGGGCACTTGGCCTCAGCTTGCTCTGGAATTCGATGGTCTGTGGATTGAAAATCAGAGCTGAGTGCACCAAGTGTGGGAGCCTGGACTGTGGGTCTGTGAGCACAGGATCCCCATGTCCCCCTCACCCCCTCACACTCCCCGTAATAGTTCCTCAGCAGCAGGAGGTCAGTGCAGGGACAGCAGGCAGAGGGGAGCAGTCATCTGTGGGACACTCCAAGTTGTTTCTTGGCCTTGATTTAGGAAGGGGATTAGGGAATTGTTTCCTCTAGAAGCCTCCGCCGCAGAATGGAATCAGAATGGAATCCTGGAGCGCTGTGGTCTCTGCCTCCCACGTGTGGGTTGGGTGGTGGAGCCGCCCCGGAACCTGGGGTGTGGGCCAGGAGGATGCACGCATGGCCTCATGTGTGACTCGAGGCCCCAGGCGGGGCAGGGCCATGTGCTGGGCTTCCAGGCCTGGCCTGACTCCCTGGAAACTGGACCCAGAGCCCCTGCTGGCCCTGCTGCTCCTGGGAGTCCACCCAAGCTGAATCCCCGAGAACAGAGGATTAGCTAAGCCCCAGATGTTTAGAGCCCTGACTCAGTGTTTGCATGTGCTCTGTCGAGAGCTTATGTGGCCCCAGAGGTGGTCCTGGAATTGGTTCAGATCTTTGCATGGTTCTGATGTTTAATCAGCATTTCCAGGGAGAGGCTTGGGGTTCTAGGGTTTACTCAGAGCTTCTGCCCAGGTCCACTTAGCCCGGTTGTTGGAACTTGCCTTGTTTCAGGGGTTAGGGGGCTGGAGACAAGGCTCATGTCTTGGAGGGGAATCCAGTCAGAGCTCTGGGATAGAGATGTTCTCTGCCTAGGTCCAGCATTTCCCTTGTTCAGGTTAGTGCTTTAAAATCAAAGTTCTTAAGTAAGAGTTTTGTCCTCTAGTCCTGAGTCTCACCCTCTGTGAGTGCACAGTTGAAATGCTTTCAGGGGTGTTGGTGAGGCTGTTGACGATGAGGGTTCTGGAGCAAAGAAAAAGTGAGCATTGCATGCAGTCCTTCCAGCCCAGATCTCCATCTGTGGAGCCAGTTAGCAAAGCCCCAGCGCCTGCCCCATTTAGCCCCCAGCTGGCCCAGTTTCATACTGCAGGCTGTGCAAAAGTGGGAGGGCTTCATGGTGGCCCCTGGAAGCCAGAAGTTCTCCTGATGCAAGCAGAAGCTGGGTCCAGGAGGGGCTTGTGGAGGCACTGCTGCCTTCTTTCGCAGGGATTCCCGAGTCACTGCTTAGAAATTAGCCCGTGTTCAGAGCATAGCTGATACCTACAGTCACAGAATGTTAGATTATCTTTGGTGTGTGGTGACTGATGCAGATGTCAGGGATCAGGTAGGTCACTAAGATCTGAGGAATTATGTGCCGCTGGAAGCAGGCAGCATCAGCCAGTCATGGGTACCATATGCCCAGCTGGAAATCTGAAATCTCTCCATCTTGTAATGTTGGTAATTGATTCAAATCAAAAACAACAGCAAACAATGCAGTGTGCTGTTCAAAACCTACCAGTGACCTGGATCCAGCCTTCAGGTTGTATCCTTCTCCCAATCCGGTAAGCAACCTGCACTCACACCCCAGTTTCTAGACTTCCAGCTCTGATACTGTGTCCAGTGAACCAAACCATTACCCTCCAGTCAGGGAATGTAGACCCAACGAGGTTAGGGAAGATCATCTGGCTTAGTAAGGGGTGAAGTCAGGATTTGAACCCAGAAACACTGGTTCTATCTGCTCTCTTGTCACTGGGACAAGAATCCAGGTCTGTATATTCCCTTCCCACAGCTGGGATTGGCACCTGACCTTCAAAGCAGGGCTGTTGCTAGACCAGCAAGCAGCTTCCCTGACTTCTGCGGACTTTCCAGGAATAGGAGATCTTGAGGGTGTGTCCTTGCATGTGCTTGCATGTTCTTGCGTGTGCTCACAATTGTGCACATGTGCATGTGAATTCTCTCTTCCTCTTCTCTCTTACTCTCATTCATTATGGGTTTCCTCCCTGAGAACTCCAAGGAATTCTCCCAGAAGGAAGGTATTTGGAACAAATACTTTTTCTTGTCTGAGGATCAGCTCCCTTCTGCAGGAAGGGCCCATTTAACCCTCGCCCTCTCTTAAGTCACTGGCTCAGTCACTGCTGATGAGTTGGTGACCAGGGAAGGCCAATAGTGTTGTCAGGCTCAGCCCCTGTTGTGGGCACCCTGTGGGTCAGGAGGCTGCTCTGAGATGGTGAACCAGGTGACACATGAATCTAGCCCATAGACTGGTGGCACCCACAATGGTCAGACCATGGGAGCTCACAGAGTCCACCTCGTCCAGCTCCCTCTGGCTCTGTGATATAAATTGGGAGGAGGGGTTGAGTGTGTATAAGGGTGCGGGAAGAGGAGGGAAGTGTTAATAAATAAAACAGGGTGGAGGGCTTCTAAAAACTTTACTAGCTAAATATTTTCCGGATGTTTTCCTATCCTTTAAGGCTGATCCAGAGGAGGGCTTAACAGGACTTCAGTGGTCCCCACTCTCAGCCAACCCCTCACACCCTGGCCTCATTCCGAGCCCCACCCAGATCCCACCCACCCCCAGTTTTCTCCATCACGATTTACTCCCCTCTTTTATCCTACCGGGAAAGAAAGAACAATTTCCTTGCTTTCCTGGTTTTAATCATACATGTAGTTACACAACCTGTTTTCTTCTTTAAACATAATATTTTTTAATATCTTTCTCTGTCACTAAATGTATCTAAAGCATTTTTATATGAATAAACTATTTATTATTTAAATCCCCTAGTGGTAGACACTGAGATTACTTTTTTTTTTTTTTTTTTTTTTTTTTTTTTTTGCTCTTATTGAAATTACTGAAGCTGGCATTCCCTGTGATGTCATCTTTTTGTGCGGAGATTAATTTCCTGGAAAAAAGAATGCTATACCAATTTTTTAGCCCTGGAGAATACCTGAAGCCCCATTCGCTGGCCAAGGCTAGGATTTGGTGGCCTAAAGGGAGTTCTTAATGGAATCTGTTGTGACCTGCAACGATGTTGTGGAAGCTAGGTGAGAGGGAGGCCACATCTCTCTCTGCTAGCGGGGGCTCATGTCTGTGTGTGGGGTGCATAAGGTATCTTGGTTCCCTCCTTTGGGATTTGGTAAGGGACTATTGTGGAGGCTGTCTTTCCTCTAGGGCTTTGTTCTGTGGGTCTCATTTAGGACCCCTGCGTGTGGCCTGAGTTCTGCAGTGTGAGTGAGGGGACCCTGGACCGTCCCTTTGCTTTCACCTTTGTACTGGCCTTTCCTTGTTGGAGGCTTGTGCAAGGCCACGCCACGAAGGGCCGGTTGGAGCCGGGAGCCATGTGGGGAGCCCTCTTGGGCACAGTGACTGCTCTGTTTCCTCCTCCACCTCGCCAGGGGCCTCCATTCACTGCAAGGAGAGTCACGCATTCCCCCTTGAGATAAGAATAGAGCCTGACTGTGCCCCAGGACAGAGTCTAGCTTCTTCAGCTGGCCCTTCGAGGCCTGGCAAGGGCTCCCAGATGGTACTGGCATGAGTGGGCCCTGGCTGCCTGCCCCGCTGGCCACTTGTGCATTGTGTGGCTGGGACACTGGGTACAGTGTGCTTGTGTGGACTGCCGCCTCTCCCCACCCCTGTCTCCATGCTCTGCTCAGGATGGAGGGTCTTGGCCTGGAATTAGCTGCTCCAGGGTTCTGCTGTGCCCCTTCTCTTCTCTGGGGCCTTGGACTCTACCTTCCAAGCTTTGAGAACTCCCCTGAGTAGCCATGCCTGTCTATTCGTGGACCGGGGAATAGAGCCCTTGCTTAGAGAGGGGAACAAGTTGTAGGAGAGGCCCTATAGTTGGATATTGAAGGCAGCAGCCCAGGGACCCCAGTGGCTTCTTTCTGCAACCCCAAGGAACAGGAAACAAGAACCAGCAGGGGCCACAGTTTGTGTGAGTGATGACTGGGTGCTGGGACTTCCGCCCTTAGCCCCACCTGTGTTTGAGGAGGGAGCTGGAACAGCCTGTGTTAGTTCAACAGCAGGACCGGACCATGTATTGTTAACCGGGGTTGGGGGTAGGGGACAGTGGGGGTGGAGTGTTCCTGGCTATCCTTCTGATCATTTTGGGCAATCCCTAGTGTACATTTTAGTTTCCATATTCTGAGGTGAGGCTTCTGGAAGTGTGGTCCCTGGACCAGCAGCGTTCACATCAGCATCACCAGGGAACTTGCTGGAGATGCATGTTCTCAGGCCCTATACCCAGACCTACTCAGTCAGAAACCAGGAGTGCCCTCCTTCCCCCCCACCCACCCCCACATCTATGCTTAAGGAGCTCACCTCCAGGAAATTCTGCTGCCATTCCAAAGCTTCCTGGACCACTACTGTAAGTAGGGTGTTTGAAAAACAGCTTTCAGTGTTTTCCCTGTGTTTGACAGGTGACTCAAATGGAGTGTTGAAGGACACAAGCTACCTAAAGATGTGTGCCCCATCTAAAGGCATTCAAATAAAGAGATATAAAAATATTTGTTTGAACACAGAGTCTCCCATTTGGCCTTAAAAAAATGAAGACCTTTAACCTGCACATGTTCGCATATTTCAGTTAATTCCATAGTGGTGTGATGTCGTGTTTTGGGTATATGGGTGAAAAAAAGAAGGCTTGTGGTCATAAATAACATAGTGTAGTGGAGATGTGACTGGGAGCTGGGGACTTTCCACCCTCCCTTCTGTGGCTGTTAACCAAACCTGCAATCATCAACCCTAAGGTAGGAAGTGATCACACTGCCCTTCCGGTAGGGAGCTCCTGGTAAGCCAGGTGCCAGATGGCTCCTTGCCTGGTTTGAGAAAAAGAGTGTTTTTTGAATAGGGCCACGTAAATAAACCCAGGTGTTGGGGAAAGTGCCTTGAGTGAAGGTTATCTGGGTTCTTATCTTATCATGCCTGAGACTGAGGGGAAGATGTGGGTTTCTAAAAGATGCTGGCTTAGGCATGAGCTACTTTTCCAAGGAGAAAGCATTGTTTATTTGAAAGTCTTCAGTGGGCAGAGAGGGTGAGCAAAAACACAGTGGCTCGCTGTTTTTGAGGCTTTAGGAGTTTCCGAAGCACAGTCCTTTGGGTGGGTCTGGGAGAGTGGTACTGCTCCTATTTGCAGATGAGAAGGCATACTTGGGATTCAGGTCACATAGCTAACTAGTAAGTTGTTCCTCCGACGTTCTTCTCTCTCTCGCCACCTCCGAGCACCACCGAGGGCAATGGTGCTCACACCATTTGGAGAGTGAGGCTTTGACTGGCGGACTTTGTATGGTTGGCTTCTCAGTCATATCTCAGTGCCACTGGTGAAAGGTAATGATGTCACCACATGCTTTTGGAGGCTTTGTGTCGAGGGGCCACAGAGCTCCAGGTAGCCATGGATCTGCCTACCACCTCCTCCCAAGTCTTCCCCCGTGACAGTTTGCCTCATTGGTTTCTGAGATGATTGTACTGTGCTTGGGGGAGGGTTGCTGAGCTCTTTTCTGAGGTGTCCGTGGCACCCAGGAGTCTTCTAGTTTTCTGAGACTTTGTTGGGATGAAGGGAGTAGGAGAAGCATATGAGAGAGGTTGATGAGGAATAAGAAGTAAGCAATCTCAGTGGAATAAGGGTAGATTTTTCAGTATCTTTGTACGTACCTATATTTATAATACTTTTTCCACCAATAAGTGGGCCTGTGGCCTCATGTATGGATAGACTATTTTAACACAAATTCATTGATTGAAAAATATTTGATAAAAAATAGCACTTACTATTTTTCAGGCACCATTCTGGACACTGATTTAATCCTCACAGCAAGCCTATAAATATTGCCAGGCCCATTTTACGCATGAGGAAACTGAGTCACAGAGGAGTTAAATCATTTATTTAGTGTCACCCAGCCAGCAAAAGCATTTGTACCCAAGCCATCTCTCTCCAGAGCCCCTGATCTAAACGACAGCATACTCCTTCCTTCAGTACCCCCATCCCATAGAGGGGTGGGGGAGGACCCTTTCAGCCCCTGCAGCTCTGTCACTACCCCCATCCTAAATGCATCTGCACACTCAGTTTGATTAGTTGGTTTCCAAGTTTGGGGTCCTAGCAGGCCTTTGCTTCATGTGGCTATTGTGAAGGGGAGGAAAAGATGAGAATGAGAGTAGTTGAGGAGAGGCACCCATAGCCTCCTTGCCTACATGCCTCTTTCCTCCACCCCCATGCCTGCCTGTGAAGCTGGTGAGGGATGGAGGGCTCAGAGCAGCTTTGCTGAGAATCATCTGTTTGCTTTGAAGAACAGACCTTCCATTTGTGGTCTGGGATTGAGTCCTGGTCTAGCTGAACGTTTGGGGGAGACACAGTATTGGGAAAGAAAAGTAATAGTGCCCCGTCTTCTCAATTTCCCACAACTCTGGGGGGAGATAAGATTGGAAGAGTTTGTGGTAGGGCTGAGGAAGGTGGATGACACCAGTTTCTGGTGGCTGTTCCTTTGCATTGGTAGCTGTGTCTTCAACTGGGGCCTAGGGCCAGCACTGGTCTAGCTGGCTTACTGCTGGACATGGAGTGGAAAGAGATGGAGAGTCCAGTGTCCAAGTCAGGGGTATGCACCAAAGGTCAGTCTTGACTTTCCTCCAAACAGGAAGAGCCTTTGTGCTTGGCTCACTTGTAGTTCCTTGGTGGTTAGTGCTGCTAAGAGAGTTCCCACTTGTGGTCAGAGGTGTGAGCTGCCAAACAAGCTTAATCTTCTAGCTGCCAAACCAGCCTAGGTGTGACATCCTCTGCTCATCTTCTACCCCTAGGCCACTGTGGCCCTGGGAATAAGCGTAGCCAGGGAAAAGGAAACAAAGTCTGCCCAACAGAGATGCTTAGATCAGAGGAGATGGCAGCCTGCCCGGCCCACTCGATACTGTGGTTGGCACTTCTGAGAAGATGTTTGGTCTGAAGCATGGAATAGACAAGGTAATTGAGAAGGCCCTGAAATCAGTAGAAGCTTTGGGATAGTGACCAGCAAAGGTGTAAGGACATTCTATGGGCAGCTGCCAAGGAAAACACTGAGTTTCTGGTGGCTAAGAAGAGAGAACTGTTAACTGCCCCAGGTCATAGTAGTAATGGTGGTGGTGGTGGGGAGATGTGAAGTAGGAGGAAAGAAGTGGATGGGGCTCTTGATCAAGAATCAGACCCTCTTGGGAGGGACCTGCAGCCCTTTGTTTTATCGTGTTTTGTGTTTCATTTTGATGGGCATGCTTATAGGAATCCTATGAGACAGTGAGTTTCTGCTCATTCATAACCCTTCTAGAATTAGTTGTCTTACCATTTATCTTCCTGATTAAAATATAAGCTTTATGAGAGTAGGCAATGCCTGAGGCAGGCCTATGGTGAAATTCAGTAACTATTTGATGAAGTAATGAATGAATGGTATAAGGAAGGAAGTGAGCAGAGGAACTAGAAAGATCTTCATCTGTGACTCGGAAGCAATTGTAACATCTTGATGTATTTAAAATTGTCTCCCTCCCCCCACCCCAACTCCTGATTCTCCTTACCTAATTCTATTTTCTTTTCTCCATTTTAATATTCTTTATAGTTTTTATTGTCCTCTCCCTCCCCAACATTTGCCCCCCCCCATTTCCTCTTCTGTTTCATTCACCGATGTACCCTAAATGTCTAGAAGCAGTGCCTGACACTTGGTGTGTATTCACTAAATATTCGTCAAATGAATGAATGGATGAAGGTGCCCAGGAAGCACTCACCTTGTGCCATCTGTCCTTGGGAATCTGCTTGCAATAGACATGCCATTTGAGCAGGTTGCCTGTTGTGCTAGTGTCCTATGGGTGGGGAAGGCCTGTATCCCCTGGGAGGTGCCTCCATAGTCTGGCCACCTGCCCGTGTCCCTACTTTGTCCTCACTGGCACTGATACTGCACTACGCTCAAAGAAGGATTTTCCAGACTCCATCGCAGGGCGGTGAGGGCCCCAGGGCAGGCCTGAGAGCCCACCAGGTATGAGTGAAGTTGTTTGCAGCTAAGGATTTTGGAGCCTCTGGTAGGACTGCATTCCTGAATCCCGCCCTGCTTCCCCTCCTTTCCCCACAGTTCAGTTCCCACCCTGTGAGTTGTGAGAAGTGGAAAAATGCCTGGTTGAGCAATTGAGAGCTAAGGCAAAACCCTTGTTTATTCAGCCTCTATCTTCTTGTCTTGTAACTAGTGCCCAATTCACAGACTTAATCCGGAGAAGTCATGGCCATCTCCACACCCTTGGTGCTTCCCATTATTCTCAGGGTAAAGTCCAACCCAAATTCTCAGCCCTGTGGTTGGGCCCCAGCCCAGACCTCACAGCGGCCTCCCCTTTAAGAGCCTTCGACTGTGGATCAGTGAGTCTGTTTTTAATCCCTGCTCACAGTTTTGCTTTTGACCTTCTAACACTCATATATCCAGTTGCTTACTTGACATCTTCGTTCAACCTGTCTGAAATGTCACACCTGGTTTTTCCTCCCAGGTCTGGCTGGGCCACCCATAGCCTTTTCTACTCAGTAAATTGCAAGTCTGTCTTTCTAGCAGTTTGGGTCAAAACCCTTGACTTCCCTTTTCCTCTCCTAGCCCGTGTTCATTTTGTCAGGTAAGCATGTCGACACCTCTTTCCAAATAGAATTAAAAAAAAAATCCAGCCACTTCTTACCATCCCCACTGCTATCATCTTGCTCTGAGCCACAGCTACCATCATTGTGCCCTTGGACTATTGCAGTCACCTACTGACTGTTTGTCCAGACTCCAGTCTGTGTTTTTACCTAGTAAGTTTGATCATGTCCTGCTTCTCTTCAGAACATTCCACTGGGTCCCTGTGGCCAGGGTAGAAGCTGAAGAAACCACACAGTGGCCAACAAGGTGCTACATGATCAGGCTCCATTGTGGCTCTGACTTCAGGGTTTTTCTCCGTCTCATCTCACTCATTTCTCTCCTGCAAACTGGCCTCTGTGGTGGTTCAGATGTTCCAGGCATGCTTCCTCTTGGCCTTTGCAGCCCACAAAGCAAACTCTCTGCAGTGAGCTGAGTAATGGTCCTCTAAAGATGTCCACATCCTAATCTTCAGGGACTGTGACTGTTACTTTACCTGGCAAATGCAGGTGTGATTAAGTTACAGATCTCAAGATAAAGAGATGATCATGAATTATCCAGGTGGGTTCAGTGTAATGACAAGAGTTCTTATAAGGGGAGACAGGAGGGTCAGGGTCAGTAGGAGATTTGACTATGGAAGCAAGAGATTTGAGTGATGCTAGGAAGGGGCCATGAGCTAGGGAAAGCAGGCAGCCTCTAGACATTGAAAGACACAAGGAAACCAGTTTTCTCCTAGGGCCTCTAGAAGAACCAGCTCTGCCAACACCTGCCTTTAGCTCAGTGATACCCATTTCAGCCTTCTGAACCCTAGAACTGTATAAGTCTGCATTGTAATTTTAAGCCCCTTAGTTTGTGATAATTTGGTAGAGCAGCCACTGGAAGCTGAGCCACTCCTTCATCCCTTTTCAGTCTCTCGCCCACTCTGCCATGCCCATCTCTTTATCATGCCCTACTTTTCCTATTTTCTCCAGAACTTATCACCTTCTAACAAAACTGGATCATTTACCTGTCGGTCAGGCTTCTTGTGAGTTGTGTGTCTGCCCTCACAAGAATGTTAAGTTTCCCTAGGGCACAGATCTTTGTTTTGTTGACTGATGTACCCCAGCACCTAAAACTGCATCCTGCTTATAAGAGGCGTTTAATCAAAATTGTTGAAGGAATGACTGAACGAATAAATTGTTTCTTGGCCCGGAATTGCCCCATCTCCCTGCCCTGTCCTCTCTGGCTGTGTCCTCAAAGTCCATTTCAGTCTCACTTTTTTGCAAGGTCTCTCTTGTGAGTGGCTTCCCTCTGGGTACGATGGCACTTCCTGTTGATCGCTGTCGTTGTGCGCCCAGTAATGGCAGGCGAGCTGGCTCTTCACAGAACCCCACTCTGCCCAGGGCACTCACACTCTGTCCCATTGCGTGGGAGTTAAGTCACATTGCAGCCAAGGAATTAGTTTTGTTTTGTGTGATTCTTACATAGTGTTGTCAGATCCTAAGGGACCCAATTGATCCATACACCCAACCCCTTATTTCATCAGAGTTAGATGAAGAGGACCTGGAGAGGGGGATTCCTGCTCAAAGTCAGCATGTTGCCATGGTAATTTCTAGACCCTCCGAAGCTCAGCCCTCCTGGTGCTTCCACTGCCAGCAAAATGATCTGTTTGGGGACTCCTCCCCACTGCCACACCCAGGGACAGCAGGGCCTTGCTCGTAGCAGGTATGTAGAGTTTGAAGGTTGGAAATCAGTCTTGGTGGAGCAGCTGGTGGGTGTAGAAAGGTCTTTTAAAGGAAGGTGGGAGGTTTTCCCCAGGGACTAAGAGAGAGACTGAGGGGCTTGTCTTGCCAGCAGCAGCTTTTGTGGAGGATGGGGTGTTTGAAAGAAGGGAAGGAAGAAAAGATAAACAGTAGTGAGAATGGGTGAGCAGGTGGGACAAGAATTGTAGCACGTGACCATGGAGAAGCAAGAAGGATAAGTCAGGACTTTTCCCTAGAGGGCCTGAGATTTGCTTCCCTAGGACACAGCTGCAGGCTATAGGGGGACCAGTTGGCTGTTAGGAATACTCCTTCCTGCTCTCTTCCCTGGGGAGGACGCATTTTGAAACACTTCCTCAATTGGGGAGGGGAGGTGACATCTTGCCCCCATCTCTGCAGACTATTGATGAAGTGTGATTAGTTATGAACCTACAGCTGTGTTTTTGCGCCACTCCCCCTGCCCGCACACCCCCTAGCCCCACTGGAGGCTCCCCTCTCTCCTTGCTCCTCCCTCCCTGGTCCTCCCTCTGCTGGCTGGTGACTCACTCAGCTCTTGTGCAACAGCCCAGGCTCTTGCTCTTGGAGAAGAGCTGTTTTCCTCCATGCCATAAGCTCCCCTCCTGATTTATGTCTTTTTATTTGGGTTAATGCTTTCCACATTTAGGTCTAAAGATCAGTATGTGGCTGGCTTATTGCTGCAACCACCAAAACCCCAGTGCCCAGCTGGGGTCTGGCATGGATAAGGCAACCAGACAGACAGACAGGGACTGAGGGACAGAGAGCAGCTGGTCCGTCTGGCCTCCGTGCCTCCAAGAGGGAGGTTGAAGCCCAAATACTGTCCTGGGACTTGTCTGCATGCATGTTTCCTGTGGTGGACACACATCTTGGAGGGGTGTGAAGAGGTGATTGCCTCAAGCCTATAACTTCCCACTGGAGAAGCTACGTCCTCGGAAAGTGAGAGGCACAAGTTGTAGGGTGTGGAAAAACGTTATCTCTGTGGCTTTAAAAGACGTTGTACAACAGTGTGTGTGTGGTTTTTTTTTTTTCTTTTCAGAACAATAATATTACCTTTGTTGCTATGGTATTGTTGTGGGGGTGGCTAATTGGACCAAGGCCTGATACAGGCTGGTTTCTGGTGCCCATAGTGATTATCAGATGGCAGCCATGGGACCTGATTTCATTTCTTCCCTAGAGTGGAAGGGGATCATTTGGTGGTATCTATGGGGTGCCTTGTCCTCGGGGTGTCCCTGGGCTGTGGTGGCCCCCTGGTTGGAAATGGGATCTGAAACAGGGATTTAGTCAGGGGAGGACAGTCCCTGGTTATTTCTAAGGCTGGATGACAGCCTAGATTTGCTGAGAGCCAGGAGTTTGGGAACTCCTCTTTAGAGTCCCCAGGCCATAGGGGAAAGAATATCCACAGCAGGGAGAGGGTACAGAGGTGCCTGTGGCACCCCCGGAAGCTTTTGGCTGCTGGGCAGCTGGTAACCTGGGCCCACTCACCTGACATGTACTATCTTCCCATTGAGATGGTAGCATCAATGCAGAAGATTACGTATGGCATGTGCTGTAAATTTTCAGTTGACTATACATACCCAGAAGTGTGTCTTGGTTAATTTTACCCTTATTGATAGGTAATATATAGATCAGGTCTGATATTTGAAAGGTACTAAGGAATATAGAGTGAAAAGTTGGCCTCCCTCCACTTCTGTCCTCTGTCAGTTCCCTTCCCCAGAGGCAAACAAGTTACCGGTTTCCTGCAGGGACTTTCAGAAATAGTGCAGGCATTTACAAACATATGAGCACCTTTATTTTCCTTCACACAGGTCATAGCTCCCTCTTTCTTCCATACCTTGCTTCTGCTGCTGCTTCTGTTTTTTGTTTGTTTGTTTGTTTGTTTATTTGTTTTTTACCTGCTGAGGATATCCTTGTCTATCTGTCATTCCACACATGGTGAGTATCTTTGAAGGATCGATTTCCTCAAGTTAAAAGGCCAAAGCAGAGTATGTGTTTGTAATTTTGATAGAAAGTACCACATTGCCAGCAACCAGGCAAATCTATCTTACCTGTCCACCAGCAGTGTCTGGGAGTGCCCATTTCCCCACAGCCCATTCATTACCTGCACAGTATACTTTAACATTTAAAAATTTTCTGTATGGAAAAGTTTTGTCTTTGCTTTTAGTTGATTTCCTCTCCCCATCTCTCCCCTGTACTATTGCTGCCTCTCATGATGGCAGTGAGTGGATGGTGTCCCTGCAGGCTCCTGATGACCACAGGGAAAAAGGACCCTCTGTTCCTTAGACTCTCCTCAGAGCAGCGGTCTAGCCCCTCTACAGGATGGCAGATTGTTTTACATGCTATCAGCTCAAGGGAGACCTCTTTTTTTGCCATTCGAGTTTTCTGCTCATGATAACATCACTAGAATCCATTTCTTACATGCCGCTTCCTTATCTTTTCCTACTTCTTCCCCTCTCTAATCTTCATCTTCCCCCACATCACAGCATGCAGGAGTTGTATTTCTTGTTTGCAGTTTCCTCACTCTGCTACTTCTGCTCCTCACTGTCCAAAGGGAGCATCTTTTCATTGAAATGTCAGACTTGAGCAAATATCTCTGGATAATATTCACAGTTGTGCATCTTAAGACACATGCTTAAGAGTGAATTCTAGGGTAAAATGGGAGTGTGATAGCTGCATTTCTCTCCCTCTTAAGTTTTTCTAGTCAGAAGATTGGAGCTGAACTCAAGAATGTTTGCAGAGGTTCTCTAAGCCAGCACAGGCCAGTAGAACTTTCTATGATGATGGAAATGTTCTATATTTGTGCCATTCAATACAGTATCACTAACATGTGGCCCTTGAGATATGGCTAATGTGTCTGAGGAATTAGGTCTTCAACTTTTTTAAATTAATTTATATTTAAATAGTTACATGTGCCTAGTGGTTACTACATTAGAAACAACACAGCTCTAAGCTGTGCACTTTTTAGGATGTGAATAAGAGTCTAAGAAGCAGAGTGTATTTTGATCTGTGTTTCCTCAAGTCAAAATATGGAAGCAGTTCTTTCTAGGGTAGGGTGTCCACACTTAGTGACCTGTTTTTGGAGCTTATGTATTTCTTCTATTGGAAACACCATTGAGGTTAAGTTACAAGGCACATCAGGGAGGGTCCCAAATTCCAACTTGGAATATTGTTTTTTCTTGAGGAATTTCGATATCCACAGATGTAAACAGCAGGCACTGAGCTAGGCATTGTGGGCACAGACATGAACAAAGCAAGCCAGGCCTGTCCATGTGAAACGTCTTGTGGTATTTTTCAATACAAGAGTTAAATACAGATATATAAGTTTGGAAAATCATGATCCTTTGCACTCAGAACTTTTCTTTGTTGAAAGGGATTAAGAAATACAAATTGCCAGTTACAAAAATAGTTGTGAGGATGTAAAGTACAGCTTAGGGAATATAGTCAATAATGTTATAATTATTATGTATGGTGTCAGATGAGTGTAAGACGTATGGGGTGATCACCTCATAAGGGATAGAATAGAAATGTCTAACCATTATGTTGCACACCCGAAACTAATATAATGTTATATGTCAACTATAATTGAAGAAAAAATTTAAAAAAAAAATCTTTATATCTTGTAGTGTTAAGAAGAGGAGGTATATTCATTTCTCGTTGCTGCTGTAATGAATTGACACAAACTTAGTAGCTTGAAACTACACATTTATCCTCTCATAGTCCTGAAGGTCCACAGTCTGAAATGATTCTTATGAGGCTAAAATCAAGGAGTCGCAGGGCTGGCTCCTGCTGGTGGTTCTAAGGGGAGAATTTGTTCTTTTTCTTTTCCATCTTCTAGAGACACTTTCTTTGGCTCATCGCTGCCCATCATATTGCCTTTTCTTCCCCCATTTCTGTCCTCACATAGGCTCCTATCCTCCCTGCTCTTCTCTTTCCCTTTTATAAGGACCCATGTGAGTGTATTTAGGCCCCACCCTGCTAATCCAGTTTAACCTCCCCATTTTAAAATTCTTAACTTAATGACACCTGCAGAGTTTCTTTTATCATATAAAGTAGCATTTGCAGATTCCTGGGATTAGGAGGTAGACATGTTTAGGGGGCCATTTTCAGCCTGTTTTGGGGGGTAACTTTCCACTACTTGACGAAGAGCAAGTTTGTGTGAGAAGGTTGTTAACCAAGTCGGTAACTTCCCAGGTGTCCTAAATTGGTGGAAATGGCAAAACTTGAGCAACTTGTGTTGCAGGTCTGATGTTCCAAAACAGTGGATCTCCAATTTGGTGGGTGTGTGAGTTGCCTAGGCAATGTGGAAAAAGAACAGGCCCAGACCCTAGTCTGCTTCAGTAAGTATGGACCTACGTGTTCTTTCTTAACTTTCCAGGTGGTTCGGATCCTCAGTGAAGTTTGAGAACCATTGCTCCTATGAATAATCTCAGGGATTATTTGTGTGTGTGTGCATGTGGGAGGTGGAATGTCTTGTCTTCTGTAAGTGCCAAAGCAGGGCTGTAGACAGGAAGTGCTGGAGAAGACCAGAGGAGGGGCCAGTGTCTTCAGAGGAACTGCCACCTGTGCCACACCTGGAAGGCAAGAGAAGGTGTGGTTTCACCAAGAAGCAGAGAGAGTGCTATGAGCAGAGGGAAAGTCCTTACCAGCAGCACTGAGGTAGGAACAAGCATGCCACATTTGGGCACACGGAGGCTATTTGGGGTCGGAAGGGGCAGGGGCAGGGAATTGATTTGACAAGAGAAATATTAGCAAGATTAACCTGCTTGTGTTTGCAGTGTTGACTGGAGGGCAGAGGCAGGATTCTGTTTGTAGTACTGTTAGGGTGGAGTGGATGAAGGCCCAGACTGGGTGGTGGCAGGAAAAATGGCGAAATGGTGATGGTTGTGAGAGATGTCAGAGGAAATAAGAACATAACACGGGTCTAACAATCAATTAATACTAATTGAGCATAGTGTGTCGGGCACTCTACTCCATGGGCACAGGAGGAGATGCTGAAATGTGATGGTGAACAAGATGGACAAGGTCCCTGATTGCATAAGCATACTTAGGGGTGAGGTCGAGTGGTAGAGTTAGGCAATAACTAGACAAACACAAATAAATAAGAAAAGCATTAGCCAGTGGTAAATGCTGTGGAGGGTTAAATGGATTCCTGTGATTGCAAATAACTGACTGGTGGCTTCTTTAGATCGAGTGTTCAGGGGAGGCCCCTGCAAGGAGGTGACATTTAAGCTGATGTCTAGATCCCATCATAGAAAGAGGTGGGGAAAAGGCACTTAAGGCATAGGAGACAGGAAGTGTAAAGTCCTTAAGGAAGGATAAAACTTGCCTCATCCAGGGAATAGCCAGGACAGCATTGTCCAGTAGATATCTCTGCAGTGATGAAAATGTACTAAATGTGCACTAGCTGTGTGGCCACCAGCCATGCGTGCCAACTGAGCACTTGAATTGTGGCTAGTAAGACTTAGGAGCTGAATTTTACATTTCGTTTTAGTTTTAGCTGACTTAAATTTAACTTTAAATAGCCATACACAGCTAGTGTCTGTTGTATTGAACAGCACAGAGCTAGAAGACTGATGTGTCTGGACAGAGAGTGATATAAAACAGCATAAGATGAGGTAGATAGAAGGCAGACTTAGTGCTTTATAAATTAGGCTGAATAGCTCGGATTTCTTTTTTTCTAAGAGGAACGCAAAGTCTTTGGATGATTTTACTTAAAGGATGATTAATGTTTTTTAAGTTCACTGGCTGCTATGTTGAGAATGAATTATAAAGGACGAAAAATAGTACAAGGAGACCAGTCATAGCATTGTAATAATATAGAGGAGTGTTGATGGTGCCTTGGAAACTGAGAAACATGGGTGAATTCTAGATGACCTTTGATGGTAGAACTGACTGGAGTGGAGAATTGGATGGGGAAGGTGGGAGAACTTGATGATCCTAGATTTGAGGTTTAAGTAACAGGATGGATTGTGGTGACATTTGCTAAAATGAGGCATGGACAGCAGGTTTTGTTTGGTTTTGCTTTGATTTTGGAAGTGAGAAAAATGGGTTACTTTTTGGATTTGCTAGAGATTCCTGCTAATCACCAGGGGGACATGGGTAGAGGTCATTGCTAGAAATATGGATTTAGGGTCATCAGGAAATAGAGGTCTATAAAGCCATGGGTCAGGGTCTGGCCACCAAAGATAGTGTGTAGATAGAAAAGTGGGGTATATGCAGGAGTTTGTGGCAACATTAAGACCGGGAATAGGAGGAAGATCCAGAAAAGAGACTACTTGAGAAAACACGTGAGCTGCTGTGGAAGCAAAGAGAAGTCGTGGTTTCCAGAAGGAGGGAATGCTGAATGTTGCTGGCTGGCCGAGGACTCTAGAAGAGTCCAAAGTGCCCTTGGATTTCGTAACAGCATGGAGGTCACTGGTGACAGTGGGAGAGCAGGCTCAGTGGAGTGGTTAGGAGAACATTAGAAGTAAGAAAGTAGAGATTTTGGCTATAAGCAACTGTTAGTAAAAACATTTGCTGTGGTGAGAAGCAAAGGAATATAGGCAAGGACTGGAGGACTAGGGTCAGAGGGTATATTTCTCTCTCTAGCTTTCTCTCTTTTCAAACTAGGTGGTACGTGATGACAGGTAGACTGCCTTTGCTAGGAGGATGGACTTTTAGTCACTGTAATGGGAGGGAAGGTTGAGAATGTGGGCACTGATATGGGTAGGACGGAATTTGGGCAGTGGGTTTATGAATAGTTATTGTCAGATTGCTCATGACTAAATTAAGTGTTTTGAAGATGGAGAAAAAAATCCAAGGTATAACTATAGTAGGGTTGCTGGATGGCTTAAATTGTGCTTCTCAAATTTGAATGTGCAAATGCATCACCTGAGAATTTTGTTAAAATGCAGATTCTGTATTTCTAACAAGCTCCCATGTAATGTTGATGCTGCTGTCCTTGGATCCCAATTTGAATAGCAAGACTCCACAGCACTTCTGCAATCGGAAGCTTAGGAAGACACACAGTTTCCTAATGTGTCCAGGAGATGCGTAAATTATTTGTCCACTGAACTTATATTTAGGGCTGAGTAGCAATGGTTGAGTGTTTATTTGAGATTTGTGGCCATCCATTTAAAGCAGGTCTTCTCAAAGTTAGAATTATCTGGGGAACTTAAAAAAAAAAGGTGGGAGGGGCTGGGAATTTTGAGATTCTGAATTGGTATAGGGCGGATCCCAGGCATCCTCCCTTTTAAAAGCTCCCCTTGTGATTCTAATGTTTATCCGAGGTAGAGAAGCTCTGGTTTAAAATACTACAAGGTGGTATTTTAATATCAAGGAGGTGGCCATGGGAGTAGGTAGTCAAGATAGGGTTAGAGGCAGGACTGCTCTTAGGATGTGTGGGCCTCTGTTTTTGTAAACAGTTAGAATCCCTTAAATCAGCATGCCAAGGCTAACCTAGGTGTCCTCTTACATAGTCCCCCCAAAGAAATCCCATGTCAGCCAGTAGGAGTATTCTGCCCATCAGGCTGTACTTGTGGAATTTGCACAAGATCCTGGGACAACCCAGTTCAGAGATCCTCAGGGCATCTGGTCTACTTTATGTTTAAGGTTCTTGGGTGGGGGTACACAATTGGGCCTGGGGAGGGGGTTGCTCAGATGGTCTGCCAGCCCCTGCTGGCCCAGGCCCCTTAGAAAATTTTAGAGAAGGTACTCAAATGGTTAGTCCTCTTGAGCCACACAGCCTGGTCATGAACAAGGGTAGAGGAATAAAAAGGTCGCAAATCTGAGAGTCCAGCTTGTAAGATGGATCCTATTATCCAGTGGCCAAAACTCATGACAGGAATCATGATGGAAATAGGGGACTAAAGCGTCTCTTCATGTGGCAAGGAACTAATGCCTCCACAGCCAGAGAGGACCTGAGGTCTATGAACAGCCATGTGAATGAACTTGGAAGCAGATTGCCCTCCAGTCAAGCCTTGAGATTACTATAGCCCTGATAGGCACCTTGATTGCAGCCTCATGAGAAACCCTGGGTAAGGCTCAAAGTCTAGGTAAATCGTACCCAGAGCCCTGACCCACAGAATTGGGATGGTAAACGTCTGTTGTGTGAAGCCACTAAGTTTTATCCTTACTTGTTATGCAGCAGTATGTAACTAATAGAAGAGGCAAAGGTAGCATCATTAGATATCTCCACCTTTTGGCTTTCCTTTCCTCTGTGTTGACTTTATTTTCTACCCTAGCAACCTCCTCAAAAAGATTCTAAAAACTCTCAGTCATTCCAAAAAGAAAGAAAAAAGAAAATCGGTGGGCAGCTTTCAAATGGAGCCTGGAGTGATAATAATGGTTGGGAGGTGGGGTCAGCCCCATCTTAACCGTATGGACTGAGAAAGGAACAAAGGAATTTAGGGTCATCAGGAAATACAGGGTCTATTTCCTTTGGTACCCAAAGGAAAATCAAGGTTGGTTGATTCTAGAGGAAGGAGAATAGACATTTACCCCAAATGGTAAGTGATATGGAAGTGATGGAATCCTTGATGTTAGCCCGGATGGGATTTGAGAGAACTGGTCTAGCTCTCAGATAGAGAGGGAAGCTAAATGGTTAGTGTCACCTAAGTCAGTGGAAAAGTCTCAAGGCGTGAAGGCAAAGCCTGTGAGGAGATGGGGGATGAAGGCTGTAAAAGGCCTGTGGGAAGTAGTGTTCCTTGTTTTAACTGTGAGAGAGTGTGTGTGCCCATATCCAAGCAAAGACATTAGGAAGGGAACACAGATACCAAGACAGGCAGAGAGAGACCATATTTTTTGAGTAGTCTGATGACAAGATTTTGATCATCTGTGTTAACAAGAGATAAGATTGCAGGTTGGGCTAGAAATATAATGAAATTAATCACAAAAGGCAAGACTGCAAGCAACCCTATAAATCACTCATTTCAACATCTGAAAAAACGGAATAATTCCACCACAGTTTCTTTTAACTAAAAGTGTTTTTTCATTCTGAGCCTTTAGAACTAAAAAAAAGGGGAATAGGTGGATCCCAGCCTCCTCTTCTCTCTTTCTTTTTCTGGTGTAGGTTCTAAGGAACTGGGCTAATCAGCTAAGATTACTTCTCAGGCCCTGTAGGAGAAAAGTCCTGGCCCTTCATTGTCCCTGTCATATTCCTTTTGGTATGAAATGGAGGCTGAGAGTTTCCAGTGAGTTTGGGAGGAAGTTAGCTAATCATGCTGTCAGGTCTGCGATGTGTTTTTTGTGAGAGTATAACTCAAGAGTAAGACCAGCTAGAGGGCACTGTATGGACTGGCACACTTATGTGGTGCACCCAGGGCGACTAATCTACAAAAGCCATGGAAATGCAGTTTCCTTTTAAAAATCAAATGCCGTGTATGTAGGTATGTTTGCACTGTCTGCTCTGCCTTGGGATGGCTCTCTTTCCTATTGCACTGGGTGTCTCCATTTCACTGAGGGTTAGAGGGTTCAGCTAGTGCTTAGCCGTGCAACTTGACTACCCAAACAAGAATACTGGGGGAAAAATATGTTGGAGGAGGAATTAAGAAATGCATTTCACCCCTCACTTTCAGCACCTATGTGGAGAGGCTGACTGCCTCAGCTCCAGGTAGGAAGCAGGTATTTGCCAAATCCATCCCAGGGCATTGCAAAGATACCTCTCTCAGATCACTTAACACTGTGACTGTGTTTAAACTTTTCATGGGCCGGAAAGGTTTACAAAGTCCCTGCCTGCTCAGACTTCAGCGTTTATGGTGGAAACCTAGCAGGGCTTTCTACATCACTGGGCCCTGTGGAACCTGTTCTCAGAAGCTTTGGAGGAATGCATCCTGACTTTGCAGTGGGCAGGTGGAGCAAGCGCTATTTGGTAAACAGGGGTGTGGCAGAGGGAGCATTGGACGGGTGTGTCCCCAGCTCCCTCTGCTTTTCCAATGACTCATTGACTTCGATGCTGGAAGGAGCCTCAGAATTAGATCATCAAATCCAGCAGGCTTATTTCACAAGCATGAGGAAGCAGGGCTCACAGAAGGTCCTGGGAGCAGTTAGTGGACATTGGGCACCCATCTCTCACCTCCACACCCACAACTCTGCCCCTCAGTTAACCTCTTTTTGATCATTTATATTCAAGAGGAGGTGAGTGCCTGCTCCTGGGGGAAGGGGATTGAGGACATGTGTGGCTTCCTGAGCTGACCCTCATATATTCTTGAATGCCACCTTTTACTCTTCCTCCACTGACTCAGTCACTGGGACAAGAAGGCCTTAGGCAAATAAAGTCTTCCTTACTATTTGGTGACCTAATCACCCTGTCCTCCCATTAGGTTAATTCTCTGCAGCGAATGCAGAATAAATATCTGAGCAAAAAGTTACCGAAATACAGTATGAAAGGGGAGAAATGGCAAAGGGCCGTCCCACCTATAGGGGAGGATGGAAAGTGGTGGTTAGAAGAGTTATTTGCATCAGCTAAGGAAGCCACCTCCTGCTTTCCTGGCCAGGCTAGCCCTGGGGCAGGTTCCAATGCAGTTCTCACCTTCCAGATCACTACCCAGCACCCAGAAGAGTTCCCTGGGCAGGAGAGAGGGATTGTGTGAGGTGGATGGGAGCATGGGGACCTAACAGACCTAACGGGAGTTTGAGGCTCCCCAGGGTCTCTTGGGCAAAAGGAAGTGGGTCCCTTGCTTCTTATTTTTACTTCTTCTATTAGCTGGGCGGTCTCTGACACCTGGATAAGTAGGAACTACAGCTGGAAACTGATACTTAGCGATGCTTTTTAAAGACTGTTTAAAGCCAAAGGTTGAAATTAACAGTGTTATGAAACTCATGGTCTTTAAAAACTTTTTTTTTTAGCTGTATATTCTCTTTCTATGAATGCTTAGGAAGAATTTCTTCTGGTGTCAGGACAGGAACGGTTGTGCTGCCCCTGAGCCAGGTGGCTTATTTTATCTTAAGTACACTGAGGAGTCTTTAGCCAAATGTGTTTTCCTCTTTGTACTGGCTGCAAAGTTCTGTACGAAATTTGAGGCCTGCCTCTTGTGCTGGAAAATTGCATGGAAGAGGTCCCTGACCTCACCCAGACCGTATCTTATTTTTTGTGCTATTTCCTTTTTATTTAATGTTGTACTGTAGGTGTATGGATCAGGGAAGATGGAGTGTGGGGACTTTTACAAATTCTGTTCTGTACTCCTGATTGTCACAGAGCAGAGAGAAGCTTCACTTTCCAGCTTCTCCCTGCCCTGAAATCAGACCTGCTGAATTTGATGTTCCTTCTTTGGGTTTTGTGCCCACACTGCACTTTCTCCTTCAGAGCAGCCACTCTAGAAATAGGACGGTGTGGCAACTTGCCCTGTATAATTAGGATGATTTATTTTGCTGTTAGAGACACCGGGCCATGTGAGGGTTTACCTTGAATCCGTTCTGAGTGCTGGGCTGAACTTGTAAAAAGATGCTCGATGATTAGTGCCGCATGGAGCCGCCCTCCAGCTCGGGCCTGCACAGGTTTAATGAGAGTCAGCCAGTGGCCAAGGCACTTTTTATTGGGACACTTAGGTCCCCATTTTCTGAACCTCTCATCACCTCAGCTTAGGGCCTCAGGATATTGGAATGCTGGTAGCAAGAAAGATGGTCCCCAGCAGACAGGCTGCCTGGGGTCTTGTACCCACCCCTCCTTCCTTCCCTCAGACTACGATTCATCTCCTTGGAACCCCTAACAGCCACAGTTTTCCTTGCTCACTAATTTTCTTTTGTTTTTATTATTTGAAGCAGCACAAGCTTTTCCTCCTGTTTTGTGTACTGGAATTGTCCCTGGTGCAGCTGTACCTTCACATCTGTTCTGGTTGAAGCTCTAGTAGCCCTCCTGCAGAGACCTCTGTCTACTCCCTGCACCAGCCCCTCAGGTTTTATTCCCTCCTTCCCTCCCTCTTGCCCTCCTGAATGCCCTACCTAATACGCTGATGCCTTTCGTTATTTTTAGTTACTTTCTTTATTGAGCAAGGGCTCCCAAACCCCGGGTCGTGGACCAGTACCAGTCCATGGCCTGTTAGGAACTGGGCCACACAGCAGGAGGTGGGCGGCTGGCAAGTAAGTGAAGCTTCATCTGTATTTGCAGCCGCTCCCCAGCGCTAGCATCATCTCATCTGCTCCACCTCAGATCATCGGGCATTAGATCCTCATAGGAGCACTGGTCCTTGGTGCCAGAAGGGTTGGGGACCACTGCTATAGAGGATTCTTAGGGACCTGTGCATTTCAGAACTGAGGAGAGCATCCAAATTCAGCACAGCTTCCATTTCTCTGTGGTAAACAGGACCTCAGCATCAGATCCATCCCTGGACCTGGACCATGTCTCAGCCTTTGTTTCAGAGCATGGTGGTCGTTGACTAGCTGCATTCTGAGACCTTGAGGCTTGCAGAGTCAGTCCTTTTTATAATGATGAAGGCTTCCAAACTGTTTGAGGAAATTATTCAAAAAGCCCTCTTCATTCATGCATTCATTCATTCATTCAGCGTGATTCAGTGAACCTTTATTGAATTTCTACAATGGGCGAAGCATGTCTGCTTGGGAGCAGTGGGACTTGTTGACACTGTTGTAGACACTTGGCATCCTCATCCTAGGAGCTTATACGTCCTTGCTGAGCTGAGACAAACACATGCTTTTGATGTGGTATTGACAATGAGTGCCCCTCAAACATCCTGGTCCAGTTTTTCAGTAAGTCCATCTTTGGGGAGAGGGCCACATGCTTAGCAGAAGTTGGGATAGCTGAATTCTAGTGGTGGTGCTGAGTCTGTGTAAACAGCCCTCCTGTGGGGCCAGGCCAAACTCACTCTGAAATCTGGACAGATAGGCAGTCTCCCTAACTTTTGACTCTCCTTCTGTGATGGTTTCCTCTTTGGGTTTTCCCCATTCACACCCAAACCTCTTGAGTGACTCTCAAGGAAGTAGGAACCACAGGTTTTCCCTTTGTTTAAAAACAAAAACAAACAAACAAAAAAACACTATCATGTAACCACAGGATTTTATGGATCCTTAGCAATATCTGCTGGTGACCTGGGAGGTCCTTTGTTAAACCAATAGAATCATTTAATAACTCGGGAGCCACTCGGGGCTTTCCAGTTTGGTCTAGTGGGATCCTTGTAACTTCTTTGCCTCCTCTTCTTGCCAGCGCCCCTGGCACTGGGTACTCTCTGGTGTCTATGCTACAGCACTGCCCTCAACTTATTTCTCTTATGGATCTTTAACTAGCTCTGATGCATTTCTATGAGCTAATGGCTATGTACCATCTCTTTTAAGACTCCTTTTCTTCTCCTCTAGAAATGTGTATTACTGAACCCAAGTTAATCTGAGATTATGCCTGACTCATAGCAGGCTCTCTCAGGATTATTTCTTTCATCCTTCAAGATTTATTAACTAGCTTTGATCTAAAATCAGAATTCCCTACCTACCAGCAGTTCTTCCTGATTTCAAGAGCTTGTGCAACCCAAGTTTATTCCCTTTTCGTGTCATGTTTAATTCCCTATCCTTGGCTAATACTCAAACTCTGTTCTACCATTGCCTCTGTCTGTTTAGAGATCTCACAACAAACCCATGTTTCTTAAAATGGTTTGGTGGCAGGGGCTGTGCCAAATATTGCATGCAAATGCTGCACAAAAGCAAAGGAGACATGATCCCTGCTCTCAGAGTCTCAGGGGGACATACATGACCCTATTTATCCTCCTGGGTACTATCAGTGCGAGATAGTACACATTCTAGGCTGATTAGCTAATGACTTTGGATTGGGCTAGTGCTATGCCAAAAATGTGAGTCACTCAGTTACAGGTATGGACGATAGTGAGCATGCTTCGTTGCCATGGGAACATGAACATGTATTCATCTCAAAGCAGAAAGAATTCATTTCCACTCCTCTGGTATGTGGAGGTTTCCCACACTGTTCTTCAGGCACAGCTGTTTTTCCTAAGGCCACAGTGTGCTCCTCACCCATCCGTTGTTGCTCTCTCCTAGGTAGGTGTCCTGGTTCAATGTATGCAGTTGAAGCTTTCCCTACTTTGTAGGTGCAGCCAACATTCAGTCATGCCTCTGATGCCTTATTTGAAGTTTCAGTGACCTAATTATGAAGTAGGGAAAGCAGAAGATCCAATATTTTCTTGAGGTGAGGCAGTATGATGAGATGACAAGAAGTAGGCTTTAAAGTTGGGCATATTTGGCTCAAGTTCCCTCTCTGTCACCTATGAGCCCTATGACCTTGCAACAATATTTTTCTTCCTCTCCTGTGTCCTCATAGGTAAATTGGGATAATCCCAAGTTTACCAGGATATGGAAGGACTAAATTAAAGCATGTCAAAGTGTTTGGCATATTGCTCAACTGATCATTCTCTTTCATTCTATCTCCCAGCAGCCATTGAGAATCCTGAGAAGTTAGCCAGGTGGCTGACACACCCAAGGACAATTATCTAGAATTCAGAACTCTGGGCTATGGGCCCGGTCAACCTTGCACTGGTTGGGTGATATGTCACACAGGGTTCTGTGGTTGCAAACATCAGAAACTGATTTTGACCGATGTAAGCAAAGTGGAATTTATTACAAAGACACTGGAAGGTCACAGAATGGGCAAAAAAGATAGAAACCAAGGTGCTGAGCTGAGTGAGGCCAGGAGGTAGGAATAACAGGCACAGTTTTAGAGCAAAAATAGTGTGGTCAGGTTTGCTTGGTTGTGATGGATGAATTCTGCCCATCTCTGCAAGTGTCAGCAGAGAGCATCTGGAAGCAAGCATGGGTCACACACCTTTGCTCTGTGAAAAAGGAAGGAGCACTCTGGGACCCCTTCACATTTTAGTGAGAGGGCTGGCACCTGGATTAATGGCCTCACAGAGGAAGTGCCCAGTTGGGGAGAGAGAATTACTTAAAAAAGAAGTGGGGTGCTGTTGGGATGGGTATAAGATACTGGGTAGCTTAAGCAACAATGTATGCTCCTGTACTCTTGGACAAATCTCACTTTGGGCTTCTTTTATGAAAACAAGAGACTTGAACTAGATGACCTCAATGAACCTTTTGGTTTCTAATAGGACTATAATGATTAAATAGCCAACTCTTCTACTGGGAAGAAATATAAATTAGCATTATTAGGCTTCTGAGTTGTTCATTCTCCCCCTGAAACCTCCCAATTCCCCAATATACATAATTAATAACCAATATTTTCTAAAATTCTCTTAATCTTTAATAAAATTTGTCTACAGAAAATTACAGAAATTATAGCAAATGTATCTACCATTCATATTTTAAAAATCAACTTTACCAAGCTATAATTTACCATAAAGTAAAATTCACCCATTTGAAATATACAGGTCAACGACTTGACAAATATATATGCTCATGTAACCACCACTCTAATCACAATACAGAACATCTTTCCCGAAAGTTCTCTCTTGCCCATTTGCAATCAGTTTCTCTCCTCTCCTCCCACTCATCTCCTTGGGTCACCTCTGATCTCTAGCCTATAAATTAGTTTTGCTGAATGTGGAATCTCATATAAATGGATTATGTGATATGTACTCTTGTTTTTTGTTTTTTGGGTTTTTTTTGGCTCAGGGTGATGTCTGAGATTTGTTTATTTTGTTGTATCAATGGTTCATTCCTATTTATCACTAAGTAGAATTCCATTAGTTGAATGTACTCTAATTTGCTTATCCATTTGTCAGTTGATGGACACTTGGATTGTTTCCAGTTTTTAGCTATTATATGAATATTTCTGTTGTGAACATTTAAATACAAGTCTTTCAGACATGTTCTCATTTCTCTTGCATAAATACCTAGGAGTGAAATTGCTGGATCACAGGATAAATGTATGTTTAACTTTATAAGAAATGGCAAAACTGTTTTCAAAAGTTGTTACTACACTTTACTCATCACTCACAGCAATGTATGAGCTTACAATTGTTTAGCTCCTCGCCAACTTTTTAAAAGCCATTCTAATAAGTATGAAGTAGTTCCTCACTATACTTTCAACTTACATTTTCCTGAGGATTAATGCTGTTGAGTATTTTTCATGTGCTGTTAACATTTGCCAAATGTCAGTCAGAAATAAGGCATTACTTGGCATTCAAAATCCTTGTGTCTCTGTAATTCTATTCCCTTTATCCTTCTCTCCTTGGAGGTAACCGCCATTCTGTGGTTGGTGTATCTTTTCCACAAGCATGTTTAAAATTTTTATTAGCACATATGAATCCAAAATAGTATTCACTAATGTTTTTTGTGTGTGTTTTTAAACTTATACAAAATGTGTCATGCTGTATTTATTTTTTTGTGATTCACTTTTTTTCACATTATGTTTTTGAGGTTTATGTACATTGAACATGTAGAAATGGTTTTACCTGCTGTGTACTTTGCTAGCATTTGCATATTTCAGTTTATCCCTATATCAGGGAACTTTAGGTTATTATAAACAATGCTGCAGTGTTTATCCTTGTGTACAGTATCTCCTAGTACACTTGTGTGAGTGTTTCTCTGGGGCTAGATACATAGAAGGAGAATCTCTGGGTCTGAGTATGTATGTACCTCTGGATTTTGCTGATTAGTGTAGTGCCACAGTGTTTTTCAAAGAGGTTTTGCAAATATATATATGTAGATATACTGCCACCCATAGAGTATTGGAATGTTCATTCCCCTTGCCAGCACATCAGACTTATTTTTGCCATCTGAGGGTGTAAGATATTGCTCCTCAGATTTAACTCTCTTTGCATTCCTTTTATTGCTGTTTGAGGTTGTGTATATTTTTATATGTGCATTTGTCGTTCGGATCTCCTCTCCTGGGCTATTCGTACTCTGCTCACTTTTCTACTGTGTTGTGTTTTAAATCATTGCTTTATCCTCTCATTTTTATGGTGTATTTTGTTGTGCAGAAGTTTTCAAGTGTAATCTAGTCAAAGGTATTAATTTGTTACTTTATAGATTGTATTTTTTATGTCTCATTTTAGAAACTTCTTATACGGAGGTCATAAGATGGTCTAAACTACTTTCTAAATGTTTTAAAGTTTTGTGTTTGACGTTCAGATCTTTGTTCCACCTGTAATTTCCTTCTATTATTTACAGTAAGGTAAGGGCCCAATTCTATTTTTTTTGAAGTCACCTATAATCCCATTACTATTTTATTTATTTACTTTTAAAAAATTCATCCTCTCTTCACTGATTTGATGGCCACCTTTGCCATATGTTCATACATGTGTGGTTTTTTTCTGGGCTCTTTTGTTTCATTAGCCTGTTCATCTGCTCACTTTTTTAATTATTATAACTTTATAAGAAGTTTTATGCTGTGATGAGAAAAGTCCTCATTCTTCTTCAAACTTGTCTTGGGTATTCTTGGCTCTTAACTATTTTGTTTGAATTTTAGATCAGCTCTTTGAATTCTATGAACAAATCTGTCAGGATTTTGTTGAAATGACAGTGCATTCTGAGATTAATTTGGAGAGGAAAGGCTCATTATGGGTATTTGAGCCTTCCATCTAGAAATAAATTATATCTGCCTATTTATTTATGTCTTCTTTAGTGTATCTCAGTATAGTTCATCTTTTTTTTTTCATATAAGTCTTATACTCTTCAGTTATATTACTCACTGCATACTTACAGTTTTGTTGCTCTTATGAATGACACCTTTAATTTTTCTTTTCTTTTTATCAAAGTAATAGAATTTTAAAAAGTAGTGCATTTCTCCACCTCACTCCATCCCAAAATTCTTTTCCTTAAAGGCCACCACTTTTAACTCCAGAGCTTTATCTCCATTTTTCTAAGCAGTATGTTTACACTGTAATTTCTTATCTCCCACCCACCTCCTAGTATCACTCCTTGTCTATTGAACTTATTATAGAAAATTAGAAAGTTAGACCTGGCTCTCTTACCATCATTCTATTCACCACCACCCCCACCCCTGGCATGTGCATATTCCCTTTCCTCACTCCCAAAATAGTGACACCATAGGGTTTGGTTATATCAGAGACTGGTGTTTACATTAGTATGCCTGTGTAAATTAATTATATATAGCTGAGCTACTTATTGGTTCCTGCTTCTTTGATAGGACAATTTTTTTTATTTTCCCTAGTTAACTAAAAAATGGAAATAAAAACAAAAATAGCTGTTTTTGTTTATTATTATTTGCTAGTGTACTGGTGTTCTTTGTCTCTTGCACCAGTTCTTTCCCCAGGCTCTTCACCAGACCTGTAAAAGTTCTCCTGACTACTGTCAAAACATGAAGTAATTTGTCAGGGCTGTCTTCCCCTGGTGATAGAAGAAATCTATTTGCTCTGGTTTGGTCTGGTTCAGGTTGATGATCAGTTGTCATCTTGAGATCATCCTTTACCATCATCCCATTACTTTCCTTTGTTTCTCTTCTGCTTTTGGCCTTCTCTTGGGTCTGACATTTTCCTCTTTCTTGGTTTTCTCTCTCGTTTTGTTGGAACACACCCTTCAGTAACTTGCTGGGAAGGAAGTGGGTCTGATCTTAAACTTGTTGTATGTAATCGTTTGCCTAATTGTCCCATTTTCATTAAGACTTGTCCCTCTGTCCTCTAGGTGTTCCTGAATCCAGGAGTTCTGAACTTGTTTCCCTAGATAGTTGGTCTGCAACTTTCTCCCATGTGGGATACGGGGTGTCACTTGGCAGCCAAGGGTAGAGAGTGATCTGAGAAGCAATTCCCGCCTCCTTTTTAAACTTCCACCTTGGAAATATCTTGTGCCTCTGAGTCTTTCTGAGCCCCTTCCTAAGTTCTGCTTTGTAGATTGGCTTGTACTTATTGATATCTCTCAGAAGGCATACAGATTTCAGTTTTCTCCTTTAATGCTGAGTCATTACCATTTATCCATTTATTTTCCATTGTCCAAAATTTTGTGGATATGTCTCATTTATTGTCAATTGTTATTTCTTTTTTTCTTTTTATCCTTATGTCTTTGTACCTATGCTTTTCCCAGTCATTTCTAATGGAATTTCAGGAAAGCATGGAGATAAATGACTTATTTTAGTCATCCATTTTAACCATAAGTGTAATTTATGATTGTTGCTGATATTTAGGAATACTGCTCATTTTTATAAATAGATCTTGAACTTTCTTATTCTGATAGTTTGTAGAATTTCTTGGATTTTTTGGGTAGTCAGGTATATGAATAAGTCAGCAGGTTCTTTCTTTGCAATCCTTATATTTTTTATTTATTTTTATTAACTGTACTGTGGTATGGGATCTTCAGTACAGATTTGAAAAGAAGCAGGGGTGGTGAATAGCCTTGTCTTATTTCTTACTTTAAAGGAAGAAAGTCTAGTGTTTTCCATTAAGTATGAAGTTTATTCTAATTTCTGATAGTTACTATTTATCAGAAAAAGAAAATTCTGTTCTACTTCTAGTTTATAAGTTTTAATCACAAAGGGATGTTGAGTTTTGTCAGATACTTTTTATGCATCTACATTATCCTATTTTTTATTATAATTTTTTATGCAGTGAGTTTAACTCGTGAGTTTTCTCATGGTTTAATATCTCTCCATTCCCAGGTTTTGCTAATATATATTTAAGAGTTGTGTAGTTATGCTCTGTGAGGTAGGCTTTAAAGTTTTGCTTATGTTGTTTTTCTTCAAAGGTTGATATCAGGGTATTTTTAAAGGAACTGAGTATTTTTCTCTCTATTTATGGAAGAGATTGCGTAAGTGTTGTCCCGTCCTTCAAGGTTTGAAAAAACTTGTCAGTAAAACCACATAGGCCTATTATAGTTTTTTTTTTTAAAGTAGATTTTAGACTGTTGGATCAATTCCTTTGAAGGTTACAGATCTATTCAGGTTTTCAATTTCTTCTTGAGTCAATTTGGAATTTGTTATTTTTTTGGAAAATGATTAGTGACAGGAGATAGCAAATAACCCTGTAGTTCTAAGGCTTGTGGGAAAATAGCACTTTCAACTGATTCATGCTCCCAACACCTTGGTGATAGGCGGGAGATCAAAGTTAGACCTTTCCAGTGTTTCGTATTATTCAGAAAGAGAAAAGAGCTATTGATTAACTTCATGCTTGAAGTCAAATGTACATGTTAAAAATGTCAGTGTGACCACCCAAGTTGTAGAAGTAGACCCTATAAACGCCAAGGGGATTAGGAGGAAGGATAAAGAAAATGCATCAATTCAACAGAAAGCAAGACAAGAGGGAGAAGAAAAAGCAAAAAGCAAAAAAAAAAAAAAAAAACAAACCTGGTAAAGAGAGAACATGTCATGGTGATGCCCTTTCAACAAGGCCTTCTCCAAAGGAATCTTCTTGGATGGACCCTCTGGTTTTTCCCTTAGCACCACACACATCTGTCACTCTGTACCGTGCCTGCCTCTCTGCCATCTTTTTCACAGGAGGCACATTCTTCCTGGGACCGGGCTGAGTCACTTATCTGCTTATTGTCAGTGCCTGACATATAGCAGGTACTCAATAAATGTTTGAATGAACATGATGAACAGATAAATAAATAAATGAACAGATGGACAAATAAATCCAGAAAGGTGATTCTATCAGGTTCAGTGGCTGCAGGGAGAAATTTAAATGTGATAGCCATGGTTGGTCCATGAGTTAGGTAGGGAACTGAGAAAGTACCTGCAGCCTTGTATTTGATTGGGGAAAAAGTCAGTGGGGCTAAACTGCAACTACCTGTAAATTACTGAACTGCCTGTGTAGCTGTTATGAGTTTGTTGAATACTGAGATTTACCTTGTGCAGGTAGGATAGCCTTTATGCTGCAAGTGAGTACTTCTCAAACAGACACTCACACAGTTCACCTGGGGTACAGATTCTGATGTAGGTGGTCTGGGGAGGGGCCTTAGTGCTGTGTTTCTAACAAGCTCAATGCTGCTGGTCAATGGACCATGCTTTATGTAGCAAGGCTTCCAGCTGTCACCTACATTAAGGCTTTCCCCAGGTGCTTGGGGACAAGAGTGGCCTATACTTGGAGAATAGGCTCAAATGGAAACTGTTCTAACTTCCAGGTTTGTTACCAGTGAACATGAAAGAACCAAGCCCATGCTGGATGGGTAGGGAGGGGTACCTCTTCGCCTCAAACTACATGACACGAACAGGCCCATCCCCACCTCTGCAGAGGGCTCCTGGGACAAGATGAGTTCATTGAGCTACCAGCACAGTGACCACACTCTTCCTCATTTTCCTGTTTCTCAGGCTGAGCCACCTGGCTTGTTTGGACATGTTGCATACAGGGAAGCCCTCGTCTTTGAGATTCACATGTCACTTGTCACTGTTCTCTGGCCCCACCACACTTTATTTGTACAAACAAAATCCCATTTCCTTGCCTTGTTCCTGCAAGCCTTTGCCTTGCTGTCACTCTGGTCTCCTGGTGGGGAGATCTCCTCTTCTGTTTCTTTCGTGCTGCCTTCCCTGGGCGAGATGGAGGCAGCTTTGCTTTGCACATTCAGAATGACGACACTGACTAGAGAGTGATGACATTCCGACACCCACTTTCTTCTTAATTTTTAGCCCTCACTTTTAGATAAATGACACAGATCCAGTAGGCAGTGTCCCAAAGTTCAATTAAGCCACTAATGCACCAGTCCTGGGGCCAAACTGACCACAGGCACCAGCTGGTTCCCAAGCCTCTTTCCCTGGGTTTCTTGTCACATCTCAAAATGGTGCTGGCAAGTGGTTCGTTCTGTTCTTTTCCTTATGTTCACATCGACTCCTGTGGAAAGAAGGCTTGTGGACAGAAGGATCATTCTATCAGTAAGTGATGGAACTTGGAGTGTCTCTGGGCATGCATAGTCTGGCTCCAGGGTTTTACAGAAAGTGTATTTTAAGCCAGAAGAACCTCTTACACAGCAGGAAAATCTGAGGCTTGAATGTCTTTCAGGACTGTCCCTAGACCTTAGGCAGGGGAAGCCTGCCTAAATACTTCTCCAGTGCACTCCTGAACCTTGGCAAGCTTTGTCCTTTTGCTTTTCCTGGATGGGCAGAGGCGATGCAGCCCTGAGAGAAGACCTCACCAGCTCTGCATCACCTCCGGAGATGCTGTGGAATAGACTCTGGTTAAAGTGGGGCTGCTGACAGGGATTTCTGCACTGGTTTTGTGTTCAGTGGCCCCGCCTTACCTGTCTGGCCCAGACACTAGACAGTCCAACAGTCTTCTAACTTTGACCAAACAGGCTGTTGGACTGGCTCATGTCTAGGCCAGGCAGGTAATGGCACCTATGAGTCAGGCAAATGTGCTTTTCTTGAGGCCACAGAGACATTGGTACAGCCATTCTGGCTGTACGTTGAATCACCTAGCAAGTTCAAAAGGCCCCCAAGCTCCAGGACCCTCCCCAGATATCAGTTTAATGAGTCAAGGTATTTCTGGGTGATTCTAAAGTTCTCCAGTGATTGTCAAGAGCAACCAGAGTTGAAAACCACTGAATTAGAAAATGGTGGGGAAGGGGACAACGTTTCTCCTCATCCCCTCAGTAGGAACTTCAGTACAACCTTCTTGATTTTTCAAGAAACAATCGAAATCTTTGTTATTTCATGGGAAATTTCCTGGTTTTTATATATAGGTAACTCAGTTGACTATTTTTCAAATGTCTTTGGGCCAAGCAATGCAAGGGGGCTGGATTCAGCCCATGATCCAGCCTCTGGCCCCTGGTCTACATATGGGGGAAGCCCTCGCCCCTCTGACACAAACTCTAGTTGGGCTGGGTTCTACCTGTCTGGTAGTTCTCTGCACATGAGTGTGCAGAAGTTGGCCTTCATGCTCCCTGCCTTCTGCCCTTTTCCTATTTTTGTTCTTGGCCCTAGACTCAGAGCCCAGCTCCATAAAAATGTTACTGAGCACAGACCTTGGGTGATTCGTATTATTCTATAACAGCCCTATGGCATGTATATTATTTTGGATCCCATTTCTGAAATGTGAAAAGTCACTTGGCCAAAGGGATGGTGGAAATAGGACTCAAACCTGGGTCCGTTTGCTTCATAAACCCTACTTAGAGTTCTTCAGTGCTCCTCTGGCCTGATGCCTGGGAATACCCCACCAAATGGCCTTTGAGTGGGACCTTCTGACTCTGATTGGGTGGTTCCTCAGAGCCTGTGGTTGGGCTGGACCAGAGGGTTATGTCGTGTTGAGTAGGGGTAGGGAAGTGGGACTCTGGAATGGAGCCCCTATTTTTAAGGAAATGATCCATTTCTGACTCTTGTATGCTCTCCGCTTCCCATCTCACCCCAACTTTTTAGATTATGACATGCCTATAGCTTCTGCCCCTTTCTCCCTAGTCTCCTCTTGATTTTGGAACCAGGCTGGCGGGATGGCATCTTAGCTCATATTGTTTTTCTCTCAAAGGTCAAGCCAGTAGCTTGGCCAGCTGAGTGGAGCCTATAGAAGCAGAAACTAGGAATGAAGGGGGAGCAAGGATCCAGGCTGGGAGCCGAAGAGGCTGGAGAACAAATGAGAGTGAAAGGGGTGGAAATAGCTGGCACATGCCTGAGGACACGGGATGGGGCATGGGGTACATAGGAAGTGAGGACCCCTGCTTTTCTGTTGCCTGACTAGTGAGCCAGATGGGGCAGGTTTTTGTAGCACATATGGTATAGTGTAACATTTCCCGACAGACCATGCAAAGATGGGCTTAGATGATCTATGGTCAAGGCTTGCAGTACCACTGAATCACAAAAAAAGAAGGGGTTTCCTTTTGCAGCTCTCTCTCCATGCTCCCAATTCTGTGAAGGAGAAAGTTTTCCGTGGTGCTGGGTGAGACGGGCCTCAGCAAGTTGCAATATCTAGCTAGCACTGAATAAAGTTGTTCAGTTTCGTTGCAGTTATTTTTGTGCTCACTGCATATTTTTGGCAAATGTTACTATTTTTCCATTCAGAGGATACTATAATGTTTTCTGAGAAATAAGGGTTTTTTTTTTTTTAAGAGAAAAAGTCAACAAAACAAGTAAACAAAAGAAAAAGTAGTATGATATTATGTTGAAAATGATAATGGTGGTCAGTAAAAGACAGTCTCCCAGGAAAAGGTGGGTATAAAGGTTAAAGGTCAAATAGATCAGAGTTCAAGCCCATTAACAGTAGGACTTCGGGCAAGTCATTTCACACCTCTAAGCCATAGTTGGCTGTTAACTATGACTAATATGTTATGAACATTAATATTAATATTCATTTAATACTTAATTAAATTTATGTCATGTGCTTAGCCCAGTGATGGACACAGAGTGATAGTAAGTGGTTGTCGTTATTGTATGAGGTGTATTTCAACCTGAAATATTGCACTTGGAGGCTGGTGTTCCTGGGGAAAAGTGCTGACAATGAGCACAGGCCAGCCATGGATGGGCCTGCTTTGTGAGGGCGTGAGCTCTCTTTCAGCTCAAGTGTTTTAGAGTCTTGTCACCTGTCTAGGATTTGGTGGCAAGAATTTGCTACAGAATGAGCCAGACAACAGGGGAGGTCCCTTCTAATGAACATTCTACAGCCAAAGTGCAGAAACAGTGAACACAGCAGGCCTGAGAGTGCTCTCCTTACAAAGCCTTGCTTGCAATGTTGGCCCAGGTCTAGGAACTTGAATTTAGGGAGGGTTCCCACTATTCCCTAACCAATAAGGTTCAACTGTTCATACAAACAATAGAGTTTATTGTTTTCTTTCTGGGGCCTGCAGTTGGGGTACATGATAGGCCAAGGGTGCCTATGGGGCCAGCTGCCAGTGAAATCCCTGGGCACTTCGTCTTTGAGGTTTCCCGGTAGACACTTCCCACCACTGTCACAGCTCACTGCTGAGGAATCAAGCTCAGCCTGTGTGACTGCAGTGAGAGGGGAATGCTGGAAGCTTGGGCTGGGTTTCCTCAGGACCTCGCCCAGACACCTTTTCCCTCTGTTGCTTTTGCTTTGTTTCCTTTTGCTGTAGTAAATCATGGCCTTGAGCGGGACTACATGCTGTGTCCTGGGAGTCCTCCTAGTGAATCACCAAACCCAGGAGTGGTCCTGCAAACCTGACACAGCCAGTCTCTGCCTTCAGCTCAGAAGAGACCCAGGGCTCCATTGGCGGTTTGAGCAAAAGGTCTCCTAGTGTCAGACTGAGGAAAGAGGTGTGAGGGGGCTGATGCTGCTTCTGGGAAGAGTTAACCAACAAGAGCAGATGGGGAGCAGCCACCTCTTAGGGGTGCTTCCGGGATCTCACTGAGCGTCTCACAAAGCAGATTAACAGGCTAAGGAGGCACAGGTGGATGTTTTTATGTGCAGCTTTGTCTCAGCTATGACTGGTGCTAAATCTCTGAAGGACAGATCTCAGCCTCAAACTAGTTCTCGTTGAGGGACTGAGGTAAAGACCATTGGTTTGGCACCAGTCAGAGATACCACCGCTGGCCTCTTTACAAACATAATGTGACCACACGTAAGGGGTCATCGTCAAGATTAAGGAATGTTGGTTATCAACTTCCCTCCAAGGTATCCGACTCAGTTACAGAATCAATGTCTACTAATATGGGTCTCTCTTCAGACTTCAGGAGGTGGTTCCTTATCTCTGATGCTAGCCACTGGGGACCTGGGTAGGGCAGGACATGGAAAATGTCTCAAAGAGCCGTCATGATCAGAGGGTCACATAGGCAGACATCACTGGCTTGAGGCTGGTGGGGCAGTGGCTTGGTTGTTCTGTGCAGGTCTCCAGGGAGGTGTTTGGCCAGTCTTCCTGCTGGCCTTTTTTTTTGTCTGATTCCCAGAGCCATTGGGGATGAAGGAAGGTGAGACAGAGGTAAGCTCAGAGAGGTGGGGCTTTTACCTACATGGTGGCATGGAGTTTGGATGAAAGTTAGACATAGGAGACTCCACTGACATATCCTGGATGTTTGGAACCACCTAGATTTCATCACATTTTGTAAAGGATGGTAAACTGTTGGGTGGGAGAAGGAGCTGTCACTCGCCAGCAGTAAGCAAGGGCAGGCCAATTTTAAGTACTTTCTGTGTGTTAACTCATTTAATTATCTCAGGGGGCATTGTTGTTTATTATTTCCATTTTCATGGGAATCCCCGATGTGTCCAGCATTCAGGTAACTTGCCCAGGAGAGCTGGATTTGAACCCATGCAGTTTGGCTCTCTAGTCCTTCTTTTTCACCACTACAGTATAAAACTTGACCTAGAAATAGTCCCTTCTGACTCTAGTATTCAGTGGCCCCCGAGTAGCCAGTCCAAGTAGATCATCGCCACCTTGCAGGATGACAATGACATCACAGGCTTTATGCACTAGTTATATGGCCTTAAAATAAATATGTAACTTTAAAAATGAGGCTCTTGGAGCATTTGCCTACACCACCTATGGGATTATCTTGGGTGCTGCAAGTGTTCTGGGAACCTCTGTGCTTTGGGAAACCCCAGCGTACTGCATTTCTTCACAGTTCAGGTCTGCAGACCATAGCGGAAGCTTAGATGTTCGGTTTTGATCACAATTTTTTCCCTAGAGCTGTTTCTACCCTGTGTCTTGTGTGTGTCCTGACATACCACTTCCACATGGCAGGTGTGGGCTTTGGGGTGTGGTCAGAGCAGATGGACTTTCTCCCGGCTGCTTGAGTCCTCTGTAGGGGTGGTAGTGGCAGATCCAGGTCCACCCTGACACACTTGTAGGCATGGCTAGCCTCTGTCCTTCCAGTGGTGGGGTTTGGGGAATACCCCCTCTGCCTCCTGTGGTAAGCATCTGCATCAGCAAGTTCCTGTTTTCTCCAGCTGGTGGCCCTTCCCTTTCCTTCTCTCCCATGCCTCTGGCGTGGACCACACCCCAAGAGACCAGAGCTCCCTTTACAACAGCTACAGGTCAGAATCAGTTGAATGGTAAGAAACAGCCTCAGCTGGACTTGGCTTCCTGTCATCCTCTCTTGCTCTTCTTTAATATCTCTCCCCACCACCTGCTTCTACTCACTTGGGGAAATTGGAGTGCATGTGGGGAAGTAGTCTAATTATTCTCGTCTTACTTTGAGGTCCAATTACCTTTTACTCCAAGCAGACAGGCCCCTGACTCAAGCTCCCCAAATGTCCCTGAGCAGACCTGCTGGGGCTGCCAGCCCTGTTCAGCTGTGCTCGGCACTCTAGTCTCTTGCATATCTTCTACTCTGAGCCCATTTTTCTGACACTCTTGTTATTTCTTCTCTCAGTGCCATACAACTTGCTTAGTTGGTCCCTGTGATACTGTGGAGCCCCAGCCAGGCAGATTTTGCAAGGCATCAGTGCTGGGAAAACTTCCTCAGGTGTCCTGGACTTGACCTCCAAAAGAGGATGGGGCTGAGAGACTGAAGAGAAAGGCTGAAAACTCCAAAATAAACAGTTTCTTAGGGGAGCTTATGGACAGAAGCAGTCTTGGGTGACAGCAAGATGGCAGATCTTTGAATGGAAAAGGGAATAGGGGCTTGATATATAAAACCTCCAGGAACACAGGTGGCTTGTAGCCAAGTGGCATGTGCTTGTTAAGAGCTATATATTCCAACGCAGTAAACAACTTAATGGGCCTACTTATTTATAGAAGAACATTCCTTTCAGGCGATAAGTACCCTCCCCTCTCCCAGGTAAACTGGCTGTCACAGAGAGCAGCTTCCTTTTTAAGATGACAAAGGTCACGTCAAGCACCATAAGTCATTTTGCCTAACAATCGGAGGTATAAATAGTGGCATGTCTTATCCACATCCACAATAATGGTCTGAATTGGACCGATTTGGGGCAGCTGGTAATGTTTCTCAAAGATAGGTTTGCATCCTAATCCCAAGAATTTGAGAATATTATCTTCTTTTGAAAAAGGGTCTTTGCAGTTAATTAAATCAAATATTTTGAGATGAGATTATCCTGGATTATCCAGCAGGGCCTAAATACAATCCCAAGTGTTGTTATAAAAGGGAGGCAGAGAGAGATTTTACTACACACAGAAGAGGAGTATGATCAGGGAGGCAAAGATTGGAGTGATATGGCCATAAGCCAAGGAATACTGGCAGCCACCAGGAGCTGATAGAGGCAAGGACCCGATTTTCCCCTAGAATCTCTTGCGGGAACATGGCCCTGCCAACACCTTGATTTCAGTTTAGTGATACAGATCTTGGATTTCTGGCCTCCAGAGCTGTGAGAGAAGATATTTCCGTTGTTTTATGCTACCAAGTTTGTGGTAACTTTTTAAGTGGCCATAGGAAAGTAATACGTGGGGTGTTTGGAAATGCAGATATCTTTGGGAAAGGAGCTTACCAGCTAGTGTGGGCTGAAGAGAGGGCCTGAATCTCCGAATAGTCTCCAATTTATGTTCTTTAGGCTTTTTTTTTTTTTTTTGTCATGGGTATTATACTGTGGCCTTTAGGAAAGGAACATTAGGGCTTTTTCTAATTAATACATGTTACAGAAATCCCACTCAAACTGGCTTCAAACAAAAATGGAATTGATAGGTTGGTGTAACTGAAACATCCCCACGTGTCAGCTTCAGACGTAGTTTTATCAAGGGGTTTTACAGTGTCAGTATAATGTAATGTCCCTCTTTGCCTTCCTCCTTCTCTTCCTCACCAGCCCTTTTTCTTCTGCATTGACTCCATTCTCAGGGAAGTTTTTCCTGAAAGGTGTTGGCAGCTTCAAGCTTACATCCTGTCATAATACTACTTCCTTTCTTCAATAATTCCAATAAGAGCCCAAAGATTGAGCCTCAGATGACTGACTTGGGTCACCTACTCATCCCTTAACTAGTCCTATGGCCAGGGGATGGACTGTACTCATTGGAGAGGTGGGGGCCACCTGCCCTACAAGCCATGATGACTGAGTAAGGCAGGAAAGATACTTCCCTGAAGGAAAATCAGGGTGCTCTCACTAGAAGTAGGAATGCATATGGCTGGGAGGCAGGCACACACAGCAAATAGCTACCACAAGCCTCTTGCAGTTCCTGGTGACTGCTGGCACTCCGTGGCTTGTGGCTGCATCACTCCGATCTCTGCCTCCCTGATCATACTCCTTCCCTTCTGTGTATAGTAAAATCTCCCTCTTATCAGGACATTGGGACTGCGTTTAGGGCTCAGCTGGATAATCCAGGATAATCTCCCCATCTCATAATTTTTAGTTTAATTATATCTGCAAAACCCTCCCCACCCTCCCACTCCACCTCCGCAACCCACAATTAAATAATATTTTCTGCTGGCCTAGTGGTTCCTGAGGCCGGTCAAACACCTTTGGAGCCCACAGTGGTTTGCAGGCCACCATATTCCCTGCGGTGTGCTTGGAAATGCCATATCATGCCATTGTGGCTTTCGCTCTGCCACAAGAATCCCGAGAAAACGACCCGCAGCCCCACACAATGCAGGAGATGAAGAAGCCACAAGAAGTCCCAAAGGTGGATGAGTGAGAGTGCCAAGAAGCTGCAATAGCAGCTGCTGCTGCCGGACCCTTGTATTTGAAAATCTCATTATCAAAGCATCTTTGAACTTCAGTTGGCATTCACGTGACTCATGTTAGATCTGGTGAAAGCTATGTTTGGGAATTGGAAACGGGAAGTGAGATGAGCAGTGCTGCTACAATGGGGCTCTCTTTGGCATTGGGCAAAGAGGGCAGTGACTCACTGGGGGGATAGAGCAACAAAGAAACTGCTGTGGCTACATGAAAAAAGCACTTCCTCCATCCCCTGGAAGTTGGGGCCCTGGGCCAGGGTGTCCTGAAGGAACATTTGGCAAAGGAGGGTGACCAGCAGTTGAGCTGTGCTTGGTGTTGGTCAGGAAGCTGTCACAGTAAGCAGGTTAAAGGAGAGGTAACACATTGGGAGTTTTGGAGCTAGATGTGTGAGCTCTGCCCTCCTTCTATGTCACTGTTAAAGGTATGACCTTGGGCTTGTCCCCTGACAGATCCTCAATACTATCTGGGGTCCAGTGCCAGTGCTGCCTCTTACTAGCTGTGAATGCACACACATACCTGGGGCCAGCTACTAACTATTCAAACATCAGTTTCTTCCCATGTAATGTGTATAATTATAGCACCTACCTCACAGAGGGAGGGTGAAGATTGAATGAGTGAGTGTACATAAACGGATGAGAACAGTCAGGCACGTTATAAACATCACATACGTGTTTAGTGCTGTGGTTGTAATTTTGTGAAAATGGAGACAATTTAAGGTAACCTGCCTTCAACATTGGTGTGAATATTAAATGAGGTAATGCACATAAATGTTTAGTGGGGCCTTACCATTCTCTCCTCATTGGATTTCAGCTCCCTGTGTTCAAGGCCCTTCTCTGTCTTATTGGTTGTTGTGGTTTCTGGGTCAAGAAGGGGGTCTAGTGCATAGTGATGCACAGCAAGTGTTTGTTGGATGGACCAGTGAAAAAATGCATGTGTTCTACAGGCGACATCTTTACGCAGGTGGTCACAGGCCCTAAAGTATCTCAGACATTGTGTCAGCGCTTCTCTAGCACAATTGCTTCCATGCTTTGGGGAAGAGATGTGGCTTTGGCAGAAAATACTGGATAATTTCAGCAGAGAAGTTAAATAAGCCTTGCTGTGCCCAGCAGAGATTGTGGGATAGTGTGGGCTTGCCTGGGGTGTAAGGAACAGGGACATGTGAGTGAATCCGAACACACTTGCATCCATGCATGCATTAGGTACCAGTGTGGCTCTGCTCATCAGTGTGATGGAGGGGGAGGGAGCAGGGACTCTTTTTGTCAAAATAACAAAAAAGTAGTATTAGCAGGCCCTGCCTGCCTGTTCCTGCAGGAGAGTCCCCAGAAACCACAGAGTCACCCTCTGCTGTCCCTGTTGACCCACTCTGGGAAACCGAGCCACCAAACAGGACCACAATTCAGGGCGGGAGAATCTTTGCTTGGGGACCATCCTTGACAGGGGGATAGCCCCCCGCTATCTTTAGGGATGGACAAGGCCTCCTGAGCAGCCATCTTCTCCCCCAGGCAGCCCTAGCTACTGCAGACCTCACCCACAAAGTGCAGGGCTCCCCTGGGTACCCACAGGAGCCTGGGGGCAAGAGGGCATTTGGTGTGGGAGCCGAGATCTTCAGGGTCATTGGGGATAGTAGTCTGCCAGCCGTGGCTCAGTGCCCTGGGTGGGGGTGGGGGTGGGGGGAGAGAATAGGGATGTGAGCAGCTCTGGATGGCTAATTCAGGGATTTCTAAGACCAAAAGGCAACCCCCAAAGGCAGCAAAGCAGAATCGGCCTATTATTGGAACTTATTCGCGTAAAGAAATTTAAATGATCTATGTTCATTATGTTCATGTGCCTTCTGTAAGCAAGATGCATTTTATATGTTTTTAACATCAGTGTATATTTTCTTTGTATCGGATTATTTGAGAATGATTCTGGAACAGTTATAGAATCTACTTTAAAATATTTAATAGCATGGTAAAAAGATTCCTCCTTAACTGTGGATCAGAGCTTCTCTGTGATCTCCAAAAGTCTTACGGTTAACTTCTCTGCGGAAATAGACTAGACCAGCAATCCCCAACCTTTTTGGCACCAGAGACCGGCACTCCTATGAGACTCTGATGCCTGACGATCTGAGGTGGAGCTGAAGTGGTGATGATGCTAGTGCTGGGGAGCGGCTGCAAATAGAGATGAAGCTTTGCTTGCTTGCCAGCCTCTCACCTCCTGTTGTTGGCCCGGTTCCTAATAGGCTACAGAATGGTATCTATCCGCAGCCCAGGTATTGGGGACCCCTGGACTGGAGTTAGGATCACCAGGAACCAACTAAGACCTGCTCAGTGTTAGGCTGTACCAGGGTTTCTCAGCTTCCACACTATTGACATTTTGGGCTAAGTAACTCTTTGTTGTGGGCAGGTGGTCCTGTGCATTATAGGATGTTTAGCAGCATCCATGGCCTCTACTCACTAGATACCAGTAGCCCTCTGTGGTGGACACAGTAATGACCCCACCCTCCAAAAAAAAAAAAAAAGATGTTCACATCTCAGTCTTCTGGAACCTGTGAGTATTAGGTATATGGCAAGGAAGAATTGAGGTTGCACATCAGCTGACTTTGAGATGGGGAGATTATCCTGGACTATCCAGTGGGCCCAATATAATCACAAGAATCCCATAAGTGGAAGAGGAAGACAGGAGAGAGAGAACCAGAGAGATGGCAGCGTGAAGAGGACTTTACCCACCGTTGCTGGCTTTAAGCACGGAGGAAGGGGCCACAGCCAAGGAGTGCAGGCAGCCTCTAGAAGCTGGAGAAGACAAGGAAACAAATTCTTCCCTAGAGCCTCCACAGGGAATGCAGCCCAACCGAGACCTTGATTTTAGCCCAGTAAGACCTATTTCTGCTCTATTGAACTCTCAGGTAATAATTTTGTGTTGTGTTAAGCCACTGAGTTTGTGGTAAATTATTACAGCAGCAATAGGGAACTGATGTACCAGCTCACCTCTCCCACCCCTACTGTGACAACTAGCACATGTCTTAAGACATTGCCATATGTCCCCTGTGGGGCAAAATTGTTCCTGGTTCAGAGCACTGGCTATGTGGAATGCTATATTGTTTACCTAGAAACTGGAGAGGAAACAGTTTCTCAGTTCTGATGAGAATGAGGCTGGGAGTGGGCATACCTGGTATGGCTGGCTCTGTGAGGAAGAAACCACTGGTATAAAAGGGGGTGAGTGCCACAGCTGCTACCCCCCACTCCCCTCCCAGAGGCTCCTGGAGCTGTCACACTGTCATTAGTGGCACAGTATTCCTGTCAGTGCTTGTGCATAATTGAGTGAAACTAGAAAAGAAGCTGAACCATCTTCAACTGCACCATAAAAGAGAATATAAAAACTCAATAAAACACTGAAATGTCAGCTGAAGCAGCATTGCAGGCAGAGACCTCAGCAAGGAGGGTCAGCACGCGGGCACCGCTGGCACTGTTTGTAGGAGTTGTGGGTGGGGAGGAGAGGCTGGGAGCCCAGCCTATGCTGGGGGCCACCAAGCCTGGGCTCTCGTCCAGACATACAGTCCCCTGGTTTCTGGACCCAACCCCAATGCTGTAATTCTGTTTATTTTGCCGAATATGAAATCCATATGGTTCTGATTTCTTCTTTGTGATCCATCATCTCTGTGTGGCTTCAGAGCCAGAAACCATGCAAAGAAGCTTTGAAGTTGTTGTTCTGGGGCAAGTAGGAAGTTGGGTGTTTCTGGGGTTCACTGGGACAACTACATGGTTCCCATTGAATTTGAGTAGTGCTCCAGGAGTCGAGAGGGAGAGGTAGACTGGCGTGGTTGATTCTTTTCATTTCAGGTGCCTCTGCCGAAACAACAGGTGGTTCCATGTGATCTGCTGGCACGAGGTGGTCAGATGGAATCCTGGCCTTTGGCTCTTCCCTGCAGGGCAACAGATGGCCGTACTTGGGGGCAGACTAAAAGCAGAGGTCAGGAGAGACAAGAAAAAGGAAGTCAGTAAACAAGTAGGATATGGAGAAAGATATTGCCTATATCTGTGGTTTTTTATATTAAAGGACCAGAATATTCTGTGATGGACTGGTCTGGCCAGACCTAATTGACATGTAGACTCCATTGGTTCCAAAATTTCAGCAAGCATTAGAATCACTCACCTGGAGGGCTTGTTCAAACCGACTGCAGACTTTCTGATTCAGAAGGGTTGGAGTGAGGGCGGAGAGTTTGTGCTTTTGAACACACTCCCAGATAATGCTGCTGTGGCGGGTCCAAGGTTGAGAACTATTGGTCTTGTACAAGAAGAGCATCTTTGTGATTAAAAGTTAGTGCTAGTAACTAATAGTTCTCAAGACTTTACAGTTTACATGTGAGGAACCCACTTTTGATTTGAATAATCCTATAGGGATATAGTAAAATACATCATCTGTAAATTTTCTTTTCAAGGTGAAAGTAGCATTTATTTTATTTTTTAGAATGTGATACAGTAAAATCAACTTTTGGGGGTACACAGTTCTATGAATTTTAACACATAGTATAGATTTATGTAACTGCCATCTCAACCAGGATGGAGAACTCTTCCTTCACCCCAGGATCCCGTCTCATGCTCGCACTCTGCATTCACATGCTCCCCACCCCACCCCTGTTGTGTCATCCCTTCCTACAGTTTTGTCTTTTGAGGACATTGTATAAATGGAATAATGCAGTGTAACCTTTTGAGACTGGCTTCTCAACGTAATATCTGTGAGGTAGATGGAGATTGTTGCATATGTGTGAAGAGTTCCATCCCTTGTGTTGGTAAGTAGTAGTCCATTGTTATGGATGTACTGCCATTTGTTCGTCAATTCCTTTTGATGATCTTTTGGGTTATTCCTAGTTTGATATTATTATGACTAAAGCTGCTCTGAACATTCATGTATAAGACTTCATGTGGACATATGTTTTTATTTTTCTTGGGTAAAGACTGAGGAATGGGATTGCTGGGTCATATGTTAAGTGTATGTTTACAGGAAGCTGCTCTCCAGAGAGGCTGTACCATTTTCTCACCCCACTGGCAGTGGATGAGAGTTCCAGTTGCTCTGTATCCTTATCAGCGCTTGGTGGTATCACTTTTTAATTTTGGTCATTCTAGATCATGCTTGATTCTAAGATGTGTACATGAGTCTCAAAAAGGCTCAGAGAGTTGTCCAATGCCCCTAACCTCTTGGGGGCTCCTTGAATACTGGAATCCAGACCTTTTGACCTGAAGGCTGTGAACATTCTGAGTGGTGGCTGTGTCGAACGAGAACTAGGAAACAGTAACTGCTGTGCAGTATTGGTGGCTCCAACAATATGGGTATATGTGGCAGGGCTAAGGCATGTGCCCAGGGACTAGGGAAACAAGAGGAAAGTAGAAAAAAGAGGTGAAAAAGGAGAAAAGGTACACATGCTAGAATCACAGAGATAGAAGGCACTAGGCTACTTTTTCATCCCTTCTTTTCTCCCCTTATTTTTAGGTCGAGTGTGGAGAGGCAAAACAGCCTGCTAAATGTCACTCAGGTCACTAACACCTCCCTGACTCTTCGTCTATGTGGGGGCGGGGGAGCAGTGGCAGAAGCCATCTTTGTTTCTAGAAGCATCCTTGGTAACAATACCAGGACACAGGCTGCTTCCCCTCGGTGCTTGAGGAGTAGAGCTTTTACAAATTGATGTACCTGGCCAAGATCGTCATATACTCCCTCAGTGTCTTGGTCTCGGGTCTGCTCCAGGCAGGAGTTGGCTTTAGAAAGGAACTTGTGCAGGAGGCCATGGCCACAGCTGAAACCGGAGCAGTGACTTAATGGGGAGGAGGAGGTTCATGGAAGGGAAGGATCCCTCTCTGGAGGCTGTCCCACCCACCCTGGAGGGACCAGGCGCAGCTGCCCTGGAAGGCTGTGGACATGCCTTACTGATTGCAGCATACTTCTCTTTCATTTTGAATATCATTTGTTTCGTTGCCACGGCAACGTCAAGTCTCTATTTTAATGCTAACCTGCGTGGCTGCAACTTTCTATATATAAATGCTGCTTTGCACAGTGAATTAGCTGATGCCACGGGGAAGCAGCGGATGCGGAGACGGTGGCAGAAAATGACCAGTGTGTCAGATTTGCAAGAGGGACTGCGGGGCTGAGGTGAGTTGGAACCAGGGGCTGTGCTGTCATCTTCAGGGCAGGTGCTCGAAGCTCATTGGAGCAGGATGAGAGTGAGGGATGGCCACTCCTGTGGAAGGGAAGCCTTTCTTGGACAGCCTCCTGCTGGTCAGGGCCTTGGCTCTGCTTTAGAGGGACTTCTGTTCCCCGACGTATTCCTGTCCTCATTCCTTCAGTGAGTCTGGGCTGCACGGGGACCCAAGGCTCTAGAAAGAAGAGCAAGCCACCCAGGCAGGGGTTGTATCTGAGGTGAGCTCAGTGCGTAGTCAGTTTTTCTTATTTCCTTTGGCTTATCTCAGTTCCCTGTTCTGGATCTTCACCTCCTGTTTTGTGTTTTCTTAATTCCTGAGTGTGGCCAGTCCCTGTTGGGGCCAAATGACTTCAAATGGTACAGGTAGAGCTCTTAGGAGAAGCCTAGAAGCGGTCTTGGTAGTCAGCAGGTTCAGATTCCTTGGGCTTTAGGTAAGGGAGAAACCCAGAGAGGTGCTGTATTCTGCCAGATGTCACACAGCCAGTCAGGGAGAAAGAGGGATGGGAACCAGGTCTGCGGGGATCTTCTGGCTCCTACACGTGTGCCACATATGTGCACGTCCTATCATGGAGTTAGGGCAGCTTGTGGGTATACACACGGAGTTACAAGGGCCATAGAGGAGGTGGTCCCCTCAGGATGCTTATTTCTTGTGTCACAAGTTGGGGGCAGTAAACTCAGGATTATATAACAGGCTTAGTTAGAAGCCATTTAGGTTTCTGGAAAGAGCTTGAAAGTTGGAGTCTAGAAAACAAATTCATGTGGATTCAGCCACTTCCTGTGTGACAATTGTGTCAGCTTTTCTGAAGCTCCATTTCTCCACCTAAGCACTAAGTATGAGAATCTTTTCCACCGGCATGTTGCAGAGAGTCAAGTCATAACCTGTGCGAACCTGTGCAAACCTGTCAAAGATGTTCAAGTCCTGATCGAGGGTGATACGTCTGAGGGCAGGGTGGTCTGGAAACCAGAAGACATCCTTATAGCTCCATTCCTCATGGCAGGGAGAGGGTGCCACCAGCAGCAGGGGAGTTTTCTGAGGATTGAGTTTCCCGGCGTGTTGTGAAACACAGTACAATTTTATCGTCGTTGAAAGTTTCATTCAGGCTTTCTCTCTTATGACATCTTTTGAGAAATATTTTAAGTGCACTGTCTCCAAGGGCTTGGGCCCTGTTCGTGAAAAGAGAAAATGTATATGATTATGATCTAAGTGCCTGTGAGTGGTGTATAGTCTGCTGGGGCTGGGAGAGTCACCTCCGCCTGAGCAGGTCAGGAAAAGTGGAGCTAAGGATTCCCTTATAGGAATTTCTGATTCTTATAAAGGGAGGTAAAGAAGGGGATGCTAAAAAAGATCAGGACTAGGCAAAGCGGTGTTTTCTGATCCTTGAATAATGAGTCATACCATGTATGTAATCCATGTTAACCAGCATAAAACTAGAATGGGAAGATAGCAGAGTGCATTGCATGTGGTAAGGTGATTATTGGCAACATCAAAATTTTGCTTTGTGTGTATATTGGGTTGTGAAGTAAAATGTGCTTTTTACTGTGCGTCAGATTTTCAAAAAAAAATAATAATAAGTATGAAGACTGCCGGCCTTAAGTGGTGACCAGATGAACTGGAAATCTCCTCTACAGGTAGCTGTGGATTTCCTTTCCAAAGCCTGGAAGGGGAAGGGCTCTTAGTGGGCAGAGCCCCTTACAAGCCTCATTTTGAGACGCCAATGTGCTGCAGCTTGCACATTGTGATAAGATAGGGATAAGGAGGCCAGCTGAGAAACATGAGGTCTGGGGACTGGAGGTGGCAGTCTCTTCTCCCAGGGCCTGAGGTCAGGAGAAGAGCTCCCTGTGGGAAAATCGAGGACGCCTGTGATTCTTACAATGACCGCCCTGTCACCCACTCTTCCCAGCAGCCCCAGAATGCACATTCCCATGTTCCAGAGCCCTGCAGGTTTGGATTCTGCACTCCTTCCAGGAGGGATGATCCACCCTTCCTCCCCATCAGGCATGCTCCAAGGTGCTAGCTTCCAGCTGTTCAGTCTCGCTACCCTATGGAAGTCTGCTTGCTGTGGCAGCTGTGGCAGCTGTGTCAGTTCACCTTTAGACCACATGGGTGTGTGTCTGTCCTCCCCAAGGCTGCTGTGCCTGGCTCACTTTCTCCTCAGCTGCAGAATCTCTGCTGATGTATCAGACTGCTTGGTGCATGGCTTTGCCTCTGACCACCTTCTCTGCCTCTGTCCCCACCTGTTGGTGCATGCCTCACTCCTTAAGTGGCTTCATTCAGCTTCCTCATACACCTCTTCCGTTTCTGAAACTTCTCATCAGCTGATAGCGTACCACATTCCCATAGACAGAGTAGGACAGATTTTCCAAGGTCCCTTATGCCCCAGAAACCTTGTTCTGTGCTTCCCTTCCAAGAAAGGTTATGTAGGCTGGGGTTCCCAGCTCTGGAGCTGACCACACATTTACAGCCCTTGGAAAGTGTGTGCTGACACCCTGGAAGCTGGTATCGAGTTGTACCCACAAGAAGATGTTGGTAGTAAGAGGTCTTAGCAAAAGGTTGGTTAGTAGGGGGCGGAAGTGCTAATTCATATTGCTTATGCAGATACCCAACAGTTAAAACCAGGAGTTGCACACTGGTGGCATGGAGCAGACTGTGTTTTTTGGTTGTCATTGTTACTGCATATTTTGTTTTAATTGCTCCCCATAGTTTTATTTAGAAATCTTTGAGTTGGTTGTGAACATCTAAAAATCAGCGGATTCACATTAAAAATTCAGATTTCCAGCTTTTTTTGCAAAAACGGGTAGCTTTGGCAGCACTGATCCTTCCATCTTGCACGGCTGTAATATGCTGATGATGAGCGGTGGGTTTTTCAGTTTTCCACAGCCCCCACCCATCTCTGCTGTTCTCTAGCACTGAGACCTGTAATGGAACAGTTGCCATTATTCTTTTGATGTGTGATTTTTTTTCTTATGGTTCGGGAAATGTGAATGAAATATATCCTGCATCTATGTCTATGAGAAGAGAGAAGATAAAAGGGTCATGTTTTTCAAGAAAGTGTTCAAAAGTCTTTTTCTTTCTGAAAATGAACTTATCATTCTCCTAAAGATTAGTTTTCTAGGATCAAAAGTAGAACAGACTCATTTGTTTCTCCCTCAAAATCAGTGGTTCTTAAAGTGCGATGCCTGAACCAGCAGCAGCATCACTTGGGAATTTTTTAGAAATAGGAATTGTTGGGCTCCACCAATACCTACTGATTTAGAAATGTGGTGGAACCCAGCAGCCTGTATTCTGACAGCCCTCTGTTACAGCAGAGAGCTGAAGGCTGAGAACCACTACTCTGAGGCTCAGAACTTGGATAGGGTGCCTGTACCTGTTATTGTCACTTTCTAGCCTTTTAAAACTCGGAGGGGAAGGAAGGTGGGGATTCCCTAGCCCAAGAGTAGGAGTTAAGGGTTCCACTCATACTCTCTGGGCAGAGTTTCACGTGTGTTTCGAGGGCTACAGGAGTCCTGCCAGCTACAGGATCTCAGCAAATCCCAGTCCCTTTCTGTCCAGCCACTGGTTATTCAGCACTTCCACCTGTGGGTGCCATCAGTGCAGCAGTTGTCAACAGCCTTCTAAGGTACCTTCGGCTGTCCTGGAGAGAGAGATGATTACCAACTCAGCTTCCTGTGAAAGAAACAAGCAAGCTAGAGAATTGAATCACTTTGAGAAAGATCAGGTTGGTGGCTCAAGCTTATCAAAGATAACCAGACATTCATGGGCTGGTTGTCCTTAAGTGAAAATAATATGCCAGTTCCTTAAAAACATATGGGTAAAAACCAATCACATATGAACATTTCAAGTCTAGCATTGGTAACTCAGACTGACATTGTCATATATGATCACTTGGTTTCTCTCCGCTTTCTTTTTGGGTAATGTGTTTAACTACTTTAGTGGGCAAGTCTGAGTGAGCCAAGAAAGTAAATTTTTTCTGAATATATTTACTTGGAGGACTGTAGGCCTGTCGGAGGCTTGTTTCAGAGACCCTAACCAAGCCACCAATGACCTGCCCCCGCTCTCGCCACAGCCCATTCTGTTTATTTGTGAATTGGGGACCCCTGAAAGCATTTCAGTATGTAAGACCCTCTCCTAAAGTAAAGTAGATAAAAAAGTGGGCAGTGCTTCTCTCTCTACCTTCTTGTCTCCTGTGCCTCCACTGCCCTCACTTTGGTACTCAGGTGACCCTGGAAAAGTAATAAACTCCTTGCTAAGTGGGCTGACTCCATTTATTCAACACATATTTATTTATTTATTGGGTATGCTTTCTGTGTCTGGGGACATATTTGAGTAGGACAGTGTTCTTGTTCTCAGGGAGCTCAGTTGACAGGGCTGAGAGCTGCTCATTATAGGCTACTCAAGCAATTACAACTATGGAGGTGAGGAGGGGACCAGCCCACATGGGAGAGAGGCAGACTGGGGTAGGGGCTGCATCTCCCCAGAGACAGCAAGAAGAAAGGAGCCTGGCCCTCGGACAGAGCAAGGTGGGTCCCTGTCCTTTCTGGAGCATCAAACCCAGGCTTCCAGATTTCGATCTAGACGGGAGCTGAGCTTCAATGCTGCCCCAACTTACTACTTCGTGTGGATGGGCAGAGGCTGACTGCTGGAGCTCCTAGATCTGCCAGCTCAGAAACAGAGCTGCTCAGTTACTCAGCTTGTGGTACTCAGTTGACATTCTTCTCAGGTGTCATTTTGCCTGTGGGTGTTGGTCAGGGCTCTTTGCTATGGAAATGACTATCTTGGCACTTTTCTTCTCTCCCCTGGCATCTCAGCCTCCAGTTAATAAAGCTCCTTACTAACAATCAGCTATTACCTTCTACCCTGTGAAATTGATAATTAGGGGCTTGGCTGGTTGGTCATGGCTTCAACTGTAACTTCTCGCTGGAGGATTTGCCTTTGGACAGAGGATTTCAGGACACACTACAGAAGCACCTCGGTTACGAATGGCTAAGGAGGAATTGCGCCAGCCTTGGACGTAGCACAGCAGGTTCAAACGGGTTCTCTGTCTTGTTAGTTGTAAGACTTTGGGTAAGACCTTGGAGTCTTCAATTATAAAATGAAAATAAGAGTACTTCTCTCCCAATGTTCTTGTAAGGGACAAATAAGCTACAGTGTGTACAAGGTACTGGCCCACGATAGTCCTTCAGCAATTAGAACAACAAAAATATCTAGTGGTAAAGTACAGGCAGTGTAATCGATTTAGCAGATTTTCAGTGGAGGAAAAAGAAACCTGACTCTTTGTTCTTCCTATTACCCAATTAGTCTCATTTTTAAGAGCTTGAAGTATGGGGGGCTATTCTCTGGGGTATCCTTGGTGATGGCAACAGAGTTCAAATGAAGGTGTACACAGGCTGCTCCAGGAAGGGGGCCAGGCAGCCAGGGCTTTGTTTTGCTTGGTTTGCAGCTCTTGTCCAGGGTCGTGTTGGTCTCTCAGTCTGGTTTGTGGGGGTATCACCAGCTTTCCAGCAGCCCCCAGGGACATGGATGTTTGGGGCTCCATGGGTTTTACTGGTCCCTTCTGATGATCTTCTAAATTTCAGCCTTCTCCACCAAGCCTAGTGATTCCATTTGACATGTTTTTTTTCTTGTTCCTTCTTTGAGCTCAGTATATGTCAGAAAAGTTAGAGTGTGTCATTGTAGAGAGGTGTTAGCCTGGACTGTTGGGAAAACCCAGGCAGTGCAACCTGAGTGACTCAGTGTTGGTGACCTCAGCGGAAGAATTTCCTCAAAGGTTGCTCAGTGATTTAATGAGATGGGAAGTATGGGGCAAAACTAATATTACTGAGTGTTGACCATCATTTTGGCCCTCAAATCTTTACAAGAATTCTATGAAATAGATATTTCCATTTTTACATGTGTAGGAGAAAAAAATAAGTTGAAAGAAGCGACATGACTTGCCTGAGGTTATATGGTTGGTAAGCAGTACTACCTATACTTGAACTTCCTCTGTGCCTGGCCAAAGACTAGAAGCTGGGTTTGGGGACAACCCAAGGGTTTTCTGTGGGCAATTGAGTGATTTGTGGGGCTGTGTCTTCTGTTTCTTATCCATGCCTGCGCCCCGACCCACTGATGCATACCTTGTTTTAGGAATCCCTGCCACAGGATGGCGGTTGTGGTTTCCAGAAGTTTTTCTGAATCTTTCAGATCCCCTTGTTGGAATGGAGCTTTGCATTTCAATGAGTGGAAAAAAATCAGCAGAAGAGAATTTGCCAAAGGGAAAACCAATGCGTTTATGACTTCACTCCTCTTGTGTGCACAGATGTTTCCTCTCTGGGCCCCCTCTCTTCGTGGAGTTCACTGACCACAAACGTGGGAAGTAGCTTGAGTTGAGCAGAGAGCAAGACTCAATGGAGAGGGTCACCTGGTACGGAGCAGTGTTGGGGTCAGCCCTGGAGCCCTCTTAGGTGGGGCTCTGGGTTCTGCCAGGCTATCTGACCAGAAATAGTCCCCTAGCCTTGACAGCAGTGTCAGCACCAAGGTTTTAGGGTGGCCAAAGCATGATAAGGGGGGGCCTCTGTGTTGGGACTGAGGAGCCTTAGTGTCTAATCCCTGTCTGTCTGGGCCTTGGTTTCCCAATCTGTAAAATGGAAACATGAGATCAAACGATCTCCAAAGTCCCCTGTATCTCTAATTTTGAGAGTGTTCTTTATTGTTGTTTATATTGTCTTAATTCACTTCTTCTTCTTAAAAATAAAACCCCCACCCTAGTATTTCTGCCATTTGAAAGAAAATATAATGAATCCTAATCTGATCAACAATATTCATTTTAGGGGATGGCAAGTGAGATGGGTATGTCAAGGGGAATTTTATTAGCAAATATCATCTAAATGTTTTAAATAAGGCTGTATCCATACAATAGCTCATAATGAAATAGTTATATTTTTTTAAAAAGGCACTAAAATTAACATCCTTATTATAGAAAACTTTGAAAATACATGAAATCAGAAATAAAAATATTTAGTATTCTTTTCCTTTTTTTGCTGTATATATTTGTCTACATAATTGGATCATATGGTATATTTGAAATTGTGTATGCCTGTTTTGGGGGAGGGCAGTGTTTTTCTGATTGTAAAAGTAATTTTATAAACACTTAAAAAATAAAAATGAAGTTAAAAAATAAAAATTTAAAAAGCAATAAAATTAAGAGTGCAATTAAAGCAGCTCAAAGAATCTCACAGTACAAAGATAACCTTTGTTAAACATTTTTGTATATTTCCTTAGTGCTTTGTTTGGGGTGGGAAGAGTATTATTTTCCATAATTGAAATCATATTGCATACTCTGATTTCTAAAGCAGAAACAACTCTTAGAAGATGATCTAAAAGATGGTTTTGATGACAGAAAGCATTGGCCACTGGGTAGTTTATTAATCTTTACTGCTTTAATGAGAGTTGGGGTTGAGGGGCAGGGAAGTCTTGGTTCATTCAATACGAGTTTTAAAAATGCAGAAAATCATTACTCAAGTTCCCTGGCAACAAAGTGGCCACTGTGGGGCTTTATACAGTACAGCGTGACTTGGATGGAGGGAGGCAACAAAAAGGTTTTGTTTGGTGATTCTCCCAGCACAGTATCTCCAAAGTCTCAATAGTTCCCCCATTGTCGGCATGTGCTTGGGGAGAAAAGGCAGCATCAGTTTATAAGTGTTCCCCACACATGGCTGGGGGCGTCATCTGTACTACTGGCCTTGAAGGTTGTTGCTGGAGAAACACGTATCCTGGTTCTGGGATGCGAGGGAAGCAGAAAAGGAGCACCAGGGCACCAAGCTTCACCTCTGAGCTGGAAAACCCATCAGGTGGCACATACAGAGTTCACTGGATTTCTGAGTTGGGGGTATGCACTGAGTATGAAACAACTCACAGATGCATTTATGTGGTTACTTCCCCATTGTCATCTTCCTAATTTTGCTTTATCTCTCAGTGCCTGGAGAGTAAGTGAGTGCTGTCCTCACTTGCGTGTCTAAGAGAAACTTCCTATTTCTTGCACATGAAATATTAATACAACTTGGCTGGATATGTACATTTGGGATCTCAAACTTTTCGGACAGAAACTCATTTTTGCAGCTCAGTTTGTTCCACCATTTGGCAAATGTTTGTTGAACACCCTTAGTAATGAACAAAACAATGAATGTGCCCCGTGAAATTTTGACTTCAGTGGGATCTCCCTTCTAGCACTTCCCAGTGTCCAGGGGCGATGCCGGGCCCTGGGGAGTCGTGAACAAAACAGAGGCCCCACCTCCTGGAGCTTTTATTCTAGTGGGAAGGGTTCTCTAGCCCTTAGTAGGAGTAGAGGAAAAGTCTGAGGAAGAACTGATTGCCTAGGTAACTTTTCTGTTTGCCTGCTTGCATGTGTGACTTTTATTTTCTTATTTTTTGATTATTGGTTTTAATCTAATTGTTCTGGTCTTTTCTCATAAAACACTTCTTAAACATATATTACTTCTTTGTTTCCTTGCTTTTTTTACTTTGCAATTTAGGGAGTTCCTTTTAAGCTTACCCTGCACTTTATTGAATTCACTTTTTATATTTTTATTTACTCATAACTACTAATGTGAATTTAAATGAGCAATTTTTGTATAATCCTCACCTTATCTGTTTTCTTCTTTGCATCATTTTTTGTATTTTGGCTGTTTTTTCCTTTATGAATTTCTGTTCCTCTTTCAAGGAGGTCACAACTTTTTGCATTCTAGCAGTTTCCTGACATTTTCTTCTGAATTATTATCTGAGATGTGCACTTCCTTTGAATCTTCAGGATGCTGTTTCTTCATCTTTATTCCATATGTTATTTCCCCTTTCTTTATTCATTCTTAAACAAGGCAGGGTCTGTGTAGACCTTGCATGGACCAGCAGAGTATGTATATTGTCTGCTGCTGGCCTCGGCACTCTATACTTGGGGGAAGGTTGAATCCCCTTCAGTTACTTGTCAGTAGGTTCACTGATGCACACATCTCCCAGTCCAGTTCCTGTTTTCAAATTGGTTCTCACCTAGGCCACTGCTGTGGTACTGCTTGGCCATCCATTATTCTGAATTGAGAGGCCTTGGACCCAACCATGCTGAGTGCAAGAAACTGGCCGCCAGTCACCTCATGGGAGCCATTGGCCCAGCAGGCCTGGGGCCAGCCACTACCCTCAGCCCCATCCTCTTTCTTCTTTCTTCTATAATGGTGGTAATCTTAATATCAAACATCTCTTCCTTCTGTGTCCTCACACTCACAGCCCCTGTGTGTGAAGATCACATTTCACGCCCAACTCCTTCCTATACTCCTCTTTCCGAGATTAGCAAGGGAAACATCCTTTCTTTCATCAGTGAGCATTTTTTTCAGTGTCTCACTTGTACACTGTTAACTTTGTATTTCTTCTTAGACCCCTTCCTCTTTTGCTTTTTGTGACTCTCAAAACTCACATCCACTCTTTACCAGCATGGAGCCCCTGAGTGTGAGACATGGGCTGGGTTGGAGGGGAAAACGATGAAGACCTGGTTCTTACCTTCAAGTCCTGGGGAGGGTTCCCAGGGTCTGCATTCACTAATAGAGGACACAGGGGAAGGAGGGCCCAAGGAGTATCAGGGAAAATTCATTCTCCCACCACATAAGTGAGGACGCACCTCAGGTTCAGGTCTCCATTCTTTTTTTATGAACTCAAAGCCAACTCATAGGATTTCATCTCCATCTCCGTGCAGATGCTCCAGCTCCATGTGCCAAAGGCTAGACCTGCCCTAGTTTCCCATTGATCACTTCGAACTTGGGTAAATAACTGACAAACCCTACCACATCCCCCAAAACTGGCTCCCACCACAGCTGGGTCTCTCAGAGTTACTGGTTCTAGTTCTCTTGTTCCCTTGAGATCAACTTCTACTTTCTTCCACTTCCCCCACATCTCATTGGTCACCCAGGCTTATTCCACTTATTTAAAGTCCCTCTGTTCTGGGTAAGCCCTTTCTTTTCATTCCTGCTGTCAGGCAAATTCTGTATCTTCTGAGAAGCCTCCCCTGACCATCCCAGCGAAAGTGATCTTGACTTCCTCCAAATTCTGAAAGCTCTTATTGTCTATCAACTTATCATTTGGCACTTATTGTAGACTCCCTTATATAGTTATTTCTTTTTGTCACTCGTGTTGCTTGTATCTTATCGCCCAAATTTTAGAAATCCAGTCTTTTGCATTACACTTGTCTGTATTGTCCATGGCATTCAGGAAAGCATTGTCAGTAATTGTTAAGTGCTTGACTGATGTCATAGCCAACAGGCTGCATATCAGGGGTGGGGGTGTCTTTGAGATGCTGAACCCTGGAGAATGCACGAGCTGGTGAATAATTTTTCTTTTCATGACTGAAACATTTAGAAAAAGTGAGTCATCACCATGCCCAGATGTTCTTTCTTATTAATTGTCATTATTGAGACAACACAATTTGTCCTATGGAAGACAAGGGCCTATAGCGAATGTGGCCTATTTTGGTTGACGGTTTTCAACTCAACTGAAAGAATAATAACAAGAGGATTGGTCGAATTTAACTTGATTAAACTCAGTAAAATTCAGTTCGGTGAAAATGGTTGTCATTCTTTTTGCTTTTGGATCATGGCTTTCCTGCTCTTTCTCATTTGCCCACATAACCCTTTATGTAGAACCCTATTTGTAGACACCCAAAAGAAAAATTCACACTTTTCACAGCAACTCCAATGATAGAGGACTATCATTCAAGTAAAACCAAAGTGACTTCTGCAATCAGAAGCTAGGATAACTCCAAACAGTAAACCCATTAGAATTCATTTGCAAGTCATACACATCCGGACATATTAATTTTGGTGAAGCCTAAAGAATAAAACCTCTGCAGGACTGGTTTGTTCTGCTTAGCTAAGGTCAGAGCAGATTAGCCTCCTGGTTTATAATGGCCCAGAAAAGTCCCTTGCCACTGGCTGTAGGCCACACTGGGAACTGCAATGGCAATGATTTCTGTGTGTTGCCTATAGCTGTGTATTATTGTGTGTTATTGTATCTGTTCATTTGTATGATGCATTGTCAGATGCATCTCTATGGTGGTGTCAAGATTGAATGGCCTTAAAACTGTCCCCTTTGCTGTTATAAAACCAAGAAGTTATGGGCTGTGAAAGTTTCCATGACCATTTTAATTCCATAAAACCTGAAGGACTGAAGGTGAAGATCTTGGTTGTCTAGGTACAGATGAAGTTTTGCTTTTATCTCCTCATGGGTGGGAGCCCAGTTCCAGAAGCTGAGACACACCTTGCTCTTCTAATCAATGTATTCTAGTGGCCTGGCTGACCTCAAAGGTCAGGATTTACCCCCTGGTTCTCCTCCTGCAAATAACTCAGCAGCCACTGGATAATGTCCTCACTTTGTTCACTTGTGGCTGTGTTGGGACTATTTAACAAGTTTAGATTTAAGCATTGCATTTATCTTGTTTTTATGATGGGAGAGAGAGAGAAAGGTGAGGGTGTGGGGGAAGCCCACTATCAGTTCCCTGCTCCTAGTCTCTTCTTGACATTAGATCATTTTATTCCCTGGTGTCATGATAAGATATCATGATATCAAGAGTGCAATGCTGGTGATGTTTTCTCCCTGGCTCAAAATCCATCCATGGTTTCTTCTTACTTTTAGAAGAGAGTCTGAATTTTTTAGCCTTGGTGTTCTCATGGCCTTGTGTAATCTGATTCTATTCTCAGCTACTACTTTTTCCTTCCATGCCTCTTAAACTCTGATGGAAGTTATCCCCCCACCTTTCCCCACACCTTCCCACACTGTTTTCTCTGGGCCTTTGTTCATGGTGGTCATCGAGTACTGAACCCTAAAGTTTTTCATCCTACCCACCCTTCCCACCCCAAGAGCCTCTTTTTTCTCCTCTATTAAATGGGACAATAATAGAAACTTCTTTGTCGATTTGTTATATGGGTTAAGTGATTTAAGACATGTGAAGCACTTGGAGCAGCGCCTGGCCCAGAGCGAGTGCTCAGTAAGGGATCCCGGTTGTCATGACTGCAGCTGATTGGAGCTTAACAATCAGGGAACACCGCATTCCTCAGACAGCCACACCAATGGCTTTGAGAAGGAAGAGGTGAGCCCTGCCACTGGGGGTGAAAGGGAAAGACCATGAAGGTGGAATGTAGATGCAGAAAGCAGGGAGTTGATGTGTCCAGATTGCCGTCCACCCTCAGGGGCCCCTGAGCGTGCCATACTCTTAAGCAGAGAAACCTGTGGCTGACATTAGGATGCTGGCAGCGCTGCCTCAGTGTCCCTGAGACAGCACACAAAACAGGTCACAGTGAGCTCTGCTATAGATGCCCTGGCTTCGTTTTATAGTCAGCTTTCTCACTGAGCTCACGAAGAGGTGGATGGCTGCACGTTTCACCTTTCCTGGAGATTCTGCCCCTGTATACCTCATGGTGTGGTTCATGTGTCACATCACCCTTCATCTAGACTATCTTTGTGTGCATGTGGTGAAATATACATAACATAAAATGTTCCATTTTAACAATTTTCAGTAGCATTAAGTACATTTACATTGTTGTGCAACCATCTCTACCATCTATCTCCAGAACTTTTCATTTTGCAACACTGAAGCTGTACAGTCGAAACAATTCCTCTTCATTTCCCCCTCCTCCCAGCACCTGGCAGCCACCATTTTACTTTCTATTTCTGTGAATATGGCAACTCTAGGATGCTCATAGAAGCACCGAATTTGTCCTTCTGTGACCTGTCCTTCTGTGACCGTCTTATTTCACTTAGCATAATGCCCTCAAGGTTCGTTCATGTTGTGGCGTGTGTCAGAATTTCCTTCCTTTTTAAGGCTGAATACTATCCCACTGTATATATACCACATTTTGTTTATCCCTTCATCCATCAGTAGACACTTGAGTTTCTGCCCTTTGGCTATTGTGAATAATGTTGCTATAAACACAGGTATACAAAGACCTGTTTACCACCCTGCTTTCTATTCTTTTGAGTGTATAACCAGAAGTAGTATTGGATTACATGGTAATTCTGTGGTTAATTTTTTAAGGAATTGCCATACAGTTTCCATACCAACTGTACCATTTTACATTCCCACTAGCAGTGCACAAGGGTTCCAATTTCTCCACATCCTTGCCAACACTTGTTATTTCTGATTTCTTGATAGTAGCCATCCAGTGCCTGTGAGGTGGTATCTCATTGAGGTTTGCATTTCCCTAATGATTAGTGAAGTGGAGCATTGTCATCATGCGCTTTGCCATTTGTATATATCTTTGGAGAATTGTCCTTTGCCCATTTTTAATTGGGTTATATATTTTCTTGTTATTGAGTCTAAACTTTTTTTGTGTCCAGGAAACTGCAGCTCCTACTCTTCAGCTACTGCTGATAGTAACAGCTAGCTTTTATTAAGCACTTATATCCCTCTCACATTCTGCTAAGTGTTTACATGGATTCCCCCCACCCCCTTAATTCTCACAACAACCTTTGAGGAAGATATTCTGATCATCTCCATTTTACCAGTTTAGAGGCCTCGCTCCACATATCACAGCTGGTGAATCAGTAAGGTGACTCTGGTCTGATTCAGTCTCTAGATGATAGTACACGTCTCCTGGCCCCAAGGAGCTGGCATTGAAATGTCTTTATAAGTAAACAGTTCAGTCATACAAATGTTGGCGAGAAGTGGTATTTTATAGGAAACCTCAGGCCTCGTGACCTTGGTCTCTCTAGAAAATCACATTTAATTCCATGTAGAGAATCACTTCCTGAAATTCCAAAGGTGTGCAGCGGAAGTAAACACAGAAATGTGTGGCATTTTAAGTGCTAAATCCTCAGCTGCTCCTAAAAGCTTTCTAAACAGGGTGATAAGACATATTCACCAAGGTTCCAAGGCCCTGCTGAAATTCATTTTGTTGGTGGATGCAGATTTGTTCTCAGGATCCAATCTTTTCTTTACTTGCAATCAACCGCTTTGTGATCCTCAGGCCCTTTTCACCCAAGATGCACAGTATTGCCCCTTTTTGCTGTCTGTCCAGATTTGGAGATGGTGAGGGTAGAGTGAAGGCAGGGGATCCTAGCCTTGCTGCTCTAGGGGCCCCAGCTTTCCAGCCCTGGGAAGGCCTAACACAACGGTTCTTAGGGGGAACATTCTCCTTTCCTTTTATGCTGGGTTTTATCTGGCCTTGGGTTCACACAGCTGGGGCCAGGGCCAAGGCCAGAGCCCTGACTTAGGGTTGGGAAGAAGTTGGCGGAACATTCCCCAGCAGGGTTTGGGCAGGCTCAGGGAGTCCCGCCTAAAATACAGTGGACAAAGGCACTCTTGTCCACAGGCCTGGGAGTGGGAGGCATCTGGTCAATGACACAGGCTTGGCCATTGTATGTTGTGACCTCAGCCGACTTTTTTAGCTGAGAAAGGGGAAAAAGAGAGAGTGTGAAAAAAAGAAAAAAAAAAGGAAAGAAAGAAAGCCTCAAGAAACTTTGCATCTGGAAAGTCCAGAATGTGTTGTTGATTTCCCCACAAGAGCTGGAGCAGATTTGGAAGGAACTGTGCAATGTAGTGGGTTCTTTGTGAAAGAATAGCAATGAGAAAAGCCACAGGAACATCCTCTAGGGGCCCAGAGCACTGACCCTGGGGTGGCTGCTTGCCTCAGCCTTATTTCCCACAGAGGGTGCTATGGAGAGGAAGCTGGCAGGAGCCTGGTCCTGAATCTGGGGACTTCTGAGACTCTCCCCTGAGTTAGCAGCCCCAAAGAAGATTAGCTGTCCCTCTGATGGTAAGAATCAATTTTGCTTGCCTGCAGATGTGTGTGCTCAGCTTGCTTTTCTTCTGCATGTTTCTAAAATGACTTTGACATTTTAAAAGAGGCAGTTCTGAGAACCTGTTTAGAAGATCTGAGGGCCCTGAGTGCTGGGGGGTACCTTTCACAGGCCAAAGTCATGAGCAGGGAGAAGAGAACACTGGGCTGTTGTGTGAGAAATCAGGAGAAGAGATGGGAAAGATTTAAAAAGGAATGTTTGTGGCTGGAAGGAGAGTCTTGGGTCCCCTGGTTACCCAAGCAGAGTAGTGACATGAACTTCTGTTGTTGGGATTGGAGTACACATGTTTCCTCCCCAATTTAACTTTTCCAAAATCTGAAGTTTGGCTTCTACCTTCCTAAACACCTACCTTCTATCCTATGGTACAGTTCTAGCTGGGACACTAGGGCGAAAGCCCATTATGAGGACATAGCTCCCCAGAAGGTAGTTGAGCATCACCTGCTCAGTAAACCCAGTATCTGGATGGTGGTTCCAGGCTGGGCTGGATGTGTCTGTCCACTTTGGTGGAGATGGCAGTGGCTACAATAAGAGTAATGGACGCTCTCCAGAGACTTAGGAGTTAAGCTATCCAGGACCTGACTGCAGAGTGCGAGGGGTTCTGGTGGGTCTGGGAGGTTTATGGAGAAGAAGGGATTAATGAAGAAGATGAACATTCAGGAAGCAAATAAGGGTGCAGGCAAAGCTCTTGGCAGAGTGGATAAGGCAGAAACTGAGGCCTGTGGGGTGTGGGCAGACTGTGGGGTATGCCCAAGCTTAAGTGGGCTGCGTGTTCAGGACACAGTTTGAGTGGTTACAGAAGTGCTAACTGCTAGCAGACCTGGAATAATTCACTGGTGTGGGATGAATTCTGACTTTGGATATAGGGAAGTCCAGGATGCCAGGGCAGAAATCTGATTACTAGGCAAATAGAGCTCAATGGAGTGTGGTTCTGGGAATGAAAGGGAAGGGGCGGGCAGATGCAGGCCCATCGGGACAGAAGAACTCACCACAACTCACCATGGTGAGAGATGGGAGTACAGAACTCCGAGATGGTGAAGGAGAATCTCAGGAGTTTGGGGCCTGGACAGCTTTCTAGGAATAGTTTGATGCCTCTGATTCCCGTGTCTACACTTAAATGTGACTTTGCTTAGAGACCATCTGGTTCAACTTCTGTATTTTCAAGATGAGGAAATTGAGGCCCATCAGCAAAAATGAAGTAGGTTGCTCAAGATCTCACAGCAAGACAGCGGCAGCTCAAGCCTGGCACTCAGGCCTCCCAGTTCTTTGCACGGGGCCACAGAGAAGTAGTGGGTCCCAAACCTTGATAGTAAGGTCCTCGGATCTCATCATTTGTCTAGTTTTATATGCACCAGGAGCAGAGGCTCCAAAATGTTGACTGAATTGAGTTGGTTGGAATTGTATCCCTTACTGACTCGCGGAAACTGTTCCGACCCCTATTAACCTCAGTCTCCTTACGGTGCTCATGGTTCAGAACCAGTTATGCCTCGCAGGGAACCAGGTCTGTGAGTCAGAAGTCTTTGATTAGAATCACTTGAAACATAGGTGTTAACATTGCAGAGGAACTAGGATGAGTGTCTATGCTGAGACTAGATGCCCTGGATTTCTTTTGATGCTCCTCGTCCCAAAACTAGCAACCACAAAGCCGGACAGTCTGGATCACAGCCCACAGCAGGCTATCAGAGGCTCCCACCTTTGTACCCTAATGAAGTCCAGCCACCTTTCTCTAAAAGGGCATCAACTTCCTGAGGAAGCCTGCTTTTGCCCCTAAGGCATCTGTGGGCAGCAGCTGTTCACTTGTCCTTGACGTTCCTGGCAGGCTGCTTTGTGTGAGGTACTGAGCCTAAGTCTGCCTGAGCTAGCAACTTCCAACTCCCTTCTTCACTTCTTCAGTCCATTTTGAATGAAACAGAATGCTTGGTACATTTGGTTTTGGGTTTTCTTTGGAGGCATAACAACTTTAGAAAGTGCCAGAAACAATAGCATAGGGCATTTGGGGGCTTTGCATCTTAATACTAAAGGAAGGCTGGGAGGGGGCTTCACTAGTACTTTTTTCTTTTTTTCTCCCTTCCAGTACCAAATGTTGGTAAAACTCTCTTGTTCCCAGACTTTACCCTCTGCAAAGGGAATTTACCCAGGAATCATCTAGAGCAGAGGTCCCCAACCCCTGGGACATGGACTGGTACTGGTCCGTGGCCTGTTTAAGGACCAGGCCGCACAGCAGGAGATGAGCAGCTGGCAAGCAAGCGAAGCTTCATGTGTATTTATTTGCAGCCACTCCCCAGCACTAGCATCACCGCCTCAGCTCCACTTGAGATCCTCAGGCATAAATTCTCATAGGAGCACCAGTGTCTGGTGCCAAAAAGGTTGGGGACCCCTGATCTAGACGGCCCCTCACCTTATGAAGAGTTTCTTAGGGAGGTGGCCTGTTGTCAGTGACCTATCCTTACAATGTCCTTCAAAAACATCTTCTAGGGCTGGATAATTGAATTATTATGGACATAATCTAGTAGAGAAAATTGAGGGTGTGCTTTGAGATCCTTTAGGACTACAAGAAGTGCTAAACTCTAGCCCAGCTCCTTCAAATGACAAATAGGGACATTTCAACCCAAAGAGACCGGAACAGTGGTTTATGCAAAAGAGGGAGAGAATTAAGTTTTCAGCCTCTTTGTACAGGTCTGAGGTATAATGCCCACAATTTAGTATGCCAGTTTGGGCTTATACTTAATGATTTCCAACTTTGTTAAATCATTTCACTTTACTGGTGTCTCAGACAGCATTTCTTTTCCTCCAGTTGACACAGATTTGGTTGAGTAAATGAAACCATGTCTCTAGACCAAAACTGCTCAAAAGAATTTGGGGGAAACATGATGCCAAAAAAAAAAAAAAAGTTTTACGAACATTTATGTTTCTGTCAGGAGGTCTTTGTTGTTTCTTTTGTTTATGTAGCTGCTGCTTTTGTAAACGTGTGCTGGTCATTTAAATGCCTTGAAATTCCCCTTGTGGTGGTTTTGGTCTGTTATGAAAGGTATTCCTCAGGTGGCAGCCCCTGGTTTTACAGATGAGTAAACAGAGGCCCAGAGAAGCCAAGGGGACTATAAATTACTGCTTGTTGTCTGGGGACAGCCTATTTATGTCTAGGCCTGTGTGGTTTCGACTGATGCTTCTGTGGTCCTGAGGTAGCCGATGTGATTTTTATCTATGGGGAAAGGGGTAGAAGGAAAAGGGTCAACCTTCCTCAACAGCCTGTTCGGAAGTTGAGCATTTGAATAAAATGTCTGTTATTCACAAGCTGGTGTGCAGAATCACTCAGGTTTTTCTACTCAGAAGCCTGGAACATGCTGATGGGAGCACACTGCCTTGTGTTTTATAGCTGTGAATCACCAGGATCAGACAGGCCTCAGAAATGGGACAAAACTTAGGGGCATTCTCTGGGGTTTCCCAAGCCCTCCAGACACCAAGGTAAGGAACCAGCCACAGCTTCCCATCTGTTTCTTGGAGCTGTTCTCCGTATTTCAGGAGCACCTGTGGGAACTCCCTTCTCCAAGTGGCCCTAAACACAGCCACAAGGCCTTTGGGCATCTGCTCCAAACCTCTGTAAGTGACAGGGGTGACCATGATATTCGGTAGCGCAGTTATGCTGTTTGGCCAATGCTGAGATTCTCCCGAGAAATGTTGAAGAGTGGGTGTCTCTTAGATCCCTGTCATGTTTTTTGGTGCCCATGGACAGATGTCATCAGCAAAAGCACCAGCCATCTCAGATGTAAAAAGTTTACTGACATCCAGCATTCTTCATTTCTTATACTCTCTCCTTTGGAACCCTATTAATTGGCTTTTCTATCTTGTATCTGTATATCGCAGGTGCAACGATAATAAAAATCTTTCCTCCTGTGTTAGTGAAGTAAATGCTCATGAAGAAATTTGTGTTAGGCCTTTATGGAGGCCACTTCCTACATGATTGATTCCTTCCTACCCTCTGCTGCATGACCCGCAGACACTTCAAGTCTGTGAAATGGCTTCTGAACTAGGAGGAGCCACCCCAATCATCCTTATAATTCCCAGTATCATTTGCAAACCTTTTTCATCAATCCTTGCCTGACTGGAGACCCCATGTTTTCTAGCTTAGCAAGTTTTCTTGGAAAGACTGACTTCCTGTGTCCTTGCATGGACTACATTGTAATTGTGTTAATCAAAATTCCTGGGTAACCAGATTACTCCATTCCATTTTAGGGTCAGAAAATAGAGTTTATTGTTCTATGTCCTCTCCCTGCCCAGTCCCAACAGACAGGGCCCAGTGAGTTTACTGGCCATCAGGAAGGCACTGGGGTCTTACAGATGGATATTCAGGGTGGCCAAGACCTTTGTCAAGTCTTCTAGGAGCTAGACACATCTGCGGTTTGCAAAGTGGTTCAACCTCCAGCCCCATGGCCAGCAGCTTTGTGGGTGCCAGGAGAAAATTCCCATGGCACTGATGTCTACCTGTTGTCATGGGCACCAGTGACAGCCACAGTGTAAGGACTTCTCTAGCAGCTTTGTGGACAGAGGATAGTGATGGGTTGAGGTGAGGGTATAAGGGGAGGTAGCTGATGTAGGCAAGGAAGAACATGGCAGATGCTCCCTGAATACTGGAGCTGGGGAGTCCCATGAGTCACCCTCTTAGGACTTGTAGATATCATCCAAGGAGGCTTCTCAGCAGGGTAGAGGTCTGACATGATCAAGTAGTAGATTCAAACCAGTGAAATTATCGTGGGGAATGTGTCCCCATCCACCCTGAGCAGTAAGGCTTGAGGACACTTGAGTCGTACCAGGTTTGGAAGAGTCCTGGGAACATTTGCATTTAAGTGTTTAAAGCCTGGTTTGGAAAGTTCCTTTATGGACTCAAAGAAACACCCCTGCTAACCAGGCGATTTCTAATGAGAGGGGTTTGAGTACACACCTGGAAGTTTCTGGCAAAAGCTCTGATGAGTCAGCCACATTTTCTGAGAAATTATGCAAATAGAGAAGTGGAAGGAAGAAGGTCATCTTATTGGTAAAATGCTGGACGTGAGCCTCACATGCTTGATGTACTTTTCAGACAGGGGTCCAACCACAGTAGTTCAAGGGAAACAAATGCTTAGACTCAGGCTGGGCAATAGCCGCACAGTTGTCTTTGAGTGCTGAGAGAGGCTGGCTTTTGGATTGCTCTGAGGACTAACAAAGGCAAACAGGTGGTACGAATGAGGTCTTTGGGAAGCCTTGGGTTCCTACTGAGTTTCCCCTCAGCAGGCAAAGTGCTTTGGTCCCACCACATCCATCTTAATGGATTCAGGGCTCAGGACTCTCTGTGGAAGCTGATTGGCCTTGGGGCAGTAAAAGGTGCCTGGAGGTCAGACTCACAGCCCCAGGATCCAATGAAGAGTCTATGGTCTCCAAGGACCCTTGCCTTCTGTCATGTTCTCCCTGGCTGGAAACCTGTCCTTCTCTGAGAAATAGACAAGAGCAGATACTCGATGCCAGAGGATAGGAGAAAATTGGGCAGGTACTCAGAGCCTTGGCAGGAGAGTAAAGAAGAAGGAGATGTTTCTTTATTGCATTGGAAAAGAAAATCAGGGTACTGGTTTCATTTCTATAGGTGTCCACACTTTTTTTTCTCCAACCTCTTGATCTTTTCTAGTATTATGTGGAATTTGTGACCCAGGTTATTATTTCTTTTTTTTTTTTTTTTTTATTCTGTAAGTTGAGAGTAATGATACATACACATATCTCGTAACTAGATTTATCATAATTACACATTCTTAAAGCTGCTTTCATGTTCAGCCCTGGTCCTTTTTACCTTGACTACTTCATTCTTCACCTCTAATTGTCTTAATTTTTTAGGCAGTTAGAATACGTACTTTAAGTACTTTTACTAAGGGCACAAGAGTAGTGTATTTCTTGAACCCTTATCTGTAGAGGAATGTATTTCGACCACCTTCACTAGTCAAAGACAACTTGGCCACATAGGAAGGTCTTACATTTTCTACACAACAATCCAGAGGTATCTTTTGAAATGCAGTTATAGAGAAGTCTGACACCTGCTTTATTTATGCTCTTTTATTGGAGATACCCTACTCCCACTTAAATGATCCTCATCTTTATCCTCATCTTTGTTTTGTAAATATATTGTTAGGGTGTGTTCATTTGTTGAGCTTTTAAAATCCCCTTTGCCTTGAGCAGTGCTGGACCTTCCATGCACAGATGTGTCTTCTTTTAGCCGAGGAAGTTTTTTCCAATCTTTGGTTGTAGTTTTTGTTGTTATACCTTTTGTTTTAGTCTCTTCTTCAGGAACACCTAACATCCATATCTTGGCTTGCTTTTCTGTCCCTCTATTTTTACTTTTTCTATTTCCTTTCATTCTGGGGGAAAAGTTCTTAATTTTTTTTTTTTGGAATACTTATTCTATATGCTATTACAAATAATACGGATGGTCCTTCTGTTACTGCCTTTTCAGTTTCTCTACAATTTGATCATTTCCTGTTTCTTTTTAATATCATTGTTTTATTTTTCAAACTAATTTGCCATTTTAAACGTAGTTCAATCTTATGCCTGTTTACTCTGGTATCATAGATGCCATACCTGTCTGCCTGTTCCTGAGGTTGCTAAATGGTTTCCTGGGATTTTTCTTCTGTGTATCATATGAGGCCATGATTAGAAGTTGTGCTTTTCCCGAGGCTTTTATATACTGTTCCTCAGTTTATTTTCTGCAGTTAAACGCTATTATCTTGTCTGCCCTACCTCCCTGTACTCGATATTGAGTAGTCCATTCAGTCAGATTCGTTAAGAGATGAGATTTGTTCTCAGAGGGGTACACACCTTGCTTGAACTGCTATTCTCTGTCTACTTATTTGGTGAAATAGCTTCCTCAAACCTGTTTAAAGCCCAGTTTCTACTACAATTCTAAGTTTTCCTTCATTTATTCATCCGTCTGTCCATCCATCCATCTGTTCATCTGTCCGTCTATCCGTCTGTCCGTCCATCCATCCAGCCATCCATCCATCCAGTGTTTCAAGTGCCATGCTGAGACTAAAGCTAGGAACAAGGTTAATATGGCCCCACCTTCCTGAACCATACAGTCTATTTCTCTCTTCCTCCTTCTATCTTCTCTCTGACCCAGGCTCCAAATCCCTCACCCTTAGAAGAACATGAAGATGCTGCCAGGGTCCATCCCCTCCCCACCCGCCTGTAAAATTACATGTAGGGACTACACTTCCCAGAATGCACTGTACTAGTGCCCTACTTTCCAGTTATTATCTGTGAGTTTCTCTCTCTGAATGGATAGAAAGCCTGGCAGAGCTAGAGAGAATAGCACTTTTACCTGTGAGGCAGAGGAGTGGTGCCTAGTGTGAGGCAGAGGAGTGGTGCCTAGTGTTCTTATAGACAGAGCCCCTGAGGCTGATGACATCATTGTTGGAGGTGGGGTCCTGCTTCATGCTTTGTGTCTTAACCTATAGCCGGAGGAGATTATCTTTCCTTGGGTAACTGTTTCCAGTTTTGTGTAGGAGTCTTCCCACCCTAAATAAGTGTCCATCAGAAAGATGTGGAGCGAACATGACTCTTCTGTCTCTGGTCCAGCTGGGTCTTGGCCTTCTTGGTAGCTCCCTTGCAGCCCCTGCCACTAATTGGTTGACCCCTGGTGAGTGGCAGTAGAGGCCACTCCTGACTTCTGGATCAGGGACTGCTCAGGGCATACTAATAATGAACTGATTCCCAGAGAATGAAGCCTTCCAGGCCCACCCAGCTATGCCTTGGCTGCTTCTGGGTGTCCAGCTGGCTGTGTGGTTGGAGAAGGCAGAACTTTCTGGAGAGTTCTTTATGGAGCAGCCCTTAAGCAGTGCCAATCACAGCACTGGGCTCATTAGCAATCATTGCCATGGCAACTGGTCTGCCAGAAAGTGGCTCCTTAGGCTGACAACTTCAGACGTGTTATATATAGATCTGGGTGTGGGGGAGTGGGGTGTGGGGCCCTGTAGATATGCCTTTCTTTAGAGCTTCTATTGCTTCTGGGTTTGGGGTATGAGAAGACACGGAATGCGGAGAGCTTAAAACTGATCTAGCTGCTAAATCAAGTGTCTGACGACCACCCATTAACATCAGCAAGTAACATTTGCTCACATCTGCAGAAGGTAAGAATCAGGTGCTTACCCAGAAGCCTCCTGAGGGGGAACAAGTCCCAGGTTGAACTTGGAGAATGCTGGAGGCTGTGAGGAGCTAAGTGTGGGGGTTGGTACTGATTGGAGGCTACAGAGACAGGATTGAATTTCTCTTAAAATAGTCTGTTGGAAGGGTTTAGGCTAGGGCATAGGATCATTTTCATTAATAAGCAGCCATATAGCTAAACACTGTCTTTTTATAAATTCTGTTTTTAAAAATTTTTATGTTCTCAGTTTTGATTTCAGAAGTGATGTTTTTCTCAGTTGTTCCCTCTAAAGCTGAAAACCAGTCTCTTCTGAATTTAGTGAGCATAAGACTCAGCTAGGATACATGTTAAAAGGTAATTTCCCAGGCTCCAGGTTGATCTGGGTGACTTCCCTATGCTTGCCTGCTCATCCCCCACCCCACCCCCACCCCCCAGGGGTAGTTAGTAGCCATTATTAATGGGAAATTTTCTTTGGTTGTGTTGTTTTAAATAAGGAGACAAGGAAGTCAGCCTACAGCCAGGGAACGTGACTGCTTGGATGTGGGTGGTGATATTTCTGCACATCTCCAGGGAAGGCATGTGCACACTTAGAGACTGCGACAGGCAGGAGAATCCGGCTTGAGTTGTTACCCTCCTTGGGTGGGAGCTGGAATGTCAGGTGTTCCAGGTAAAAAAAATGAAGCTGATTATGGAAAGCTGGTGAGAGATGGTCTGAGGGTAGCCTGAATTTAGGTAACTGGAGAGAAGTGCCTAGAACAAAGCTAATATTTTAAAGTTGGGTTTGACCATTTACTTAGCTGTGCAATGTGGGGCAAGTTATTAAATTCTCTAAGTCCCAGATTCCTCATTTTAAAATGGGATCTATGTGGCAGGCTTATTGTAAAGAGATAAGTGTGTAAATCACCTGACCAGTCTTTGGTGCACTTACAGATATTTGGTGAGTGGTCAGAGTCATTATCGATGGGCAGAAGTGGGATCTGAACGCAGACATTTCTTGAGTACCTATTAGACTGGGGTTCTGAAGTGGTCTAGAAACCTCTTGATAAAATAGGGTAAGTGTATGTACATACATGCCTCCATTTGGGGGACAGAAGATCGAGTTTTCCTCACATTCTCAGAGGATGGATTTCCATGTATGGTTGAGCAGGTTGTTTACTGAACAAGGGGACCCAGATGAGGGGGCCCAGGGAAGCTGAAACCCCATCTTGCACCCTGGGGGATGGCCCATCCAGGGCAAGAGGAAGTGTTTTACACTCCCACAAAGCCATCCTGTGCATTAGGTTAAGAATTTCTGAGTTGAGAAAACCATCTTCATCTCAGCCCACACCTGCTTACCTTGTTCCTCGTAGGTAGGGCCTGTGTCGCCCCTGCTTCTAGGTCCTGTTCCCATGGGAAAGAGCTGACAGAATGGAAGGGAGGAGCCAGGGGACTAAGGAAGGAAAGGGAAGGATTGAACTTGGAAAGAAACTAATGAGAAGAATAAGTTTGGTAGAGACCTTAATTATTGGGTAGTTACTCATGCTGTATCCTTTCAGTGTCTGTGGAGCAGCTCTCCCAGGAGCCTGCACCTCCATGCCCACGAGGGGCGAGGTAATGTTGCTTGTTCAGGCTTCTTAAATGACAGCTTGCTGGTTGGGAGGACAACTTCTGCCTCGTCTACTATGTCTTTCTAAAAAATTTCTTTTGCGACAAAATACACTTAACATGAAATTTATCAGTGACTTTTACACATTCACAGTTTCGTGCAACCACCACCACTATCTAGTTCTAAAACATTTTTATCACACCCCAAAAGAAAACGTGTTCCTATTCCCGCCACCCTCCAAGCTTCTGGTAACTGCTAATTAGCTTTCTATATCTATTGGATTTTCCCATTCTGGACATTTCATATAAATGGAATCATATCATATGTGGGTCCTTTGTGTCTAGCTTATTTCTTGGATCATTCATGTTGTAGCATGTATCAGTATTTCATCCCTTTTCATGGCTCAACATTTTTTTGTATGGATACACACCACATTGTGTTTATCTGTTCCTCAGTTAATGGACACTTGGATTGTTTCTACCTTTTGGTTATTGTGGATAATGCTAGAACATAGGTGTAAAAGTGAGCAGTATTTTCAGTTCTCTTGGGTATATACCCAGTTGTTGCCACATCTTTTGACCCCTCACTTGTTTCAGTACAGCCAACAGGAATAACTTCTTTCCAGGAAAGGAGAAAGGCAAGGAGGCTGCCTTGAGGGAATGGAAGCAAAGCATTGTCAAATGACAGGCAGACTGGGGACCGATGGGCATATTGGAGGGGAATATGGAGTCCACCTTTGCCACGTTGGCCAATTTAGGAAATTGTCCTGGGTGTCCTCCTGCCCTCGTTCAGCACCCCTTGGCCCATTCTGGCTCAGTGGTATGTCTCTTGCAGGCACTTTCCTTAATTTTCAAGATGGCGGGTCGTGCATTTCCCAGTTGGGAAGACCTCAGAGCAGTTATGGTACCTCCTTGGCCATCAAATATAAGCCAGGGCTTTTTCTGACCCCACAGGTTATTTAAACGAATCAACTAGAGTCATTCTAAAGAGCAAAGCACCATGCAGCTGTGGAGATGTGACAGGTGTCATTGTTGCTGCTTAACAGGTAGAACACAGAGAGTCAGACAGTTCAGTTCACTCGCTCAGCCAGCCCAGCTAGGGAGAGTTCTCACCACCCAGCCTTCTCACCGGGAACGTAGTAGTCAATGTCTTAACGTGTTAACCTCCCCAGCAGGTCTGTGTTTGTCTTTTAAGTCAGGTCGCCTTGGAAACAGAAACCAGGGAGAAGTGACTGTTGATGGTGACATTTCAGATGCAGTGATGGTGAGGCCGGGGTGAACTTCACACTGCTGTTGGTGGAGGCTATGTGAAGCCTGATCTCACTCAGTATCTAGATGGCCCCCCTTCCACTGGAAACCCCTGTTTATTCAGAATTCTTGGTGACAGGCACTTTCCTAGATGCTGAGTTTGTCATTGTTAATTTCCACAGTGTCTCCCACAACTGGGCTAACATCATCCTCTGTTTTATAGATGCAGAAATAGACACAGCTGGTTGAGTCATTTTTCTGGGTCACAGGTCTACTAAGTGGCCAAGTCAGGACTGAGCCCGAGGCTGTGGCTGAGTCGGAATTGATCCCAAAGCTGAAGGGTTGTGTTCACTGTGCTTCTGGGTCCCTCTCTCCTCTGCAAACTGTTTTGGCTGTGTCAGTCTCTGACCCTTGCTTAGTATCCTTTTAACAATTTCCCATTTCCTGCTAGGTTATTTGAACAAACACCAGTCTGGCTTTCCCATCTTAGATGCTGTAAGTTACCTGACTCAAACAGAGGCAACCTAGTTCTAGATTATTTCTTTCTTTGGCCAAGCTCCCTGACCTCCCTATTCCTACTTTACTCCCAATCCCATGCAGCCAAAATCTCCTGTATGTGGGATATTTACACACACACACACGCACACTCACTCACTCTCTCTCCCTCTCTCTGTACTCAACATAAGGCTATTTCTCTTACATGCATTTTGACCATCTTCCAATCTGGGAGAACAGAGCAATGTCTGGAGGTCAGGTAAATATGCCCACGTGTGCGCTGGGCTGGTGAGAAGGCTGCCCGGCTGCTGTCCATCTCCCCGGCACCTGCACTTTAGAAGCCAGTCTTTCATACTGAATCAAAGAGGTGCTGTATGTTAACAGGTGTGGGAGACAGAAGCGTTCAGGGCATAGGGAAAGGTTTTTAATTAAATTGTGAAACTTCATTATGAAACATACACTGCAGCTCTGCAGAGGGCCATGGGGAGGCTGTGTTTAGTCAAAGTTCTGAATGCCTAGGAATAGCAGGGATTGATCCCATCCCTGCTGAGGGCATGCAGGGCACCATAAGAAGCAGAAGCATGCTGCTTTGCAGTCTGCAGAAAGCTCAGAGCAGTCTGGGAGCTGTGTCTCTACTACTCACTTTCAATCTATTACCTTATTTTCCTAAGCTGTGGTCATCAGTGACCAAAAACTGCCTCGTGGGCATGGCTGAGGGATGCCGAGGACATTTAGGAGCTGATTAGTTTTCATATTTCTGAACAGGGTCCAGCTTTGCTGAGCAATTCATGGCTCCTCTCATACTGTGGCTAGAATACTGTCTTTAGTCAATTTACTTTCTTCACAAGGCACAGAAATTACATGAGCTGTTTGGACCTCCTTTCCTTAAATTTAAATGTTCTTTAGCTAACAACTTTTATTTTTGTGTTTATTGAAGAAAATTTAAATGGAAAAGTAAAAAGAAAGAAAGAAAAACTGCCCATAATTCCACCACTGGAAATCACTTCTGTTTTAGCATCTGTGTCTACAACTAGTTTCTCTATGTTATAAATGTTTTCTTCCAACTTTGTTTTTTAAAGAAAAGTACTATTGTGCATGGTTAAAAGAACTAAACTGCACCTAAGTACATGTGCTGAAAGGTCAGTCTTCATTCTACCTCAGATTCCCAGCTCTTTGCCAGAGTGATTTGGACACTTGAGAAAACCCCACTTCACTCTTTATCGTTTCTGAG
>CM053506.1:67303102-67337305 GCA_028627145.1 Eidolon dupreanum
ACTTCCCTTGTCTGTGCCCATCTGACTTACGGCCATCTTGCCCCATATGATGGGACCATTAATATGGCTGCTGATTATGAACTTGCGCTTAAAGGGGTCCTGGTGACAGGAGAGCCAGCTGCTATTTAGAAAGAAAAACAGAAAAAGCAACTGACAGCTGCTACTCAGTTGGCTGGTTTGTTCGCATCCCCTGGCAACCTGGCCTTCTGTGGGCTCGAGGGGTGTGTTCCAGTTGAATAGGTAACTGGGGTTTCTAGGAAAAGGGAAGTAGGACTATTTTGGACCATTCTAATCTTAAGCTTCCTCAAAACAAACACATGAGCAATTTTGCACTTTTATCAGACTTTGAAGTTTCAGAGGAAAGTGTTTATGTACAGCTCCCCATCTGCAAAATGCAGAAATTGGACCATATGATCCTGAGGTCATCAAGAATTTGGATCCATGCCAGGGGGTAGAATTGTGTGGCTTTCTAAAATCAGTAGAGAGAGTACGTGTGTGTGTGTATGTGTGTGTGTGTGTGTGTGTGTGTAAGTTAGAGAATCATATATTTAAAAATATAGTAAAAAAATAGTAAAAAATTTCAGTGAGTGCAAAAATGTTTAAAATAAAAGTAAAAATTCCTGGTTCCATTCCCTAGAGCTGTTTATCATGCATATTATTCCAGGTATTTGTATTCTCTCATCTTCTAAACATATGTATGTTTATTCTTTCTAATAAATTGGAGAATACTACCCATGTTGTCCTATAAATTGCTTTGGCAGTGTATTATGGGCATCTTTCTATACTTATACATTTCAATCTAACTCATTTTTAAAAAATAGCTGCGTAGTAGTGCATTGCTAGTATATGCTATCATTAGTTTAACTAACCCCTCTTTATTAAGGGGATATTTAAGTCCCATTTTACATTAACAGACAGTGTCTGGCAGCTTTTTTTTCAGGCTCAGACTTTTGCATATGCTATTGAGTCAGGGTTTTTTGTAGGTCCGGGGATATAGCAATCCCAAGAGACTTTAGGCCAGGGATTCATCAAACTTTTCCTGTAAAGGGCCAGATAGTAAATCTTTTAGGGTTTGAGGTATATATAGTCTGTCACAGCTACTCAGCTCTACCACTGTCATATGAAAGCAGCCATAAAACCAGTGGATGTAGCTATGTTCCAATAAAACTTTATTTATGGACAATGAAATGTAAATTTCAAATAATTTTTGCATGTCATGAAATAGTCCTTTTTTTAACCATTTGAAAATAAAAAAGATGCTCTCAGTTCAGAAATTCATGAGCCACATGATAATAGGGTGGTCTGGGGTTGGCCTACAGGCCATATTGGCTGCTGACCCCCGCTCTCTAGTCTCTGTCATCTGCAGTTGGACTGGCCCTACTAACCCTTTCCCTCCTCTGATATGCTCGTGGTAATCCTGGCTCCTTATTCATACATTCTAAGCACATGCCAATTTTATTTGTTTGTTGTTTAATTCATTCTTTACCTGTTTAATTCATTCTTTACCTGTTTGTCTGCCCTCTTCTTGTCTGTCCACCTTTTTTTCAAATAGTGCTAATATCCCCTAATCCCTAATCACTTCTTTTGCAGAGGGCACTTGGGCACAAGAGGCGTTCTCTCCTCGTTTTTATACCACATACAGATATAACTAGTTTAAAGTCCAATTTACATTTGTATTACCTTGCTCTGGATAATCTGCTTATTTTCAAATCCACTTAGGAATTTATAGAATTTATAAGGGATTGTCATAGTGCTTAGCTGGACTCTGGGGATACAAGATCCAGTAAGAGGCTATCTTGGCCTTCAAAGACTGCAATTCTAATGGAATTAGAGAAACATAGAAACTAATAAGCATTGTGAGTGTTAGCATGGAAGTCTCGGGGGCTCAAGGAAGGGAGTTGTCAACTTTATCTGGGTATCAAACAAGTTTTCAAGGAGTGGCCCTTGACTCGGGGATTCCACAACGGGGTCACTGCATGAGCAAAGGCAAGGCAGCAAGGAAAAGCTGATGTATTTGGCAAGAAACGAAGATGTGAGAGAGGAGGTCAGGGGTCTGACCCAAATAAGACCTCTTGAGGCACTTCGAGGAATTGGGACTTTGCCCTGTGGGTAGTGGGAAGCTATGGTAGGGTTCAGAGTGGTGGCATGATATGACAGAAGACTGTGGCAGCAGGGTGAAAGGTTTAAAGACAGCAAACATGGAGCATTGCAGACTAAATGAGAAGAGAAGTAATGAGGTCAACTCCACGTCTATAGCTGTGGCTGGAGAGGAGGAGGTAGAATCTGTCAGACAGGATGTGGCAGGTCAGGGAAAGAAGATTGCTCAGCTTCCTCTGAGTTTTTTGCCTTGTGTGCCAGAGCCATATAGTGAGAATAGGGAACATGAGGGAGGAACAGATTTGGAAGAAAGATGATGAATCCATGTTGAGTGTATGGTTCTTTGCGGGGCATTCAGGGAGAGATGCCTAACATGTATTTGGATGGATGGTTCTGTGATTCAGGGGACATCTGGGCTAGACATGGAAATCTGAGGAGCTGCATGGGTACATGGCTTGGCAAGCAGAGAGAAGAATGGATTTCACCCGCACGTGCCCAAACAAGGTTGGTCACTGCACTGACCAACCTGCACAACCACAGATGTTCACCCATAATTTACATTTTATTATCAGAGAAATGAAGTCATTAGCATGCAGAAGAACACCCAGGGCAAGCATCCTGGAGAGAGCCCTGCAGAACAGCCTTTAAGGGAAGGGCAAAGGAGACTTTGAAAGAATTATCAGAGATATGAGGAATCCCAGAGAGAGCAATGTTATGAAAGATGAGGGAGAAAAGATTGTCAGGAAGGGGCAGTCACAGATATACTGAAATGTAGATCAGATTTATGGTAGAGGTGATAATTTAAATCATTGTGGAAAGCACAAATTATTTAATAAGTAACATTGATCCAAATGGCTGACAGGAGATTTCAGTGGATAAGTTAATGTAATAACGTTTTCGTATAAACTCAGTAAGCAGAGCCTGAGACAAGGATTAAATGTTAACACCTTATTTATGAAGTATAAGCCCAGAGTAGTGATAGTGGGTAAGAGAGGGAAGGGAGACAAAGGAAGATGCCATGCGTACTGGCTAGTCTTTGACAGTGAACTGCAAAGAGACCCAGTGGGTCACTCAGCAGGTGTGCTCACTTCTCTGAAAGGGTTGCAAAGAAGAAACATAGCTTTGAGTAGTCCATGAGAAAGCAGAGGTGTTTTATCTGCTTAACTCCCTCTCATCTCCCATTTCCCACTGGCCAAACTTCTCTCCTTGGAAAGCCGCTTCCCTGAACTTTGGGTTATGTCTTCTGACCCCCAGCATCCCCTCAGAAAGGCTGACTCCACCCCCACATAGTGGTGCTTCATCCAAGGCCACAGTGATGGTCAGGGGAGCACTGGTGAGGCAGCAACTAAAAGAGGAGGAGGCAGTTGATGGGAATGTGAGGAGGAGCCCAATGTCTGTGTCCCAATGCAAACTCCCATAGAATTGAGTACAGTGCTGTACATCTCTCTCCAATTTCAGACCTTGACTTGATTGTTCAGAGTTTCAGAGTTTCAATGACTTTTACTCATCCTGAGGGGAACCTTCCAAATCATCTAGCACAGGAGTTGACAGAGGACAGCTCATGGGCCAAATTCAGCTAGTGACCTATTTTTATAAATAAAGTTTTGTTGGAACACACTGTGTTCTTTTATTTATATATAATCTAAGGTTGCTTTTGCACAATGTTGGCAGAGTTGAGTATAGAGACAATGTGGCTCACAAAACCAAAAATATTTACTATCTGCCCTTTAAAAGGAAAAGTTTGATGATCCCTGGTCTAACAAATAGAACCATTCATTCTACACGTGGGGAGACAGAGCGCCCCATGTAGTAAAGAAACTTAAAGCCACTTGGCTATTCAGATCCCAGTATATGTGTGGGTCCCAAGTCTTTTAATCTTTAATTTTTTGCCTCAGTATTCAGGGCATGAGGGTGGGGGTGGGGGCGCGGGGATGGTGGTGACTTAATTTGCAGTGAGGATAACTGAGTTCATAGGTTAGTAGGAAAAAAAGGTCTGAAATAGCATTTATTTTTAAGGGAAACATAACTATTTTGTTAGAGCATCAGCTGAAACCCAGGAGAGCTGGGAACTGCTTTTAAGCTCATTTAACAAAGAATCCATATGTGTAAATGTTATATTATGTTTGCGAGAGAAACTTGGAAGACAAAACCAGGGTTTGAGCTTTTGGATTTATTTGCCAAATGATTGTTTTCTTGATTTCTTGTTTTAATTTTTATTTAAATGAGTAGATTCCCATTTAACTTTATTACACTAGGAGCTGGAGTGAGTTTCTGGATAAGTTTTCCAGTAGAATACTTTTAAAAGCATGCTTTGAGCTTTTCTTTGTTACAAATAATTGGATACTTTTCTAACTCCCCAGATAGAACAGCCCTGATAATTCCCTGTTAATAAAAGTTGCCCTGGGAAACTTCTACACCCAAAAATGTTGATTTATTTTTTTCTGTCCGTGTTGAACAAATGTGAGACTAAAAAGATAGTTTCATTTGGCACATTTGGTTGATTGCATTAGTGTGTGTGTGTGTGTGTGTGTGTGTGCGCGCGCGCGCGTGCATGCACATTTTCCTGTACTTATTTTGACTTTATTTTTTTTTCTTTATAGAGTCTTAGTGAAAAGTTTAGACCTTAAAGCTTACTATTAATCTACTTCTGTGTGGGTTTTGTGTTTTCTTCCAGAGAATCCACTTTAATTTATAGTGTTAAGCTGATACTTAAGTGTACAACACATCCCCCATTTCTCACCAGTTTTTAAGACTGGTAATCTCTTGGAATTTTCTCAGGTGCCAAGTGGGTTAGAGAGTCATTCACACTGCCAGTAAGTTGAAGACTCATAAAAGTCAAAAGACAAAGGGGACAAAAAAGATTTTATTGTTTGCTGTATTCTAGGAAGTTGAATTACTTTGAAAAAGACTGCTTTCAGTAAACAATGTAAGAACTTTCCTCATTGGCTGTTGGGTGGAATCACTGATTAGCAGCAAATGGTTCAGATATAGAAGTAAAATAAAAAGAATTTTGAATGTGACCCAACAACTCCATTCCTAGATATATACCCAAGAGAATTGAAAACACATGTTCACCTGAAAACCTATATACAAATGTTCATAGCAGCATTATTCATAATGGCCAGAAAAAACCATCCATCAACTGATGAATGGACAACCAAATGTATATCTCTACAATGGAATATTATTCAACAATAAAAATGAAGTACTAATGGATATGTGCTACAACATGAATGAACCTTTAAGAACATCACACTGTTTGAAAGAAGCCAGACACAAGAAGCCACATATTGTATGATTTTGTTTATATGAAATGCCTACAATAGGCAAATCCATAGATACAGAAAGTCAATAGTGGTTTCCAGGGACTGGGGAAGGGGGCGGTGAATGGGAGTGATTACTAATAGGTAGAAGGTTTCTTTTTGAGTTAATGAAAATGTTCTAAAATTAGATAGTGGTGATAGTTACATGAGTCTGTGAAAAACCCACTGTAAAACCCACTGTGTTGTATGCTTTTGGAGAGCGGTTTTTATGGTATGTGAATTATATCACAATAAAATTATCAATAAAAACAGGCATGTTGGGGACTTTGGCAAGTTGGTGACTTTTTTGGTGTCATTCAGAAACAGTTCCTTAGATCAGAAGACCCCAAACTCCGGGCCACAGACCAATACCTGTCCATGAGTTAAGAATCTGGGCTGGGCCGCACAGTAGGAAGTGAGCAAAGCTTCACCTGTATATACGGCCGCTCCCCAGCACTGGCATCACCACCTCAGCTCTACCTCAGATCATCAGTCATTAGATTCTCATAGGAGCAATGACCCCTGGTGCCCAAAACATTGAGGACCACTGCCTTAGATGCCTTGCTTGGAGATTCCTTCTGCCTGGTTCCCAAACTTTTGTGGACATCAGAAGCACCTAGGGGTTTGTTTAAAAATACCAATACATGGATCTCACTACAGACCTACTGCATAGGAATGTGTTATTTAAAAAGAATAAAAATTTCTGCTTTATATTTTTAAGTGTTCTCTAATAGTCACTACCTATTTCTAACTTGGCAAGGAGACTTAGTAACAAGATTGATGAATGTATAGTTAATGTATCAAATATTATAAAGTTGAAGAGTAAATTTAAACCCACGTTTCTCTTTTTGAAATACAATGAGAAAATACAATTTTCTTCAAACAAGTGAACACTATAGTCTCAAGGTTAAAGGTTATATAACTATAACTATTGTGGTTAAAGTAGAATCTCATGAAAGAGCTACTTGAAAACAAATAACTTGATTTTACGGTGACAAGATATAGAATGAGTATAAAACTGCCACGAAAAGTACTTCACCTGGCTTATGCTTATATTCTTAAGTATTGTCAGGGTAGCTGACTTGTGCATATTGTCATCCCTCAATATCTGTGGAGGATTGGTTCCAGGAACCTTGCAGATACCCAAATCCTTAGATGCCCAAGTCCCTTATATAAAATGATGTAGTATGTGCATATAACCTATGTACATTTTTCCATATACTTTAAATCATCTTGTTACTGAACTCAAGGGGTTCTCCACTTAGGGTGTTCTATTCAAGAAGAAGACGTGGCTATGGCTGTGCTTAAGTAAAGGCAAGTAAAGGCAATGGAATTCATATCCAAAGCTCTGGCTCTCTGAAGGGAGGCTTAGCTATTGCTTATGTACAGTATTTAGTTAATTACATGTTGATTTCTTCTTTGCAGTTAGCTATACTTATCAGGTTGGGTTCCCTCACAGGTTACAGCCACCTCTGTAAAATACTGTGCCACATTTTAACATTTAGCAAGAATAGCATTTAGAAAGAACCACCCAGACCTTGAGACCCTTGTCCTATCTAAGTCTCTAGATTACTTATAATACCTAATGTGATGTAAATGCTGTGTAAATAGTTGTACTGAATTGTTTAGAGAATAATGACAAGAAAAAAGCCTATAAACGTTCAGTATAGATGCAACTATCATCAGCCTAACTACATAGTACGCATCAGCAACAATGTAACTTTAAAAAAAATATTTCTGATTCATCTTATGATTTCAGAGCTTTTGAGTCAATAATTCAATTTTTTTAAATCTCAGGATTTTTTGCTATTTTAAAAATACCTATGGACGCTGGTTTCAACTTTGTTCCTAACTAAGGGTAAGTCAGAGAATTTGGAGCTTATATTGTTTTCATTTTTCTATTTTGCATAGCACTCAGACATCTGGGCAAAATGGACATCATCCTTGTCTTCAAGCAACTCAGTCTAGTAAAATAATTCAGGCTTTGGAAATGAGGAATTGTTGTAAAGTTTCTTCTTTCATGTTTCTCCTCTCTGGAAATTTTTATTTTGTTTTGGTCAAGAAGTGTGCGCCATCTTATAGTCACTGTTCTCTCACCATTCATCACCTTGCAGAGCCCAGTGGCCTGCTGGATTCCAGTGGGATCTGATGGTATTGAATAACTAATTCTTATCACAGTGGCTCGAATCTCTATGGTCATTAAATCGACCAATATTCATTAATTAAAAGCCCCCCCCCAAAAAGTGTAAGGTGACTGTTGAGTTGTGTACCCATAGAAATGATATTTACTTGGTTTAAACTCTTCAAAAAAGTACTTGTCTGTGATGACTAAATTTCTAGGGAAGTGCATTATAGTGCCTCTGTGTAGTGGTAGGAGGTGAGATGGTCAAGGCATGGTTCAGTCCTCCAGATCCTGGTGAACTGTCCTGTAAAGGTGCAGGTATAGTAGATGTCACAGACTAGTTTGTCTTGAGGCCTGAGGCTGTCCACAGAAGCTTTTTATTCTGTGTATACTGTTCAGTTAGCTGCTAACATTGAAAAATTGGGAGGTTTATCATAAACGTCCAAATACTTGTCTTCTCTTGAAATATCATGAGATGTGGCCATGTTGCAGAAGAATCAGACTGGTGAGAAACCAAGCACCACTCAGAGAGTTGGAGAACTCAGGTTTATTACGCCAGCAGTCCCAGCAGAGCTGGTGCTATGAAGACCTGGGCCCCGAGCACAGGGGTAACCTTGCTTTTATAGGGCTTATCCCCACAGTTACAGTTGGCATGGGCTGATTGATTAAATTGTCCTCAGGCTGTTACCGCAGGAGTTGCTATGGGTTATAGGCAGTCACAGAGCACGAGATTTTCAGACAGAAATTTAGACAATGCATCTGTTATCTAGACAGAACAAGCAAAAGGGAGGATGAGTCTTTAGTTAATTTCAAGGTCACCCTGCCCTTCAGCCTATGCGACAGACATATCTACAGAAGCAGAACAAAGAGCTGATTATAAGGTTAGGTCTTTGAGTGGAAAATTCTTCTTCAGCCTCACCTGACCCACCTTCCTGCCTGAATGCAGCTGGGTGGAGCTGAGAAAGTTGCCACTGCCCCTGATTTTTCTCATACTCAGTCGGCTTCATGCATGCATTTTAGGTGTCTAGTTTTTGTGGGTATTGAGTTTGACCTGTATCCAAATAGATCCTCGTGGATTTGTACCAAGAATTGCAAGGGAGAATTAGCATTAGATACAGAGTCTGGAAAGTATTTTATAAAATGCACTTGGAAATTGGAGATTATGAAAGGGGACCAGGCAAGAGAATGAAGGATCTAGGGAAAAATGACTGGTCAATAGTTATGAATCATCAACTTCAAGAGAAGGACCTTTAGACTCATCCCATGCTCTGCCTTATTCCTGGAACTTTGATGTGCAGGAAGCATTGCCTCTCTGGGCCTATGTGTGTGTGTTAGGGGTAGGCAAATGTGATTACAGTAAGGAGATGGGGTCCACAGGCAAGAGCAGTCTGGACAGGTAAAATTAGTGTATCTGTTTAAAGGATTAGGTCCTATGGAGTCAGTGAAGATGCAACCATGCAACATGGAAATTATCTGTAGGTTATTAAGTGAGTGGTCAAGAACCATGTGAATTGATTATCAAGCAACAAGTGTTTGCTAAATGCCTTCTCTGTGCCCAACTCTAATTATCCACTTGGATGGCTTCATGCAGGGGTGGTGTGGGCGAACACAATGGAAAAGACTACATGTTTGCAAAGACTGAATGGTTCCTGGGGTGGAGAGATTGTTAAATGGGACTTTCCTTGTGAATTGTCAGTCGGTTTTCCTTCCTGCCTGAATAGACCTCTGAAGGTCTCTCCTGGCTCTCAAAATCTTTGAAACCCGGAGTCGCAACACCAACGTGCTCATCATCCCCCACTGTTTGGGAGTATGCCTTTCTTTATATGTAAAGCTGGTGTGATTGCCTGATGATCAGATCTTTATTATTGAAGGAAGATCTTGGAGTGGGGTAACAGTTTTTTTGTTATTTCAGTCCAAGTTGGATTCCAAACTAGGCCATGCCAAGAGGTATGGGAGGAGAACGGGGTGAGATGTTAGCCATGCAAGAAGGCCTATGTTTACTGCATGCCACTCCCTGGTTGCCATGTGCTGAGCTGTGCACAGGGGCACGGAGACCCGACTCTGAAGGGTCCTGTCGTCCTTGGACAGATAAAAACTGGGTCCTGCACACAGTAGGTCCCCTGGTCATTCCTGTTGAATAAAGCTTCTTCACTCTTGCCAGCCGTGGGAACTGCCTAGCTGCATGCCCAAAGATACCCTCAGCTTATGAAGAAACAGCTCCTGTAATGGGTGAGAGTGGAGGAAGTTATTGAGTTGTCTGGTACAGGAATGGATTGGGGGGAAAATATGCTGGAAGGGGTTCTACCCCTCCACCCCAACCCCAGGCATTAACCCTTTATTAGCCATTGTGGAGACCTAGTGAGAGGTTCTGGTGATTGGGGGATCTTGGGTGGGAGATCAGGGGAAAGCAGTGTTGCAAGTAGTATGGACATTTTTCATTATTTTCACAGGCGGTCTGACTACTCATGTGCTCTGCCTGGATACCATATGAGACCAGCACTAGAGTCCTTAGTGATTAGCTGTACTCTGGTCCCTGATGGTTGTTCTCCTTGCTTCCCTTCTGGGCCCTGCCACAGACTCAGGGCCTCTGCTGGTGAATCCCCGCACTCCTCTGTCTCTTATTTATCTAGGCTTTCTTGCTCCCAGGTCAACTCCCGTGTTAGCAACAGCTCAACCTCCATCCCGGCCTCCCTGTGTCCCTAGCCAGCTCCAGTCTTCATTTCTTGATATGGATTGAACTGGTTCCTCTCCCAACAAAGATGTTGAAGTCCTAATCCCTAATACTTGTGAATGTGAGCTTGGATATAGGGTCTTTGCAGACAATCTAGTTAAGATGAGGTCGTACTGAAGTGCAGTGGGCCCTGATCTAACATGTGGGGTCCTTACAAAAAAGGGATTTTGAACACAAAGATAGACACAGAGAAGATGTGAAGACACAGGGAAAACACTTTTATGAGCCATGGCATAGCTAAGGCTACCAGAAACTAGGAGGAAGACCTGGAACAGATACTCCCTCACATTCTTCAGAAGGAACCAACCCTGCCGACCTTGACCTCAGACGTCTAGCCTCCAGAACTGAGATACAATACAGTTCTGTTGTTTAAGTTGTTTATGGTATTTTGAGCGCAGCCCCAGGAAACAGTACACTTTCCATGGGGCAGCCTAACGTGCCACTAGTGGTCTCTTTGGATACTGCCAAGCCAGTTAAGTGGTATTGTGTCCTCCACGATGCCCTGGGGAGGCACAGTCTGTCACCTGCATCTCTGTAAGGGTCAGGTAGCACTAGTAGCAAGAAGGGTGGCTTGTTTTCCTGTTGCATTGTCAGTCTATCAATAAATGTGGGATAGATACAGGCTCTGACTTAAAATAGCTGCCTGGGTCCCAGAATTCTGGTGATTCCAAGAGAACTAAGTACAGAAAGCTTTTATCCAAGCTTCAGAAAAGAGAAACATAAAGCAATTGACTTTCAGATACTTCTGATCCTTCTCTTGACTGCTCTCGAGTATCCCAGAGAGGTCTTGGCTGAAGGTCATGCCCACAGCTCTGCTCTTTCCTGGTTTAGTCAGTTCTTCAGTTCATCCTTAGCATCCAGAAGTCATGAATCCCCCATCTCTAAAAAAGAGGATTGGGTTGGTTTGGAAAGCCCTTTCAAGTTCTGTATTTCCCCCGAGGGACAGACCCTAGTGGCCATGCAGACAGGTCCCAGCTCCCTGCCACCTGTTCCCTCTGTCTCTCATTCTGTTGGCTGGGGTTCCCTCTACTCCCATGATGCACTTTTGCATTTGGCTGCGGTGTGTGGTGGGGGTACTTGTTCACAGTGGTTCTTTCTGAGTGATGGGATTAGAGAGAACTTTTATTTTCTCTTTTGCTTTTGTGTGTTTTTCAACATTTTCTCCCTGGACCTGTTACTTTTATAAGTAAAATAGAAATTTCTCTGAAATAGAGGGGACTTGAGCTGAGCTCTAATGCTCTTTCTTGCTTCCCCTTCCCCAGCATAACAATATTCCATCCTCCTCTGCTTCTCTACAGAAGTGGCCTTGTGCTCTGAGGTATCTTCTGGAGCTGAGATACACAAACCAGACCCTAAAAAGGACCTGGTCATTTTTATATGGTGTGAGGAGCATCCAAAAATGCTGAACCACATGATCTCTGCCACAGAAGGAAGAATGTGCCCTCCCCTCTTCCTGCCTGCCGCAGATAAAGACTTCACTTGCTTTCTGCTGCTGGTATATAAACATATGTGTTAATGGGGTGGGGACACTATAGAAAAGGGTACCAAGAGGACAGCAGGGCGAAGCCTTGGGAAATAGGTCAGAGGGCCAGGAGCACACAGTGATTTTGAACACACTTCCCCACCCAGCTGGCTCAAATCTTGTGCACGAAGAGTGAATTCTTATTACCAGGTGTGCAAATGCAAAATCATCTTAGCAAGTTTTGGAACCCGAGATGAAACCCTTAAGAGATTCTGTGGCAACCTGGATATTTGTGGTCATGGTGAATCTCTTCTTTGCTCTCGGAGCATCTGTCCTGTTAAGTTCAGTGTTTTTTTGTGTTTTTCCTGGATCTCTTGGGCAAACTTAAATGTTCGCTACAGTTTTCAGCAACACCACCTATTTGGAGGAAATGGCATAAACAGTGTGTGCTTTCACTCAGGAGGAATTTGTGGGTTGTTTTCATTGTGTATCTTTAAAAAAATGTAATAGCCCTACCTGCAACACCTGGAGGCAGGGTGAACTGTCACAGAGAACTCTGCCCTTCCCTGTCTTCCTCTAGGCCCATGGTTCTCAAAGTGGAGTTCCCCGCCAGCAGCATCAACATCACCTGGAAATTTGTTAGAAATGCAGTTTCTCAGGCCCTCCCTAGACCTCCTGAAACTCTGAGATTGGGGCCCTGTGATCTCATTTCATCAGACCTCCAGGTGATGCCAATGTTCTCTAAAGTGTAGGGAAGCACTACTTTCCACCCACCTTGAAGACTGCCCCTGCTTGTCACATTCCAGCGTTTTCCTAAATTGATGAGGCTTTCATGGTTCTTTGCAGAGATATTTTTATTAATCTGCTCATGCAATTTCCCAAGGAATCTTATTTCATTCAACTCTAAAATGCTACCTATTACTTCCCCCATTTTGTGTGGTCTCCTCTATTCTGAGTGCCCTTTCTTGTTGTTTGAGAATAGCTTATTTCACCCAGAATTTCTATACATATTTTGTGCTGTTGGTTCATGATAAGGACTTGTCCTGTGTGCCTGAAGGAGCTGCTGGGGGATTCAGGGCGGAATGGCCTTCTTCCACAGCTTGGAGGCGCTTTTGTGGCTGCACCTCAGAGAGATGATTACTTATTTCTCTTTCCCAAAATAACCTTAGCTCTTTCTGACAGTTTCTTCCGTCGTGTGAAAAGCAACACTTTCAGTGATTTCAAGCATTATTTCTAAATGTAAAGTCACACCTTTTACTGGAAAATCTTCTAAATGTGGATTAGGAATGCAGAGCGATTGAAGTTCATAAATGCCAAGTTTCTCAGGAAACAAATCAGAAAGGTGGTGTATGAGTGGAAAATACCACTTCCTGGGAAGAGAAGCTTCTGAATAGTGGAGTGGTGTGATTTTTTCCATGTAGAGATTGTGGAAGACCAATTTGGAGCATTAAGCCACAATTCAGCATGTTCATGGGAATAATCCAGATGCGGATCTGGTGGCCTCAGGGCTGGCACTGGCCATTTATAGGGCAGTGTGTTTTGGTGGATGTCCAAACGACATCCTGTTGGCAGGGGCCATCCTGATATAGAGATGGAAGCCCACTGAAACTAGCTATGGAAAAGAACATTTTAGAAGGATATGAGGCATCTCATAGCCGCCCCGGCTTCAAGACTAGAAAATTAGGTGCTGAGTTGATTGTCCTGTTTCTGGGACCTCGTGATATCTCATGCTCACTTCTTTCTCTGGGTTTGCTTCATACATTTTTTTTACTTTGTGGACTTGCTTTTTTTCTTTAGCAGCCGTTTAGCAGAAAATGGTCACTGATAGTGGAAGATGCAAGTCCTGTTCTATATAGTGCTCATTGGCCCCCATAGCAGTGGCCGAGTGGGCACGCCCCTGGTCTGCACAGGAAGCGCTCTGGTGTTTGGATAGTTCTTAGGGAAGTGTCTTGGATTACGTGTGGTAAATAGTTTGCATTTTTTATAATGCTTTATAATTCTGATTGTGATTTTTCTCAACTCTGTTTTTCTAGAGAGTTTAGACAATCTCTGCTTTTCATGATTTCTGCTTTTTGAGGTCATACTTAAAAAAGGACCCTTGCTACCAAAAGAAGGTAATATTTTCTTCTAGCGCTCTCATGAACTTTTTTTTTCTCACTCTTTAAAATCTTAATCCAGATGGAACATAATTTCAGAAAATCTGTGAGAAATGGATCTACCTTAATGTTTTCCAAATCATTGGCCTATTGTTCTGCAGCACTTACTGATGGATTGAGCCTTTCACCATGGCCCTGAAAAACCCTTCTTTACCATATGCTAACTCCGTCTGCTTGAGTCTGTTCCTTGTTTTACTTTTTCTGTCAATCTTTCTTTCTCTGTATGCCTACACCAACACTACACACTTTTGTCTCTCTTTCATGGGAAGTTTTCATATACTTGGTAAAACATTCAGATCGGGTGCAGTATAAAAATAGTTTTTATTTTGGTGTCATTTTTAAGAATTAACCAGCATCAAATGCTTGTGTAGTCTTTTAGGAATTGTCATTGTATATACATTTTACTGAGGCCCTTTTATAAATGCACCTGAGAACCTGTGTGCACTGGTCACATAACAGCGTGTTTTGGGCATGCTGTGCATTATCAGTACTCCCAGATGTTACTTCATTGACTGGAACAGCTGCACAGAATGCCATCCTGTCAACACAGCATAATCAGTTCCTTATTGGTGGGCATTCATGGCTTTCTCCGGAGTTTTTTATAACCTCTAATGAAAAATGCTCCAGAACATATCGTTATACTTACATCATTGTGCCCCTAGAACTGTTATTAGGTCAAGGGAGATGTGCATGTGCATTTGGGCTTTTAAAAGCTGTCTCCACCCTGCCTTTCAGAGGCATTCTTAGCCTGCTTTCCAAATTTTTGCTGACTAGGGATTATCAGTCTTGAAAATGTTATATATCCAATGTGTAAAAAAAAAAAAAAATAGCATCTTGTTGTCATCTTAGTTTCTATTTCTCCAGTTTTGAGTGAGAATGAGCATCTCTTCTTCTTTATTGGTCATTTGCAATGGTCTTTCTGTGAACCACCCATGTATGTTCTTTTGCTCTTTTTATATTACACTACTTGCTCAGTTAGTAATTCATGCTATGTGAAGGGAATTGGTGCTCCGTCCACTCTCCCTGGCCCTTCTCTGTCTTTCCATCATTTATGTCTTTTTATCTACACGCACACACACACACACACACAAGTGCACACACACACACACACACCCTCTTCCCTCCTCTTCCACCCCCCTCCACCCGTCACACATACACACTCACTTTTTAAATCATCCACTGGCCATGTAACTGAACTTAGTTCTAACAGTTGCGTCTTCATTCATTCATCAAACACTTATTGACTGCCTGCTGTACTCCATGCCTGGAAGGCGAGCATTCATTTATTTGACATAGCTGCTGCCCTCAGAGTACATCTGGTAGGAGGGATGGATTTGAAAGCAGGTGTTATAGTTGCAGTAGGAAGAGGCCATCCATGCTCCCCCAGTAAGTCTGTCAGCTTCCTGAGGTCAGGGTTCGTGCTGTGAGCTCCCAGAGCCCCTCCCCAGGCCTGGTGCCTGTTCATAGTTAGTGCTCAGAAAGTCTGAATGATGATGATGGGGAGCACCCAGGACTATGAGGTCACCTGGACACTCCCCATGTCCCAGCCGGGATGAGAATATCCTGTTGGTCCTGATCTACCAGCTCTGTCTACGCCAAGCACCTGGGAACAGGATTGCATAAAACTCATCTTTCTTGTCCTAACTCTGGACTTTGTGCAAAGCCAGAGCCTTAAGATAAGGCTCTATGAAGGAGGTGAGGTCCTGCTAGAGCACCTCGTCCCCCTCCCTGTCAGCTTGCCTGCCTCCTTATGCCCGCTGCTCTCTAGAACGTCACCTGGTACCTTTACCTTCTCTGCTTCCTTAGTACAGTGTCTTCTTAATCCTCCCTGATTCTAGGAAAGACTCTAAGGACTCAGTTATGCTGAAGTATTTATGGCCATCTACTCTAACTCATAAGTCTCCCCCAGGAACTAAAACAGATAATAAAGCCTCACGTCAGAGCTGGGGCTCCCTGGGAGCAGATGTTGTGAACCTGATATTTATGGAAGGTTGGGGTGGAAATGATGGACATTTTGGGGTTTCACACATCTTGCTTCTCACCTTGCCTGAGCCTAAGTCTGACTCATGCTCTGGATTTTTTGTCTCGTCTGGGTCCCTCCTGGTCTATGGCTGGTTCCCGTGCTCTTGTTACTAGTGACTCTACCAGTGTGGCTGAGACTGCTTTGTTAAAATGCTGACTTCTGGGTTCCACCCAAGATCTACTAAACCAGAATCTTTGGGAATCTGTATTTTTAACAAGTGGTCCCAATGATCCTGATAAATAACTTCATTTGTGAAACAAGACTGGAGTTCTGCCAGATACCTGTGCTTAGGTTCTGGATCCTGAGTGGTCAGTCTTTGGTTTTGATAGTTTCCTTCTCAGCACTAATCTACAATTTTTTTAACCCCAGGACAGGGGTCATATCTGTGAACTGACATTTGGCTGCCAACATCTATTGTCTCAATGACAAGAAATCCTTTTCCTACATTGCAGTCAGCCCTCATTAACCCTTGACCCAGGTTCAGGGATTCTCAGTGTGTTTGCCCAGGTCTGCACTCTGTAAGGAGGTTGGTACGTCAGGTATCCTAAAGGGATTGAAGGACAGGCTTGGAGAGTTCCAGGCAGAGCACCCCTTCCCTCACTGGGATCCCCCCACTGCTTCTGGTCCTGCTCTTCTGAGACCCTTTGCAAGGTCTGGAGCCAGTTCCAGAGCTTGGTTCAGGCCAATATCAAAGGGCCAGGGTACCACTAGCCTCTGTATCATCTGTGAAATGGCTGTACAGGCCCCTGCCCAACCTAGATCACAGGGTTGCGTAAGGATGCTCTTTGAGTTGCTATGAAGCGGGAAGTTGTGGACCACCGATAGTGATGTTTCTCTGGTTAACTAAGGGACACCCCTACAGCTCAGAAATGCTAAGAAGCATTTTAGCACCCTCTTCCCCACTGGTACCATAGACAGAGCCCTTCCCTCCCTCCCTCCCTCTTTTGGAGATGTGCTCTCTGGAAGGAGGAATGAAAAGGAGGAATAAAGTGGGGGTGTGGAAGTTGGGAAGCAGAGAGAAGGAAGGAAGGAAGGAATGGAGAGGGTTTTATTTTATCAGTCTTATTGTTGTTTAATGTGTTCTGAGGGCTTACTCTATGTCAGAGACTGCTGGAAGTTGTGCTTCGTTGACTATTGATCCCAGCACCATGAGGCCTCTGTATGTTATCCCCACTTTACAGTGAGGCAACTGAGGCTGAGTACCACAGCTGTTCAGTTATAAGGGGTGGACCTGAGATTCAAACATCTTCTGTGTGACACCAGCAGCTGAACTCTTAGTAAGAACTTTAGGCTGCCTCTGAATATTTGAGGGGTATTTTAAACACCAGGGTCAGGTCTCCATTCCACTTCTTTCCTCTCTTGTGACAGCAAAGTCCTGCTGTCCCTATCTCTCCTTTTCCCCAGAGCACGAGAAATCTCATTGCTTAGGGAAGTGTCCCCGGGACTGACAGGGCTGTAATCACTATATGCTGGAAATTGGGGAGTGTTAACTACTGACTTCCCACCCCTTCTCACTACTCAGGCTTGACTCCTGCCATGCATTTCTCACTGGAGACCTCAGGTCTCCAAGGCTCGGGATCTGTGTTTGCTGAAACTTGGGGCCCAGTGGCCAAGGTGAAGTCTTTTCTAGCTGCCAGAGATGAGAGGTCTCTCAGCAGCCCTCCTGCTGGTGATCAGATGTGGGCGATCCTACAGAGCACAGTTCTTTGTTGGCAGCGCCCGCAGCAGGGGTTTGCAAGGAGCCTTTGTGTCTTTCCATTTGCTGAGAGTTCACCTGCTCAGATCCCCCTTCCAGAGGGATCTGAGCTGTGTGTAAACAGGGTCGGGAGCAATTATGGAAGCCCCTATGGAAGGTGAATCTGGATGAAGCTTCTCAAACAAGAATCTCTTTAGTCGAGCTGTTTGTTCTCCCTCGTGTTCATCATTCACAAATCATCAGATCTGAAACCAGCATGGAGGAGTATGGCTCCGGAGCTGGGGGTGGGGGATTGTTGCCTGTGCAACCCCTTCCTTGACCCTGCCTGAGTGAGACACCCCCAGATCCCAAGGCATCTCAACTCTTGGTGGAGGTGGTGCTGCTCATTCCATCTGCAGAGTTGCAAAGGCACCTGGATGGTTCCTGTCCCACTCATGGCACTCTCTCTAGCTCCTACTGTTTCTTCTGGAGGGGCTTAGGGAAGAGCCCAAGCTTGTCTGACCTCTGGAGGAGTGACAGACTGGATGGGAAGAGACAACATTCACAAATGACACATCTAGGATGCCAGAAATAAAAGCCAGCGTCTTTACCATGATCTTTAAGACCCTAGAGCATTGATTCTCAAGTCTAGACATGCACCACAATCATCTGGGGGGCTGGTTAGAACATCACAGGGTCCACCCTTAGGGTTACTGACTCAGGAACTCATGAAGGGCTGAGAACTAGTATTTCCAAGTTCCCAGGTAATGCTGATGCTGCTGGTCTCAGGACCCCACTGTGAGAACCACTGCCCTGGATGATTCAGTCTGGCCCTGTTACCTCTGACCTCTTCTTCTGCTTCTGCCTATAGTCTCTTCAGCTATGCCGTCTTCCTTGCTGTCCTTTGAAAAATTACAGACATGTGCCTGCCTCAGAGCCTTTTTATTTTCTCTTCCCTCAGCCTGGAATTCTTTTCCCTCAGATAGTGCACGGCTTGCTCCTTCACTTGCGCAGTAGCCAGCTTCCAAGATGGCCCCCAGAGCACTCACCTGCTGTCGCACATGTCCTTATGAGTCCCTCTTACCACCTGTCAGGATTGGTCTGTGTGACCGGTAGACTCTGGCAGTGGTGATGGAGTATTCCTTCTGAGGCCAGGTTATAAAAGGCTCGCTCCCTCTGGGGGAAGTTAGCTGCCATGGTGTGAGCAGTCATGTGGCAAGGAACTTTGGTTCCTGCCAGCATCCATGTGGGTGAGCCATCTTGGAAGTGGCTCCTTCACCCCAGTCAAGCCCTCAGATGATGCAACAGATGATGATATACTGACTGCAGCCTCATGGGGAGCCTGAACCAGAACCACCCAGCTCAGCTGCTCCCAGATCCTGACTCACTGAGTCCATGTGACATAAATGCTTGTTGATTTAAGCTGCTAAGTTTGGGGTAATTTGTAATGCAGCAATAGATAATAATAAATGTGCCTTTCTCAGTGAGGCCTTCCTTAGCCACCTGACCAAAATTACATTCCTTTCTAATAATACTTTTTACTCCCTTCCCTGCTTTATTCTCTTTAGTGCTTACCACCATCTAATCTACTTTGCTTATTTATTACCTGTCTCCTGGCATGACTTTCTCCCTCCACCTCCATTAGAAAAACTTTAAATTTTCATTTGTCCAGAATTTTCTGTATCAATACTCAAAATTAGAATAGCATCATGACTATTGTAAGGCAAGCTGAAGGAGGAAGGTGGAGTTTAACCTGTCAGAGTCTCTGCAGTGTCCCCAGTGCCCAGAACAGTGCTGGACACAGAGTAGACCCTCAAATATAATAAGTAATGACTTATCAATATGTAAAATGATATGTTAATAATATAATCAAGACTATAACTTGTTATATTAAATATCATTATATTTAGATTGTAAATACTTCTGATGTTTATGATAAATGTTAATATAATAATGTTAATTTTCAGGGTAGTTCTCAGATAGACAGTGGTGTATAGATTAAAACAGCACAGTTTGGCTGCAGCTCCAGAACCCCATCACAGAGCTCAGAGGTGTTGGTGTGGCCGGCACATGGTGGTCTTTGCTGTCAGACTGAGTCCCAGCTCTGCTGACTCTCAACAAGGTTTCAGTTCCTTCCATTGGATAATAGAAATGATAGCACCCATTTTGTAGGTATTTTGTGACCACTGAGGGAGACTTGGGGGGAGTTGCGGTGGGCAAGGCACAAATGGATATTCAGAGTGTAGTGGTTTCTCTTATGCCAAGAGACCATGGTTGGAGGTGAAATTTCATTTAATTTTAAGAAAGCATTGGGGGAATATCCTATAGCCAGAGACACATAATGGGAAGGTGATTACAAAGCCAGGGGCTAAGGAAATACTGGTGCATCAGATGGGACCAGAGCCCCTTCTGCTGAGTGTTCAAAAGGAGAGCTGAATGGGACCTCCAGACACTGACTGGCTCCCATGTCTTGTTGCCCAACTTCCGGACCCTGGCACGGGGTCTCCTGTCATTCTCCTGGGACTCACCTTCCTGATTGGGGTAAAGGACTGGCCAAGTAGAGCAAGGTGGCAATCCAGCTTCCAGGTGAAGGACAATGGCTGGAGAAGCGGGCAGCAGGGCTCCTATCTATCTGTCTAGGAAAATCTGAGCAGAGTCTAGCAGTCCCTCCTGGTGAGGAAACAGGGGACAGGAGAGACTCCACAATTGGGGCCAGCACCAAACAAGGGAAAGGGAGAAACAAGAGATGAGTGGAGCACAGTGTTAGAAGCATGAAGGGGGAGTATAAAGAGAGGCAAAGAAGAGGGGACCTCAGGAATCTCAGATTCCGGCCAGGACAACTGGTACCTATGGTTATTTCAGCCAATAGCCACTGGAGGCAGCAGAGAGACTCCACATAGCCAAGGAAATGGACCACTCAGGAGCAGGAGTCCACTGGTAGCGGTGATTAGGGGAGTGTGAGGTGGAGCCAAGATTTACAGGTGGGCCCTAGAGAAATCAGCAAGAGTAGTGGCCTAGGTCCAAGGGCTCCTTGTGGCTTTCCCACTGGAAGCCAGTACCTCTAGTCCAAGCAGGATACAGTCTTAAGGGGAAATGAAGTCTAGAGTGACTTTAAAATTAATAACTCCTACCTCATTTACTGTTTTATTATTAGTATTACTATTGTTATTATTGTCTTAAGTTGGCTCATCTGTGGTGTGAAACCCAGATTTACATCGCTTTCCACCCTTCAAGTGTATCTCTCTTTAATAGTTTTGTTCTACCCACTATCTGCAGATAGCTGCCTGGCCTGGCTCTATTCCTTCCCCAGGCTCTCTGTGGCAGCCACTGTAATCTACTGATGAGAAAATTAAATTTTCTGGCTTATAGTGTCAATGGCTAGAATAGCAGCCTCCCTCAGTCTGGTTTGATCCACCGTCAGTTCATTTGTGTATGTTTGGCTTCCTTGGTTTCAGGGGAAGTCTGAACTGAGTTGGAGTTACCTCTAGGGAAAAAAACATGTTTTCTCATAAATTGGGTTGGATGGGCAGAGGCTCTCTGAGAGTACATCTTACGTCTTCCACTTTGACCTCACTGTGCCCTCAGAGCCTTTGGGACCGGCATGACAGCGACTCCATTAGGACTCTGGATAGTCACCTAGAATGACCTAGAACCCCAAGGGTGGAACTCCAGAGAAAGCAAAAGTGGGTGTATAGAGGCCTCTATCCAGAGTAACATAAGCCCCAGGCTGCCACTTCAGTTTTGCTTTGGCTTGGTCAAGGGACCTGGTGTGCTATAATTAGATTAGCAAGTCTCTTATTGGAAAGACCTGGAAATGGCTTCCTCCCTATGGGTGGTATGGCCATCTAGGGTGATTTTTCCTGCTGCTAGTGAGATCACGCAGCCAGAGCCCCAGTGGCTCTCTGCAGATAGCTGCCTGGCCTGGCTCTATTCCTTCCCCAGGCTCTCTGTGGCTTTGTTTTGGATTGGTCAGAGCTGGCCAAGATTGAGAGATGGCAGGGATGAATCCTTTAGGCAGCTGCATTGTCTCTGCTGGAACCCTGCTGGAGGTTGTATAGAGAGATACAGTACTTAGGAGAAAAAAGTACTCCAGCTTCTGGTGGACCTGTGAATGACCGACCCGGCCAGTGAGTGCAGGGAAGTTTTAGAAGCTGAGTTCCCAGCAAGCTTCCAAAAGTTCCAAGAAGGCGGAAAGAGTTGCTGCTGCTTCTTTTGATATAAATTAGTGGCATCAGCCACCAAAGGGGTAAAAGCAGTACCACAAAGGGCATGGTTCTCTGGGGGTACTCTCCTGCCTTCAGGAGAATGGAGCTATTTGTTTATCCCTGGAGAGTAAAGGGCACATTAGACGGGGATCTACATTGTACCATTACAATGTCCATCCCTCCATTTTCCTGTCTGTCCAGGCATCCATCTATCAAGTGAGGTTCTGTGTTTGAAAGCAGGAGCCAGCCACAGAATTGGCCCACAAGGAGATGTCAATATTAAAATCTGCACTGTCTGAGAGGTGAGACAAAATGCCAATTCCCTGGAAGGAAATATGTGGAATGTGTATGTCTGGGGGCTCTTAGGTCAGGCTCTCAGACAAATCTGAGACAGACTTATGTGCAGGAGTATGGTCTTGGGAGCAGCCCCTCAGTGAAGGGAAGGAAGCAGTATTGCAGTGCAGTCATAAGAAATGACTAGGCCAGCCACATGGGCAACTCTGAGCTGGATGGGCCTTTGAAATTGTTTGACTTGAGGAAAGGGGATTGGTTAGCCTTAATCCCCACCTTGCTCCCACCCCCATCCCACATTGACTACCCATTTGGATGTGCATCACTTCCCATTCTCCTACCTCAGGCATAACCTGGGGCAAGGCAGCTCCCTTTGGTTGAAGGCAGTGCTCTAAGAAGGAGTCTGCTATCAGCTTCTGCAGCTGGGGACATCTGGGTGATGTACTATAGCATTCACTCTAGAGAGTATGGGGGGTTTGACAGCAATGGAGAAAAGCAATCTAGCACAGCTGTATGGTGGAAGAGGCAATTTAGTTGAGATTTGACAAATACACGAGATTCTGACATCCAAGTATGGTGGGGGTGAGTGAACAACTATAGCAAAGGCATGTTTTAAGACCAGCAAGTGGAGTTAACTGGTCTGGAGTAATGTCAGTAGGAAGTCAATCTGGACAGACAGGAGTACCTTGCTGGAGCACCTTGCTAGGTAGGCATTGAGAGTCCTACAATGTCTCTTCTGTATGCCATGTCGGAAATGAGCCAGTAAGGGATTTTTGCTGGTGAGTGACCTATGGGGAGAGCGAGGCTCCAGGGTGAGCATTTTGCTAGCTATGTGTGGACTGATTTTAAGTGGGAAGACACAAGAGGCAAGGAGACCATTTAGGAGTAAGATGGAGAAGAGTCAGGGAGGTGGGGAATGTGATAGAGGAGGTTGCCTCCAGTCTCCAGGAACTGATTGAATGTGGGTGGTTGGAACTTGGGGAGGAGCCAGTGAGACCATGGAGGTTGTGTCCCAGGAGTTCCAGGGGGCTGAGTTAGAAAGGGGAAGGTGATCTGGACTCTGTGCAGGTGGGGGTGACAATGTGGCCTCTGAGTGGGGCTGATGGAGCGGACAGAGAGAGGCCTCTTTAGAAGGTGGCGGAGGCCGTATGATGTGTCTGCTTCCTGGGGCAGCCCACCTCACTTTTTATGAAGGCTGTTTTTTCTTATCTAAGTTCCACCATTTTCCTCATCCAGCCTGGCTTATCTGTTTTATTTAACTCTGATAAAGCACTTACTGTATGCCCGTGTCATCCTAAGCACTTTACACATGTCCACCCATTTAAGGCTCTTATAACCCTATTTATCCCCATTTTACAGTTGAAAGAAAACTAAAATACAGGGTCACATGACTCCCAAAGTCAGCTTACGAGCAGAAGGGCCTAGAATACTTTCTACAGCCCTTGGGCCCCAAGTAGCAGTGGTCTTCATGGTAGACTCTCTCAGTCCTGGTGTCCGACTGCCAGCCAGCCACATCCTTCCTCCCTCAGAAAGTCACTGAGCCTGTATTTCTGTTCACTCCTCATGAAAGACTTCACTGCTCCCTTTCTTGGTCACTGCTATGACCCTTACTTGCTGTGTCCCTTACTTGCCCTCCATTCTGTTTTCTCTCCCTTAAGACACAAGGGACCATATTACTACCCAGCTTCTAGAGCCGTTAAGCTCCTTAAACCCAAACAATGGGTCTTAAGGTTTTAAGACCACACTGATCAAAGCCGGAGGGCCAGAGTACTGGGACCTAGAAAACCACTTAGCCCAATTCCTTCCTTTTAGATGAGGAATTGGGAGGACCAGAGAATAGAATGACTTGCCTAGGGCTGCATAGCAGATTAGAGAGAGGTGAGGAAAAAACCCAGTTATCTTGAGTACTAATTGAGAGAAGCCATTGAAAGAGTTTTGCTTGTTTTTAATATTTGAGACAATTGAAGTTTCAGTAATAGAATTTTTCAATTACTGATATATTCATACATTGGATTAACTTTAAAAATAACTTTATGCTAAGAGCTTGTATATGGGCATTTGGCTAGAAAACGACGACTGCCTTGGGTGGATACACTTACAGAGGAGGAAACTGAGGCACCGATTGGACAATTAGCTTGACTAAGGTTACACTGGAAGTAAGAGGCAGAGCTGAGGTTCAAACTCAGGTAGTCTGGCTCCAGACTTGCAGCTGTTAATAGATTTTAACCTTGGTACTATCTGGCTTCTTTAATGATTCTGGAAAGATACAGAAGTTGTTATGTGAAAAGAATATACAGTATGATTTTGTTTTGTTTTAAGCATGTATATCTGCCTAGAAAACAAGTTGACATGTAGGTATCAGTGTTGGTAGTGGGAACTTTGAGTTGTGGGATTATGAGTGATCCTTTCTTCTTTTTTGTGCTTTTCTACATTATCCAATTGTATATAGTGAGAAAATATATTTTCATCACAAGATAATTTTATGAGAAATCTCTGTTCACAGCAGTAAAATGGGTAAAGTAGTGTTTAGGGGACAATAATATAGCTGCAGTATTAGCTTTATTTCTGGCTGGACCATGTAGCTGGGCATTGGAGGTGGCCAGTCAGATGCAGCAGTTATAATTCAAACAAGACGTAGAGCTGTAGAACCAGGAAGGACTTTGGAATTCACCTCCTTTGGAAGAGGACCATGTCTCTGTATGACTCCCGGGCCAGTATTTTTTCCTCTGTGCTTTGGGGATTCAGGTGACAATGGCATTCGGGGAGAAATACCCACTTGGCAGCTAGGGTCCCTGGAGGTCCATGAGTTGGCAGCTTCAGGGGATAAGAGAAAGAGGGGCACTCAGGGAAGGTTTTAGAGCAGCGATCTCCAACATTTTTGGCACCAGGGACTGGTGCTCCTTTGAGAATCTGATGCCTGGTAATCTGAGGTGTAGCTAAGATGGAGGTGCTAGTGCTGGGGATTGGCTGCAAATACAGATGAAGCTTTGCTTGCTTGCTAACCCGTCACCTCCTGCTGTGCAGCCCAGTTCTTAGCAGGCCACAGACAACTACCTGTCTGTGGCCCAGGGGTTGGGGATCCCTGTTTTAGAGGATCTCAGCCAGAAGGCCACCTGCTGCTGGTCCCAGCTGTATGGAGATGGGTCCCCAGCAAAGAGAAGTTCTGTCATCATGGGAGAATGCAGGCTCCTGCTTCCTGGGGTTAGGGAGGAAGGTAAATGGCCAAGACTATTTTTTCTAGCTCTGACCATCTAGTTCTGCTCTGTGACCTTCTGAGGTTCTACCCTATAAAATTCTAAAAGTGATTTTATTTCTTTATTTTGACCAGAGACCACCTGGGAGCGTCCCAGCAGTTCTCCTGGGATTCCAGCCAGCCCTGGCCCTCACAGGAGCTCTCTGCCTCCAACAGGTACTGTCTACTCACTACACTGGGACAGCCAGCCAGGGCCACACACACACTTCCATTGGAAAGGCCAAGACTCTGGATCCTGGGATCTAAAACCTGGCTGGCGATCTTATGGACCAAACCTGGGAGGGTTCTGGAGGGGCAGGAGTTCCTGTATGCCTGTTGCCCTGCAGGATGGTATCTCCCTAGTAGCACTAGCAGCAACCTGGTGGCTCATCCTCACTCTCAGTTAGGTGCTTAGAGAAGTCGGCTGGGTAAGGTGAGGCCTTAGAGCTCTTAACCTGTCTGCTTGTGCAGGGACCCAGAGGCAGGGCAGAACTGTTCCACATGCGTCCCAAAGGCGTTGAGGTGTAGAAGTTAAAGGGAGGTAGATTTTTATAGAGCAGCTTCCAAACAGAACATTCTGGAAAGGAAATGAGATTCCTTGTGAGGATATGAGTTTTCCGTCTGCAAAGGTAATCGAGAGGAAGTGATCAAGGAAGATAGTCCTGTAATAGGTGGGAAGTTTGTTACTCTTAGGAGACATTGAGTTCTGAGTTCCCAGGAAGTAAGTTGTGAGTCACACAAATAGGGAGAACAGCTTCTGACTTCTCATGGTTTAGGTCGTGTTTTAAATGTCATCTCCTCTGAGAAGCCTTCCCTGACCACTCAATTTAGAGCCCTTGCCCATGACTCTGGATCCCAGCAGCATACCATTTCATTGCCCTTGGAGTACTTCTTCCTGTTGGCTATCGCTCTCCATGATAGACTATATTCCTGAGAGTGGAGACCTGGTCTCTATTTTTCTTTTATGGAATCTTCAGACCCCAAATAGCCTGGCCTCACTGGTGACTGAATTCATGACTGTCTCTATAGTCACGTGGTACGTAAACCTCATTTGTTGGTGTTCAACCTGTAGTTGTCAACCTGGGTGGTTGTGGTTATAGCCTAGTGTTTAAATGTGAATAGCTTTCAAAATGTGCCGATGGTTGTAGCTGGACAGAGGAGGGAAGGTACCTAGGAGAGGAGGGCAGAGAAGCAGCAGTGACATCCACAGCTTATGTGTATGGGAGGGGAGCTGAGAACCTCCTTAACCTTCATGGAACACAAAGTCATCAGAGGTTTAATAATTTACCTAATACATCCCAGGTAACCAAAGGAAAGAGCTAAAATAATAAGTAATAAGTAATAAGATAATAAGTAATAAGAAATAAAAACTAACCAGACTCTTAAACCCTAGATCGGAGAAGGGAGGGCAGGCACAGCGAGAGTGGGTCAGACTCCCACTTTTCATAGCAGGAGTCTTTAGACATTCTTTACCACTGATACATTAAGAAATCAAAATACAATCAAAGGACATATTTAGGGATATGAAGATTCCCAGAGCAGAACTTAAAACTGATTAGTGGAAAAACCAACCTCAACTGAGGCATGAGAGAGGGGACAAGTAGGTGTTTCCTACTGAAAGTTCTTCTAGGCTTTTAGTTTTGAAAAAAATTGTATATTTTTACTTATTTTTTTAAAAAAGGAACTTTTTGTAAGAGTAGAAAATGGGACATTTATTCTCACCTTCCTAGGGATAGGGTGAGTGCTACATTATCAGACAAGCCCCAGGAATGGACCCATTCAGCCTTCCTACCTATTGTATGACAGTAGGCCTCACTGCCTTCTCTTTTGTTGTTGTGTTCGAGTTTTTTTTTTTTAACAGTAGGAATGCCAGCATGAATAATGTGAGATGTGGCCCTCTATCCTGGCTGATTTCAGACTAGCCAGACACTAGAAAGAAACTCAGCTGTCTTTTCTGGCTAGAGTGGTCCACGGAGCAGGACTAGACAGAGGCACAGGGAAGGGAGGCTGGCTCATGTGGAGATGAAAGGTACAAACAGCCATAGCCTGCTGTGTGGAGCTGGTCAGCAGCTTGCCCTCTGAGTCAGTGGAGTCATCCTCCAAAGCCCGTTCTCCCTGGCACCATCCTCAGGCAGCATTCCTGTCTCTTCTCTGATGTGGGTGCCCTCCCCCAGAAAGAGGGCTAGGAGGAGCTGGGTCAGACCCCCGGCCCAGTTTCTAGGCATGACAGATTCCCGCCTTCACCCGACAAGCACAGGAAGAGCCCTGTCTGCCCAGCACTGAGCTGGGTGCTAGGGCTCCCAGGAGGCACTGGAAAGGTGGGGAGATGGGTGGAGAGGGTCACATCCACTGATGAGAGCTGGCTAGGTGGCCAAGGTGTTAGAGTGAGCACTGACTCTCCCTCCTCTGCACCTTTGCCAGGGGCCTAGAGTACCTGTTTCCCAAGTCTGTGGGAGCCTAGATCTGTCAAATGCTTTGCCGAAAAGGACTTTGTAGTCAAATATAGTTGGAAACCTCATAACCCGCTCTACTCCCATTTGGAGAGTCAACGTGCACATCAGTGTTCTGAAGGCTCAGAGAAGGCCTGAAATAAAGACACCTGTCTAATTTGGTGCTTCTGCCTTTTTGTTTGTTTGCAATGTACATACAGCAGACTCCTCCGCCCCCCGCCATATCCACAGGGGATATGTTTCAGTACCCCCAGTGGATACCTAAGACTGCAGATAGTATCGAACCCTATAAATACTATGATTTTCCTTATACATATATACCTATGATGAAGTCTAATTTATAAATTAAGCACAGTGAGAGATTAGCAACAATAACTAGTTATAAAATAGAAAAGCTATAACAATATACTGTAATAAAAGTTATGTGAATGTGGCATTTTTAAGTACAATAAGGGTTATTTGAACACAAGCTCTGTAGTACTGAGGCAGTCAATCTGATAAGTGGCTGACGGACATCTTATCCAGCATGGAGATGCTGGGCAAAGGGATGATTCATGTCCTGGGTGGGATGGAGCAGGCAGCATGAGATTTCATTGTGCTCCTCAGAACGGCCTGCCATTTAAAATTTATGTATTATTTCTGGAATTTTCCATTTAATATTTTTGGACCCCAGCTGACCTCAGGTAACTGAAACCACGGAAAGTGAAACTGTGGGTGGGGGGACTACTGTACATACTTGTTAAGCTTCTCTGGCTCTAGTGCAATGATTCTCAGCTCTGGGGTGATTTTGCCTACCAGGGGACATTTGGCAATGTCTCATTTTTGGCAGTTATGACTGTGGGGTGCTACAGGCATTTAGTGGGTAGAGGCCAGGAATGCTGCTAATGTCCTACGATGCTCAGGAGAGCATGGCCCCCACCAGAAGGCAGTATCCAGCCCCAAATGGCAGTAGTGCCAGGGTTGAACATCTTTGTTCTAGGGTAACTCATAAACAGTTCAGCACTACTCAGGGGTCACTGGGTTAAGGACCATAGCTCATTGACATGAAAAGCAGCAGTTAAACCTGCAGAACCCTAGTTCTTTGATTCTAAGACCCACCTTTCAATTTTTCCCCACATTTTAATGTCTTGGAAATTAGACGCATCCTGCAGTCAGTTGTGCATCCCAGTTTAACTGGAAGCATCTCTTTTTCTTTCTTATTGTTACTTAAAATAAGGGTGCCTCTAACAGTCAGTGACATCTTAGATTCGTGAAATTATACTTTGTTAGCCTGGGGCCTTGGGCACCTCACTTCTCCTTGCCAGGCCTCACTTCGCCCATTCATAAATTGAGAACCTGGAGAAGGATCATGGCTGAGGTCCTGTCCATCCCTCCACAGTTTGCGATTCGTGTTGCTCTCTATACAGGGGCATGAACACACATCAACTCTCCATCTACCCTCTGTGATGGAAGGGAAGAGAACCCACCAGGGAGTCTAAAGCAGCATCTGGGATATTTTGATGTCTTTCCTAGTTTTTGAACCTAAACTTCATAACTAAAGAATGAAATAATAGCCACATTGGTATTTCTCTGTAGAGGGGGACACTAGATTGTTTTCCAGCTAGTCTCTCATTCAGTGTTACAAGCAGCTTTCAGGAGATTGAATTTTATTGTTGGGAGGAGAAATAGACTCAATGAGGACATAAGTTCACTTCAAAACTTTACTGTCCTCATCCTCCTGCTCCTGGGGTTGTTGACTTCTCTCCTGGAGACCACCCAGCCCTGGACCTCATCTCCTTTTGTTGAGCTTGTGCTTCTGCAAAGCAACAGTAATGAAGTTTCAAACCTTTTTATTCAAAAAATATGCAGATGCTATTCTCAGTACTTAGGGTATAGCCACAGACAAGCCAGACCTGTGTGATGTCTGCTCCCTGAAGCATCTTTCTAATGAGGAAGTTGGACAGATAAGCACACATCAAATACGTCCGATTTTTCTGTGTGTTCTAATGCAGAGAATTAAAATAGGGCAGAGGGACAGAGTAGGCTGGGGAGTCAGGGAAGGTCTCAGTAAGGAAGTGACCATTCAGGTCAATGTATGTGTATGAGGTTCTAGGCCAAGGAACAGCTAGTGCAAAGGCCCTGAAGCGGGAGTGACCTTGGCATGTGTGAGAACAGAAAGTGGGTCACTGTGGCCAGAGGATGGGGGACAAGAAGGAGAGTGGTAGGTGATGAAAAGGGAGTTGGTTGACGGAGCCTGCCAGGCTTCCCAATGAGATTTCATTCCAAGCACGATGGTCAGTGTAGGAGTAAAAGTGAAATTCAGCAGAGAATTGTCTTCTGAAAAGCTGTCTCCTTGAAGCAGCAGGGTAGCCAGTGGCTCTGTCAAGACTGCTCTGGGTCAGCCATGATAAGGGATGGGATCGTCACCAGCAAGGCAGTTGGGGGGTGGGGACACTGTGGAAAACTCAGCTGCATTTATTGACCACAGACATCCCATAATGGTTGCTCCTGAAGAAGAACATGGAAAACCAGGTCAGGAAGAATGTCGGTGGGAACCACAAATGAACCCAGCCAAGCCAAGCTGAGGCAGCTTCTTCAGGGAAGCAAGAGGGCCAAGAAGGCCATGGGGCTCATTTTCATTTTTAAGCTGTAGCTTCATGCGGTTCTGGAGAGGGTTTGAATGGCCACCCACGACAGGGCTGTCTTTTTCTTCTTTGCACAAGTTTGTCAGGTGCCGGAAGCACAGCCAGCCAGGTTACCAGCTGGGGAGAGATCTGGGGTCTTGCCCTGTGCCCCTACAAATCGGATTTTGCTCTTTGAATGTTAGATGCTAGTGGGGTCAGTGCTGGTCTGGGACTTTCCCTGCTGGCTTCCTTTATCGCCAGAGTTGTGGCGATAAAGAGACATTTACAGCCAGGCATCCTGGGTGAGGGTGGCATTAGTAAAGTTTAAACCCAAACAGAATACCTAAGTTGCTATTCAGTAACTGCTGCAAATATTAAAAATCATCTTTAGACTGGTTTAATATGCAGTGTGGAAGTAATGATTTATAGAGAGAGAAATAGTAACAGGCAGAGGGAAAGAATATGTGAGTGAAAATGAGGTTCTGGGAGTTTCTTATATGAGTCACTGAGTAGAATGAATGACTGTATAGAGTGGTGCTGTCTAGTAGAGCTTTCTATGATCATGGACATGTTCTATATCTATACTGTCCAATATGGTAGCAACTAACCACAAACTGTTCATGGATACTAGAGATGTTACTCGTGTTCCTGAGGAACTGATCTAATTTGGCTTAATTTAATAACGTTTTGGGGAAAAATTTTAGATTCACAGAAACATTGTGAAGACAGTACAGAGAGTTCTTGTGTACCCTTTACTCACTTTTCCCGATGTTAACATCCTACATAACCATGGTACATTTGTCAAAACTAAGAAATGAATGTTTTGTCTCACTGTTAATGAAAACTAGATTTCATTTGATTTCACCAATTTTTTCAGGTTTTTTTTTTTTTCTTTTTTCTGTTCTAGGATCCAATCCTGGATATCACATTTCATTTAGATTTTGTATCACATTGCATTTAGATTTTATTTAAGTTTAATTTTCTATAATTTAAATAGCCACTCTTGGCTAGTGGCTACCTCATCAGATAAGACAGGTGTGGAGAGTGAATGCCTTTCTCAGCTTCTGGGCCTGGGATGTATGTTGAGCCCACATTTGTGTTTTTCTTAAGGACAGAGGAAATATTTTACTGAGTTGCCCGTGGGGGTAGGGTTTTTTCTGGGAACCAAGTTCAAGTTCTGGCCTTTTCCTGTCTTGGAGCTGGAGCCCACTGAGGGATCATCCTCGGGTAAGCAACCTGCCTCCAACAGCCACAGAGAAGCCAGATCAAAGTGAGTGGAGAGAGTTCCAATGCAGAACAGGGAGAGCCTGCCTTTGAGCCTGTGGAGCCAGCTGGGAGTGTGTGCAAACAGATAGTGTGTTCGTTTCCTCTGAGCAGAGGTCCCCCTGGGATGGGGCACCAGAACCCAGGGCCTCAGCTGTACCAAACTTCCTTCTCCAGATGAAGAAGCCCTGAACAGCTGTCTTCTCTGATGCAGGACAAAAGTGAGACCTTGGCTCATTGCAGAATTAGCAAGTTGCCAGGTCTAGAGAGACATCCATGGCCCTCACCACTGACTTCAGGGAAGGCCATGCCACCTTCTGTTGGAAGGGGCTTACATGTTTCTTTAGAAACTGATCTTGTCACCAAGGCCCTAGGGGACCTTACAATGGTCTGTTTAACCTTTAATGGCTTGGAGAAAGGTTTTCAACTGTTCACACTCCCCTGGACAAAAGTATTGTGAATTCTGTTTTGGGGAATACAGTTTACATCATAGACAACTGGGAGAGACAGTGAGGATCAGGTGGCCAAATAGCTATTTCCAGACCAGAAGGCTATAAATGTAAACCTGCTCCTCTAAAAAGACCAGGGTAGAGGCTGCATACTCCTAAGAAGTTAATATGATGCTGGAAGAGCAACTTCCAAGGCCTTGGGGAGGGTGGTGGGGAGTTGCTAGGCAATGTCTGTGCCTTCAGGTATGCTGAGCACAAAACTGGCTTGTGTTTGCATGACTTCTTCAAAACCTGCCTCCCTACAGCCAGCGCTGTGATTCTCAAAGTGAGTTCCGTGGTATTCCTGGGTATTCTGCCCCAAACAGGTCTGATGTCCCTATAAGTGTAGGAATACTGTGAACTGTTGCCTTGTTTGAGACCCACAGAGCCCATCAGCATTATTTTAAAAGGCCTACTCTAAACAAACCAATTTAAATCTGAATAATGGAGGACATTTGTCCCAAATTCTTTGGACGCTTTACTTTCACTCCTTATCATTATAATAAACATCCTGCAGAATCTGTGTTGTGTGTCACCGGCCTAGGGAGACATTGCATTCCACCCATGCAACACGCAGTGGTGGGAGGGAGGGAGAAAGGAGGAAGGGCGGTGGGTAAGGATTTCAGGAACAAGGCCTCTGGGCGCCCAGTTGTCTTAACATTGAGGAGAGAAGTTCCTGTGTTTATTCCAGAGAGAGGGGAGATTCAGCCAGACTTACAGGAGGCAGGAGGGGGGATGTTCAGGGCTGATGTTCTTGTTTGGAAGAGTAGTTTACACTTTAGGGTTCTTCAGGGAGCAGGGACCTGGACAGTGGGGCTTGGAAGATGGAACTTTCTGTGGGGGGATTGGAACTGGGATGTGGAAGCACAGCTACTGGGAGGGTGAATTCTGGGCGGCAGAGTCGTTTCGTGAACTCTTCTCTGCTGCTTGATGTCTCTCCACAGCTCTTCCTATGCTGCTGCTTTCCCATTTTCATCCACTTTCCTCTCCCCCAGCCTCCAAAGACCTCCTTCTCCTCCCTTCGACCCAAATACCTGTCCCCTCCTCTCATACACATCTCCCAGGCCCCTTCTCTTCCCATCTGTGCAACTTCCCATAAAAAGAAATGAAATGTGTGCATGTGTGTTTATATTTGTATCTGAAGTTACTAAAGTTACTAGGTAGAATTTTTTGTTCCCTTTTCTTATCTTAAAAAACAGCTGAATTTGGTTTTTTACGTTTTTTTCTTATATCCTCAAACTGAATTATGTTTCTTATAGTTATGAGTAATGCTTGATCAATTTTATTTTATCTTAATTTCCCTGGATGCCTGAGGCCTCAGGAGCACCCACTTCTGGCTTCATCTGTTTTGTATCTAACCCTTGGTAAGCTGGGAGCCCAGAGGACTGGGAATGCCAGTTTTTAAGATTGTTTGTGGGTGACCATAACTGTTTAGACCTCCACTGATCAATTTTCTGAATGTGCCTGGTGCTGAGAGTGAGATGTAGGAAGACAGTGTGTCAGAGGAGAGCTGCTGTGTGGGGAGAAATGGTTGAATGGAAAATTATTTTTTCTTCTCCAGTAATTGTTTTGACATGAGCAGTAATTAGCCAACAGCTGACAGACCAGAACTGAAGTGAGAACAAGAGAGTGGATTAGGGGCAAAATGCCCCTGCATTAGACAGGTTCTGGCTGCCGTTAGCGTGGCAGGCTGTGAGCCTGGGGGACGCTGGAAGCAGAAGAAAGAGAGTGGTGTTTTGAGGGAGCACATTTGAAGTGTTGCGAAGGGATTAAGAAGGGGTCCCTTGGTTTACAGGGACCCGACACCATCAAAGATAGTGACTGATTCCAAACTAAGGCCTACTCAGGTAAGAGCTTACATATTTTATTTTCATAGTCAAACTGAATTGTGGTTCTGTTTTTTGTTGTCATTGATAGATTTTAGGATGAGAGTAATGTTGACTTTGTTAAACTGGGAAACTTAACCACATGTTTCTATGCTGTGGCGCAGTCCATGCCTAGGAATTTATTTGTTGAGAGTTTAAACGAACTTGCCCATACAACCATCTGGGTCCAGTGCCTTTTGGAGAGAGGCCATTTTTCAAAGTTTTTACTCATTTTGGT